>ML681963.1:12490688-12566099 GCA_007922195.1 Podocnemis expansa | reverse complement strand
CCCGCGGACACCCCTCAGCACCCTGGCCAGGGTGCTGAGGGGGGGCTGCCCTTCCTCCCAGGGTGCTAAGCACCCTGGGAGGAAGCTCAGCCAGTTATTTCGAAACAACAGTTGTTTCGAAATAACACGGCCACCACAACCGTTGTTTTGAAACAACTTGTTTCGAAACAACGGTTGTTTCGAAACGGCATGTCCCGTTGGCGTTGTTTTGAAACAACCGTTTCGAAACAACGCTCTTTCGAAAGGCAACGAGGTTTAGCTTCTTTCGAAAGGACCACGGCCATTTCGAAAGAAGCGGTTTGCTTCTTTCGAAATGGCCGTGCGTCGTGTGGCCATGCCATTCCTTATTTCGAAATAACCTCTGTTGTTTCGAAATAAGGACTGTGTGTGGACATACCCTCAGAGTTGCTGCCACTGATAGGGCCTCCTCCATTACTTCAAGCATGGTGGTGGTGTAATTCCCTGCCTTTTTTGGTGGTGCCACTGTACCTGCCTGCAAAAATTGCTCCTCTTCACATATCTCTCAAATGAGATTGTGGAGTGGAGGTGGGTTTTGGGCCTGCTCCCTCAGCTGCAGTTGCCACAGAATCAACCCATCTTGTCAGGTGCCCCAAAGGATCTGGTCTAACCTAGCAGAATCAATGTGCTTAGTGGGACTTCCTTCTTTCTGCATTACTTGCTGCAGTAAATCCTCCAGTGTCCTGGTGATATCTGACAACTGCTCATTGGACCCTTGATAGGTGTGGAGGAACCAGTAATACAGGTCTTCATTGCTATCTGTCATGCTGTAGACACTCTCTGAGCAGCTAAATAGTCTTGCACCATGCCAGCTGGCTGGGAGTCTTTCTGGGCTTGGATAATCTGCATGGCAGGTCTCTTCAGACTCTCAAGCACCAGCTTCCATTTTTTAGCATCAGAGCATTCCCACTCTTGGACAAAGGGCATTGCAAAATCCCTCCAGGTCTCATAATCATCTTCCTGTAAGGGTACAGGCAGGGGTTAAAGCACAGGGGAACGCACCGGAACGCTTTTCTGGGCCCCCCTATTTTTAGGCTGGCAGCATTTTGGGGGCCCTAAAAATAGAGGAAGGCACTGGAACGCTGCATTCCAGGGGCCCCTAAAAATAGCATGAGCAGCTGGAATGCAGCGTTCCTGTGGTGCCACCTTAAACCTTGTTCCATCTTAACCCAGCCAGCAGAGAGCTGCTGCAGGCCGGGAGTCTGTGAATCTCCCCCTGCAAGACAGAGCAGCTTGGGGCCAGTCAGGCATCCTGCAAACAGTGGAGGTAAGGGCTTTGGGGGGGCGGGGCTGCTGTGGGGTGTGTGTGTATGTGTGTGTGTGGAGGGTGCCTCTGTGCGTCTGTGTGTGTGTGTGTGCATGCCTGGGGATGGCTCTGTGTGTGTGTGTGTGTGTGTGTGTGTGTGTGTGTGTGTGTGCGTGCGTGCGCATGCGCGCTTGGGCTGGCTGTGTCTGGGGTTGGGATGGGTATTGGGGGGTCCACCACTGCTGGGGTGGGGCACCCATGCTGGAGGTTCCAGGGCCCACCAAATTATACTTTAACCCCTGGGTACAGGTGTGACTCCAGAGAAACAATGTAGCCACTTGTATAGTGCATTTTAATGCATTGGCTTCAACACATCTTTGAGGGCATTCCTTAACTCTTTTGCTTACTCCACTGGGCTGGTCCCTCCTAATGCCAATATTAATTCATCTCATGTCCGCTTCTCATCTGCCATCAGACTTTATAGTTTCTGTGCTAATGAATCCACCTCCATTAACAAGGGTGCACTAGCAGAGGACTCTTCTGGCCCTACAATTGTCCAGGGGGTAGTTCTCACTTGCACTTCTTTAGGTACCTTATCAAGATCTGCTTCCTTGGAGTGAGTACCTAGTGCTATCATGCCCTTCAATTCACAGCTGTAAAAACAGGTAGAGACCTTCATTCTTCCCAGTATTCCCACTGCATCTAGGCTCTCCTCAATTTCATTGGGTTCCATCTGTTCTGAGAACACCGCCACCAGCACACCCTGAGTTAGTGAGATTTGTTCCCCTTGGCAAAGGTCTTCTAGTAATCCTCTTTCCACTCTGTTATTTTATTTGACTCAGCAGGTGGTCTCTTTTCACTGTGAAAGAGCACCCAGAGTGTGTGACATAAAGGCTCACGTACTACAAATTCCCCATATGGGCCACCAGGTGTAACACCAACTTGCACAGAGTATTTTAAAATAATGGAAGCTCATTAAGTTACTATTCATTCATTCATCAGTAAGAATAATTTCTCTTTGGGTGGCATCAAGTAAACCCACCCACTACAAAGCTCTGGCCTTTATAGTTTTAAAAGCACATCCTTTAGGCCATGTGTACCCCCCACTCCTCTGCCCCCCATCTCTGCATGGCAATAATTTCAGGCAGAGCTTTCTGCAGCATGTGCTATCTCACATCTGATACCAGAAATAACAGCTTGTAGAGTTGCTCTGGCTGCTGATGGGAGTCATAAAATACTTATCAGGGACAAGGCATATTTAAAATCAGTGGCATCACTGGTTCTGGGCCCAGGGGACTCGAGCCCTGAGTCCCAGCGCCCTGGGTTCGCTGCTGGGTTGCCCATGGTGGCGGCTGTCTTCCCTGGCTCTGGCTGGGGGTCCAGGGCTGGGCTGCCTGTGGTGGTGGTTCTCTTCTGCAACTAGGGATTCAGGATTGGGCCATCTGCTGCACGAGCCCACCCTGGGCAGGACTGGGCTTGGGCCCCAAATCAGGACTGGGAGGGGGGTCCACAGGGCCAAGGCTCCTGGTCTTTTTCTGGGCTGATGTCGCTACTATTTAAAATCCAGAATTGCATAAGGACAATCCTGGACTGAAGTCTTCAAACTGCTACCACAGCTAAACCTGATCTAGCCCTGTCTTCCAGTCCAGGTAGCCTGTGCACCCATGAAGAGGGACTGCAGTAGGGGGGTGTACTGCACTGGCTCACTGGGATTTTGCACCCACTTTACACACATTTAAATGACAGCTGGCAAAGCAATGAGGAATCTGACCCAGCATTCCTAGCAGGAGGCAGCAGATCACCCAATTAACACTCATTTACTAATTAGAAGGTGAATAAAAGCAGACAGGGCTAACCTGCAGCTTTGTTCCTCTCAGAATGAGCCTAAACTCATGGATACAAGGTATATATGTGAAATCTTGCCCTTCATCTGTCTGGTAATGCCACAGTTTCTCATGGTTTAGGGCCTGTCTGCATAGACTGCAGCCAAACCTGTCTTCAGGTGCAACCAATGTGGCCAGCAACTCTCACTGACTCTTTAACTATAGAGGCCAAGCAAAACCAAACTAGAAACAAGAGATGGCTCAACAGAAGAAGTTACTGAGTTAAGGCAGGCCATGTGAGGTGAAGGATGCCCAGTCCCTGGGAAACTAGTCTGGATCAGGGGAGGTAAGCAGCATCAGCCCTGTTTTTTGGTGGTATATGCTAACCTCATGGGGAGTTAAAGAAAAAAGAAAATGGCATGTGCTAGCACAATTGGTACTACACATCCATGCCCTCTGCCTTTCAAATCTCACCAGCAGCCAAGCTGTGCAGTATCAGATGTGGTTTGGCTGCCATAAACCACATGTGGTGGGCTGTTAGAGTTGGGAACTTCAGGGCATCTTTCACCATCCACAAAGCACAGGGCAGCAAGGAGAGCTGTCAAAGTTTTGCCAGCAGGAGTTTGGTATGACTGGATTGCTCAAGTTCCAAAGCCTCCCAGGAATGGATTTCACTGCAGCTCAGCTAAACTGAGCAGTGATAGACATGTCACCCTTTTCTCATCAGTGGGATGTTTGTATCTGTTGCACAGTTTACAGAACAGCTGATTCAGAAAGGCAATGGGAACATCTGATCAGTGCTGCTTGATGTAGCCTATAAAAAACAGATCATGCCAGACTCAGGTCAAGCCTTGATGGGAAGGGAAAATTACAACACTCTTGAGAGACCTCTAAAATTACAACACTCTTGAGAGACATTTATAGTCTATGCACGAAGCCGCTGAAATCTTGGGATTGGAATAAACACTTCTTATCACCAGCATCCTAAAGGGAGGAAGCTCCCACTGCTAGTCCTGCTGGTTTGCAGGATGCTGGATCCTGAGCCTGTCACTGGAGTGGGGCTGTAAATTGCTGGGCTCAGACCTCTGCAGTCTCAGAGGGAAATTCCTTATTTGGAAGCAAAGAAACAGCTCTGTGATGTATTCTGATGTTCAGTGGCAGCTCCAGACTGAATGGCCCCGTTCCTGAGATTCATGTTTCTCTGCACCGGTAGTGACTATGTCTGCAGCTACATTAGAAACTTGGGTATAGCAATGCCCGGGGGTGAGGGAGGGGGGGATTATTCTAAGACCTTTCTACACCAGCAAACAGCCTGAGGTACAGGCAATTAAATGGAAAGGGAAAGTGCTTTTCCACGTCATGCAGGGAACCACAATAGGCTGCACCAGCAAAAGTGCTTTAATTTGTTAGACTAAGCTGTATCTCCAATGAGGAGGGTTTGCCAGTCTGAATATCAGTAATAGACACTGGAATAGCTATAGTGGCAAATCTTTTCTAGCACAGACTCTGCTTGACAAGCAGGGTGATTGTTTCACCTCTGACCTGCTCTGGGCTTGAATGTGACAGTTCAGAGGTGGAAGAATAAGCTAGTGTATTAACCCAGTGTGGCCCGTTTGACACTGTGATGGATGAGTCACCATGGAGGGACAGCATTGTTATTTCAACCCTTCTGTTTTGACAGGAGTGGAGTCTCCAGGAGTTTATGGGACTGGGTTTGCCACCGTCTCATAGCTTTGGTACAGAGATTTCAGAGTTCTGGAGCTGACCCGTGCCATAAGAAATACAAACAATGCACTACCACATTTATCATCCAGATCCCAAGGAAGCATCTTTCAGCAAACATCCTCAATACTCTTTGCTCAAGTCATTCCCTGTGGGAGATGAGGAGGCATATGACGCTGTCAGGAAATGCTGCTATATTTTGTGTAGCTGGACAATGCACTTAAAGTTAAAGACTAAGCGTTTCTATCAAAACCCATTGAAGTCAATGGATTTCAATGGGCTGCGGATCAAGCCTTTAAAGGCAACACCAGAGGCTTGGTCTGTTATCTTGTAAATCATAGGAATTTCACATGCAGAATAGGCCCCAGGTGGAAAGTTTATCTCTGGAAGCTTGGATCCAGGGCTCTAATAAAGTCCAGGATCAGGAGGCGGAGACCATCAAGACAAGTTCATGCCTAGATGAACTTGTATGGACTATGGGCCAGCTGCCTTTCATTTCCAAAGCTGTTCACATCTAGCACTGAGTTTGGGCCTCTTTAGCATCAGGTTTTTGAAAGGCAGTCCCAACTCTGACTGGATTTGCTTTGTGGTTTGTTCCTTTTTCTTGTTCTCTCTTCCCTGGACTCCATGATTCACCTTATATCTCACCCCCCCTTCACTGGCGTTAATGCCCTGCCCCTCACAGGGATTGGCAAAAGGAGAATCTTTTGTGTGTGAGACAGTGACAGTGGGGGAGCTTTAACTAAGTGGAAACCACCTGGCAAAGCCAACACACTCAGACAGAATACAGGCTAACATACATCTAGATCAGGCATAGCCGAACTGTGGCTCCTGAGCCACGTGCGGCTCTTCAAAGAAAAAGTGCGGCTCGTGGCAGGGAAGAGCAGGGCAGGGAAGAAGTGTTCCCTGCAAGCTGCGCATGTGCAGCAGCCCTCACTGACCTGCCCACACATCACTGCAGGGAGCTGTTTCAGGCTGGGGGAGCTAAAATCTCTGCCTGTCAGGTAGCTCTGCAGCCAGCAGCTCAGAGGAGGGATGGGGACAGGGGAGAGGGGAGCAGCCAGCAACAGCAGACAGCTCAGAGGAGAGGTGGGGAGGAGGGAGCCGATAGCTCAGGGGAGGGGTGGACATAGCTCAGAGAGCAGTGGGGGGGTGAGCAGCAGCCCCGGCTCAGAGGAGGGTGAGGGAGAAGCAGCTGGCAGCTAAGGGAAGCAATGGGGGGGGGGGGGGGGGGTCTTAGGACAGAAGAGAACTTCAGGGGATGGAAGCAATGAGGGAAGTGACTGAGGGGATCAGGGAGAAGACAAGCTGTAAAGGACTTAAAGACTAACAAATTATTATTTTCTGTTTCGTAGATTTCAGTGTGGATTTCATTTTGCTTTGCTTTATTTATTTTTGTGTACTTTGTATTTTTTTATTTTCTTTTGGTCTGGTTGGTTTGGGTTGGTTTTGTTTGTTCTGTATTTACCTTATACCACATGCCATGGCAGTCTCAGTCCTGTCCACAGCACTTTACAAACTTAGGGGCACTTCATGCACTCCCTTTACAAGTATGGCAGTCAGGAAAACAGGTTAAAAAGTCTTCCATTGTAGAACAGGGAGAAGGAATAAGCCAATGAAGAATCCTACTCCTTCTTGCCAACTTTACAGAAACCTGTAGATCGAACTCTGGACAGTTAAACAAGGAGTTTTGTGGCACTTTTAAAGACTAACACATTTATTTATCACATTTCTCCCATGAAAGCACATGCAATAAATAAATGTGTTAGTCTTTAAAAGTGCCACAGGACTCATTTGTTTTGCTGAACTAGACTCTGTTTTGCTGAACTACCTCTTTGGAGCTCTGGACAGTTGAGGCTTTTCAGAGACCCTGAGCCATTGGGACTAGGGATGAACTGTTTTCCATAGCATCCTCCCCCTTCAGAATAATTTTATGCAGAATCCTATTCCACAAAACCAAGCCTGTTTTGAAAGACAAGTGTTGGGCCATGTATGGAGTAGGAAAGTGTTTCCTAGGACAGTTGAGTTGTCATGGCAGACAGCAGCAATGTTCCTTCTAAGCTGATGATGCAGCTGAGCAAGCTATGGATGCACTTGGGGAGCCAATGAGCAGGGGCCTGGCATTGGGTCAGGGAACTGAGAGGGAACTTGCTCAGCTGCATCCAAAAGTTGCTAAGCTGCATCATCATCTTAGAGGGAACATTGCAGGGAAGGGCAGCATGGTGGGAGATGGGGAGAAGTGAGCAATGGTCACGGACAGCAGAGAAGCAGCAACATGGTGAGAGGTGGCAGGGAAGCAGCAGCAGCTTGGTCAGGGCCGGCAGGCAAGGGCATCATGGTCAGGGACTGCAGGGAAGTGGCAGTGTGGTTGGGGACGGGGGCAGGGGGAGAAGTGTAGCCTGGTCAGGGAGAGCAGAGAAGTAGCAGCGTAATAAGAGATGGCAGGGGTGCGGCAAGTGGGGGGATGCATGGCATGGCCAGGGAAGCCACAGCGTGTTTAGATTTTCTCATATGCCCTAATGCAGTTTACACATTGTTGAAATAAAATCCTGTTTTACAAGTCCTAAACATGACGGGGAATACTAAGAAACGAAAATACAAAGGAGAAAAATTTAAAACTGAATATGGATTACTTTCAATTTTTGGAATAACTTACTACTGTGAAGCATTGTATTCCAAAATGAAATTTGTTAAATCCAAGCAACGTGCAATACTTAGAGATCAGTACTGGAGAGAACTTTTGCATACTGCATTGACAAGTTACTGCCCAGATTTTAAAAAAAGCTTGCCACTAGCCTGCAGTGTTCTACATCCAGTGACAGCTAAGTTTTTACTGTATAGACCTAGTTTTCATGGTAACCTTAAGTAATTGTTAGAATCTGACATTAATAGTATCAATATTTGCCTTGTTTTTAAGATAAAATTAAAGTGCTCAATGAATTTTAAGCTTAGTAATCTTGGAGTAGGTAAAAGTATATGGTTATACACCTCAGTGTGGCTTTTGAAGGTTTAATAATCGACTTGTGTGGCTCTTGAGTTCCATAAGTTTGGCCATCCATGATCTAGATGCTCATTCTATATCAGCAGCTAGACAACATGTAGCGCCCTGATCTGGTAATGAACAACATATGGGTGGACCCTGCAATCACAAGGACAGTATTATGGTCAATGGGGCTTTACATGAGCACAACAATCCACAGTCATGGAGCAGCTTGCAGTTTCAGTACCTTAGACTGTAAATTCTCCATGGCAGGGACTGTCTCTTCCTCAGTTTCCCCACAGCACCTGGCACAGTGGGCCCTACTCCTGAGAGGGATCACAACAAATGCATTGGGGACAATGCAACTAAGTCAAACAATAATTTGCTTCCTCTAGTATTATCTCAACTACTTTATTTTAACTCCACCTTATTTAAAAAGGTAGGGAATGGGCCTCTCCGTAAAAGGGAAAGATCATTAGTCCAAGGAGACCTCCATTCTGCATTTGGGACTGAACACTTGACAGATCAGGAGACACAAGCCTCCCCTGGAGCTGAGGAAGCCTAATGAATAGGCATTTATATTTAATTACCCAGGGCCAAGTCATCAACAACAGAGCCAGTCATGCTGTTGGAAGCAAAATGCTTAGCTCAGCATAATGGAAACCCTTGAACTAAGAGTAGCCAAGCCTATAAAAGTCATGTTCCTCACATTTATTTTTTCCTGTGGGTATTTTTGCTGCTGTTGACATTCATCTTCATTTCAATATATCCTACTTTTCATATGGTCTTATTTGTGGAGGTTGTTGTACTATTGTTAATCAGTGCTGCTGCTGAGTCTAAACATGCTTAGAGGAGGGCTGGTTTTCTGCAACAGCAGTAAGGTATCTGAGCATAGGTTTTGCTGACCTGGGCTTCTCAGCATAGAGCTACTCCCCAGTAATGGACCATGTCAGCTTTGTTTTGTCTCCACTTTGCTCGCTTGCTGAAAAGCCAAGTGATGATGAAAATCCAAGGAACTTACTTGGTGGCCTGGTCCAGAATCGGTTTGTTAAAGGACCTTCACAGACCTTGCAACTGACCTATCACTCATTACAGGAGCTGAAAACTGCCCCCACATTCCACCCCTACCCCGTTCTCTGTCAGCACTATTTACAGGGCATGAGGATGAACTCTTGTGGGGTGTGGCAAGAGCAGATCCATTCCTAACCTTCTCTTCTAGTGGACTGGTGAAGAAACACGGAGTCACAGGTTTCAGTGAAGTGTCGTCACATCAATTACATAATGGAGGAAGATGGATTCAGTGTCCTGTTTAGAGAATCCCTAATTCTCCACGTGGGATCTTCCAAATGGTGCAGCACTGGCTTAGCTCTCATACCGCAGGAATCCCAAGGAGCACAGTTAGCCTAGCACTGAGCCCTTCCACTATCACACTAGTTGGACCATCTCCATACCTTCATAGTTCCTTTCTTCCTGCTGCACTTCCTCATAGAAATGGCAACATGCAGCCGATAATGCTGGGTCACATTCCCACAGATGATTTGTGATCAAGCCACTGCTATAAGCTCTAGGGTGGACAAAGAAGCTTTTAAAATTAATGGGTAGGTTGCTGAAGTCGTATATCATAACTGGCTGCTTTACCATCCATGTAATTAGTTAGTTCTTGCCTGTTTTTTTTTTATACAGTAGAGTCACTATATGTTAAGTTATGACTACTAACTTTCTCTACTGAACAAAGAGCCCTGTGGCACTTTTAAAGACTAACAAATTTATCTCATGAGCTTTCGTGGGAGAAAGTCCCACTTCATCAAATGCTTGAAAATGGAAACTTACAGTATGGGAGGGAAACCCAAGTTAATGGTGTCAAATTTGTATAAGAAATCTAACTCCATAGTTTGTCTTTGAAACTTTGATTTAGAATTAGCCTGTTTAAGTACTGTAACAGAAGTGTCCTTCAGAGAGTGTGCAGGGAGACTGAAGTGTTCACCTATTGATTTTTTTATGTTGCCATTTCTGATGTCAGATATTGTCAATTTATTCTTTTGTGCAGAGACAGTCTAGTTTGGTCAATGTATAAGGCAAAGGGGCATTGCTGGCACATGATGGCATAAATCACATTGGTGGCTGAGCAGGTCAAAGAGTCCTTGATGGAGTAGCCGGCTCAATTAGGTCCTAAGAGGGGCATCATTTGTGCAGATACTGTGAGCAGAGTTGGCAATGAGGTTTGTTGCAGGTATATGTGCCTGCCTTACTGTTTCTATTGTATGGTCTCTAGTTGCTGGTGAGTTTCTGTTTAAGGTTAGGGGGCTGTCTGTATGTAAGGAGATGTTTGTCTCCCAAGGCTTGAGAGAATCATGGCTCATCCTGTAGGATAGGCTGTAAGTCACTGATGATGAACTATAGAGATTTGACTTGGGGGTTGTAGGTGAAAATCAATAGTGTTGTTTTCTTTCTTGGACTTCTTCTAGTTGACTTCTGGGTACCTGTCTGGCTCTGTCAATCTGTTTCCTCACTTCCCCAGGTGGGTCCTGTAGTTTTAAGAATGCTTGATAGAGATCCGGAAGGTGTCTGTCTCTGTCAGATGGATCAGAACAAATGTGGTTATGTCTTAGGGCTTGGCTGTAGACAATGGATTGCGTGGCACGTCCTGGATAAAAGCTTGAGGGATGTAGGAAACTACAGTGAACAGCAGGTTTCCAGTATAGAGTGGTGTTTAGCTATTACTTATTTGTATTGTAGTGTCCAGAAAGTGGATCTCCTGTGTGGAATAATCTAGATTGAGTTTGATCATGGTGTGAGAATTGTTGAAATCTCTGTGGAAATCTTCAAATGCCTCCTTTCCGGGGATCCAGATGATGAAGAGGTCATCAGTGTAACGTAAGCAGAGGAATGGCACTTGGAGACAGGAACTGAGGAAGCATTGTTCTAAGTCAGCTGTAAAAATGTTAGCATATTTCGCTGCTGAGTATGGCAACAACTGTAGCATGGCCCTCTCCTCTCTCCAGCCATGCTCACCCCCTAAGGTTTTTGTTTCTCTTTGTAAGGACAGATGTACTGTGACCAGGGACATCCCTGGCAGATGGGGAGTGGCAGGCCTGAGGCTAATCTCCCATGCAGGGGGTGGGGCGGGCTGGCTCAGAGGCTGGGCTCTGCTCTCCTGCCCTGCCCCGGGCCTGGTCCTCCTTGCCCCCCCAGGCAGAACAGCCAGCCCAGGGGCAGGGTAGAGGAGTGGAGCCTGGCCCCTGGGCTAACCCACTCTGCCCCCTGCAGAGGCAGCCTTAGGCAATTGGGGGCCCTAGGTGAAGGCCCATTGTAGGGCCCCTAAAGGGCCCACTATCAGCCCCCACTGCTACCTTCCCTGTGGCCCCAGTCGCCTGTGCACCCTTAACTGCCCCATATCAGCCCCCAGGACTCCTTGTTTGTTTCTGCTGAACCAAACTAACATGATAATAACTCTGGAACTCGTAGATTATTCTTGGGTATGGTATTTTTAAAGATCTTCCCATCATGAAGCTTGTAAGTTGATCATCTTTCACTTAATATAAATCAGCTAATGCTGAACTACAAAGTTAAAGTGAACACTTAAATTTTTTAAAAAAAGTATGAGCATGCATTAATAAATAAGAAGTGGTAACATCAATGATGGCTCCAAAATAACCAAAATACCACACTGAAAATTTTGGCAGTCAGATCTTATAAATTTTTCATATAGGCTTGGGTTTATGGGCACTAGAGACATTTAATACAAATAATTAGAGTAAATAAAAAATAAGTGAAAAGGAGGTTTCTAGTGTGTAGCTATAAATGAAAAACACCAAATGTCAATGAAATTCTCTGAAGTACTCAAGTTTATAAGACTCTGGTCCCCTCAAAAATATTAAATAGTAAGTACAAAAGAAGCTAAACAATTACTTATCAAAAGAAAGACATACAGCAAAGACATCAAACACTGGTGTAATGATTGCCTAAGGGAAGCACTGTATTTAGATATAGCGGCCTATATGGACGTACCTAATAACCTGAGCTAAAAAAAGCCAAAGTAAAGGTTGTCAAAAAGTCAAAGCAAAAGGCAAAAGAACAGGTAAAAAAAGAAAAGAAAAAGGCAATATTTCACAAAATTAAAACATGGCAAAATAAATGGCCAGACTGAGAAATTAAAAGATGAGGCCACTGGAAAATTTCCTGCTGTTGTGCTGTCTATTGCTTGCTCCTGCTTTTTTTAGCATGTCAATGTGAAGGTGATAGGCAGAGAATGGTGATATCTGCATTTCAGATGAAGCACAGATCCTAATGATAGCTTGCCTTGATGAGCCAAAAGTGAAAAGTGCTTAGGCTTCCAGCCCTACTAGGCTCTGCTAGATGGGAACAATTTCTATATTTTTCTATGTTTTCATTTCTGTCTACCAAATTGAAGACGGGGCCCCTTATTGCTTGGGGCCCTAGGTGGCCACCTGCTTCGCTTACCCCAAAAGCCGCCACTGGCCCCCTGGGCCAGCTGTCGCACCCAGAAGGTGGGGAGGGCCAGCCCAGAGCCTGGGGCTGGGTTCCTTCCATACTCTTGCCCCCACCCCACTGCCTTTGGCTTCCTGCTGAAGGCAGCAGAGCAGGGGTGGGGGACAGTGAGGCAGTGGGACTAGGGGAAAAACAGCGCAGGTCATGGGACTGCAGGGCCAGGGGCAGTCACCCCTTTTGGGACCCCCCACCCAAGGATGGCTTTAACTCTGACACTGATGTAAGTCATGCATGGCTTGAATGTGGGCTCCATCCAAAGCATCCCTTAGACAGGCTCTTGTTCACAATGCAAGATTTCAACCCAGCAGGGGTGTCCCCCCACCCCAGTTTTCATTGTAAGTGGGTGACCTTTTTCCAAGGTCTGCTTTGGAGAAGCCTGGTGCAGATGAAGAGCCTGCAACTGAACTGGCACGAGGTATGAGAAGATAAGGATTGGAATGTACTGGCAAGCTCTAACCTAGAGGGCTGATAATGTAAGTGGGGGTGAGGTGCTAGGCCTGCTGTGTGGACCTGCTGAAATCCCACTCCTGCTGTCTCAACTTTGAGTGACTATCAACTGTGGTGCACTGTGAGCTCCTGAACATTCCAGCTCTACCTTCCCAATTCAGATCAAGGATGTGATGGAAAATTGGAGCAACCTTCTTTCAATTTGTCTCTACCTGGTTGCTCTGCCATTGATTACTGAAGTGCGGCTGCGTGGGGGGAAACCAAAACCTCCTTTGTCTTTGTGTAATAGTGTTTTTCCAGCTCAGCTGTCATGAGACTGCCAAGAACTGGCTTCCCTGAGTTCTTTGTTAGGCCTGCTGCTTGCAGATTGAGATGCAAGAGGCCTCATGAGGAGACTGGGAAAGTTGGGGTTAGTGTGGGGGTGGCAGAATCACAGCAAAAAACTATTCAGCTTCTGCAACATGGAAGGATGCCTCGGTCCTCCAAGTCAGTCACTGTGCCTGGAGAGACGAGATCATGCTGGAGAGAGTGACAAATGGCTTGTCTTTATGGACAATTAGCCACAGAAAACTAGGATCTCAGTCTAACCCACACTAGCCTGCCATGGACTGACTGCCTGTGTGGGCCTTGCTGCGAGAAAACAGGAACATTCTTACAGAAGAACGTGCCATCGACTCCTTTGCTGCTTTATTAAAAGATTCTCTCTCTCAATTCTCTTTTATTACATTTTTCATTTGATTGGAAACCAGTGTGAATCCCAGCAGCTACAGGCAGGGCCGTCCTTGGGGGGACAAGAGGGGCAATTGTCCCAGGTCCTGCAGTTCCATGGGCCCTGCACTGTCCTGCTGTGAGCAGGGCAGCGAGGGACCCACACCGCTGCACCCCTACGGCCGCTCTGTCCCCCACCTCCTTCCTGCTGCCGTCGGCATGGAGACAAAGGCAATGGAGAAGTGCAGGGGGATAGCGCAGAACCAGCCTCTGCTCCAGCCGGCTATTCTCCACCCCCGGGCCAGGGAACAGGCAGCCCAGGGATGGAGCAGGCCAGCCCAGAGGCTGGGCCAGCTGTTCTGCCCTAGAGGCAGGGAGGGCTATCCCAGAGGTGGGCGAGAGAGGAGAGCCCAGCCTCTGAATCAGTCCTCTCTGCCCCCAGCTCAGGAGGGGTGGGAGTGTGGGGCTGGCCCGCACCCCCCAGCACAGGATGGGGGGAGGTGCAGGGCCCTGCACAGGCCGATTGGCCCCAGGCCCTGCAACCCCCTGGGGATGGCCCTGACTACAGGATGGAAGAGAAAATAGATAAGTTATTACATCCACTAACAGGATAGCAGGCCAGATACTTCAACAACTTGAATTAACAGAATCTTTACAGGCTTCCGGTGTTTCTCAATACTGAAAAAACCCATTTATAAAACAAAGTTACAATGCATGGCCAGAAATCATATCTGATTATTTTCCACCAATTATACATCATGATTATTTTTAGTGACTTGTTTATTTCATTGTTTGTTATGATCTATGCAGCAGGGTTAGACCACATTTCAGATCGTCTCATCTACCAGACATGATGCAGACAAGAGGGTTTATCTAGAGTCTATACTACACCTTTCACTAAAGAAATCTGACACTGGGGAGCCCAGGGATGGAATAACTAGGCTGTATCAAGTGGCAGAGGCTGTGTTGACCTGTTGAAGGTTCTGCTGATGACCCATGAAGAGGCTTGTTACACGTTTGCTTGCTGCATGGCATGAGGAACAAGTCCTTAATGACATTTGAATGAGGAGAAGGTAGTGGCTGCCAGAGCAGAGCAGATGGTACTCCACACTGGACAGGGAAGTGGAAGACAGATAGCTGTGGGAGGAATGGATAAGCAGAACATGGAGGCTGGGATCATAGGCAGAGTAAGGCACAGGGGAAGAGGCAGTGTTGAGAGATCAATCAATCAAATCATAGGGCTGGAAGGGACCTTGTGAGATCATCGAGTCCAACCCCCTGGGAATTGAACCCAGGACCCTCTGCAGGTTAAGCAGAGGTGCTAGCCACTACACTATTTGCAGGGATCGATCTTGGCCTAATGCCCAGTACCAGGCAAAGTGATCTCTACAGCTATGTCTACACGGCACTTTTATTTCGAAATAACACTCGTTATTTCGAAATAAAAGAAATTAGGTCTACACGACGTTCTCTTATTTCAAAAGGATGGACCCCGTCCTTTCAAAATAAGAATCGTCGTTTCGAAAAAGTAAAACCTGCCCCCCCTTGAAACGGCCGTTATTTTGAAAGGGATATTTCGAAATAACGCCATTAGACCTGTTGTTTCGAAACAACACCGTTGTTTTGAAACAACTGTTCAAAACAGCGGTCCAATGGGCGTTATTTCAAAATATCCCTTTTGAAATAATGGCCGTTTCGATTGCATGGTTTTCCTTATTTCAAAATGAGCCCTTTTGAAATAAGGGTTTTATTTCGAAATAAGCCATTTCAAAAGGACTGATTTCAAAATAAAACTGCGTGTAGACATAGCCTAAATGTCCTTCTCTTACCCAGTTTCACAGGGAGGTTGGGTGACTTTTGGAGATGGAAGGACACTAGAAATGAGCCCAGACAGAGCATGCAGGAATGGACTGAGGGAGACTTAGTTGGGCTTAGCTTTGAACAGCCCTAGGCAGTTTCCGCCCATTATACAGAAGGGAGAACACAGAGTTGCTGGATGCCAGTGATGGGCCTGAGGGGAGAAGTGTGGTGGAGACTCACTTCAGAGTGATGAAATGAACCAGCACCAGGAAGAGTGGACTGAGCCTTAAGCCTGGTCAAGGTTCCTGTTGATTTCCAGAAGGCCAACTAGCAAACCCACCATGGGCTCAAACTGACCACAGATTATACCCATGCTGCTCCCTAATCTTCCCTTCCAATGTGGGCAACTGGCCCAGGTACTGTGCCCTTCATTGCTAGTCCTGACTGGAAATTATAGAAAGACACACACTTTCCCACCCTCACTGGAACATGCTGGGACATAGTTGAGTCATTTATTGCTGCTGCTTTGAGAATCTAAGCAATGGCCTGAGCCATAGTTTTCAATCTATTTACCACCATGATCTGCATGTGCACTCTCAGTGTTAGGTGGGCTGCATCCAGAGCCATAACTACAGCGGGGTGAGTGGAGTTTTGCTCCAGGTGCACCAGAACGGTTCCATTGAGCTGCTCCATTAAAGGGCGCATTCCCCACCGATCACACCAGGTGCTGGCTACTGTAAGCGGGGGGTGGTGGATTCTTTAGTTACAGCTCTGGCTGCAGCCGCACAAAATATATGCTACCTGTATGGCCCTGAGGATGCCACGTGGGCAGCAGCTCTGTGCTGATCACCTGCAGGCTGCAGATTAAAAGCCACTGGTTCACAAAGAGGACAACCTTTGCACTTTGAACTTCATTGCCTCTTATACAAGAGGCTCTCCAAGTGCTTTGCAGAAAATAATTATTGAAGCCTTGATGCCTTCCCTTCCCCACCTGCAGAAGCCGGTCATTCTGAAGGCCTCTATTTTACACTTGGCTTGGGCAAACTAAAGGCAATAAATGTTAAGTGGCTTATCCCAGGACAACGGCAGACCTGGAGATGGAGACCCAGAGTCCTGACACCCAGTCCTGGGTGACATAGCTAGAATTTTTTGGCTTCGACCCACAATATGTATTTATCCAAATATTAATTTGCATAGGACAACCTACAACAGGAGAACTTACCACTAGGTAACTTCTGCCAGGCAGGACAGAGTTGTAGGAATTCTTCCACTCCAGCATCTTGTACTGTTGGCTGATCTGACTCTGCCACAGTCTGCATCTTCCATGACCCAGCCCTCCACCCAGGTCACCTTACAACTTCAGCCCCTTCTGGGGCAACAGAAGTCTAACTGAAAACCCCAAAACCATCAAAAGAAGTTCATCTGCCCCTCTCAGGAAATTCTGAAGTTCCCTGCTCCTGGCCTTGCAGAGTCCTTCTTTGCTCCTTAAGCTGAGCACTATCTCCAAGGGCTTTCCCTCTAGTTCAGGGGTCAGGAACCCAAAAGATAATAAGAGCCATTTTTAAAAATTCCTTCAGTAACCAAGTGTTTTGAGAGTCACAATAGGTGTAGCCTCCTTGTAGGATTTGGGGGGAGTTGAACCCAGGCATCTGACACAGGATCCTATGGCTGGGGGAGAGAGCCTGGAACCAGGAATGGACCCCCTGCAGGGTCCCCCAGCTGTGAGGAGTCTGAAGCTAGGTGCAGAACACCAGCAAAGTCCCCTGGTGTAAGCATGGTGTTTGGAGCCCAGAGCCACAAGGGGACAGCCAAAGAGTTGCATGTGGCTCCAGAGCCACAGGTTGCAGACCTCTGCTAGTGGTAGCTTTCCTGATATAGGTTGCCCACTGCCTCCCTTCCCCTGTACTTCCAGGGCCCTCCCTTGTTCCTACAGACCCTACCCAGGATTTCCCACAGGCCCCTAAACTGCTTCTGTAACTTCTGTCACAAGGTCTTCCCAACGTTGTTCTCTCAGGGCCCAAGTGTTCCCTGTGTAGCCACCTGACTTTTTAGGCCCACCCTTCAGGCTGGATGGCAGTTCATTATGGGACAGGTGGGCATGACTAAGCAGGTCTGGCTAGTCCAAAGACATCTGACCCTTAACGGGACAGGCTGCCTTCAGACACTAACACCCTTGCTTTCATGAACACTCTGGTGGGAATGCTCTTGATCACAAGTGACCAAATGCGGGGGCTGCCTCCAACTGCCAGCTACCACCTGCGAGCAGCACAATCAGAGGAATAGCTCAGTTCCAGCTCCAAGGACAGACTGCCCCCCTTGGGGGTCTGTACTAACAACATCACTGCATCTTGCTGCACCCAGTTGCCAGCAGAAGTCTTGACCAAGATTTTCAAAAATAGGAGCCTACAATTAGGTTCTCAGGTAAATGACCTGATTTTCAAAAGTGCTGACCCACCCAATGGCCAAAGAGTTCAAAGGCAATTTTGGGTTGCTGAGATCCTTTGAAAATAAAACCCTTACTTAGGAGCCTGAATACAGAAGTTAGAAACGTATTTAAATTTCAGTTCCTATTTTAAATAAATTGGCCCTGCTATCTGCATATTGATCCAGGCAGACGCTGGTTGCATGGATGAGCTAATATAAACCTCGGTTCATGATGGCAGAGCATCCTCCAGAAGCTAACTTGATGCTTAACTTGAAAAATGTGCAGGTGAAATAATAAAATATGTCTACAGGATAAACTAGTTCTAAAGGGGGAGCCATGTTAGTGTAGTTCAGCAAAACGAACAAGGAGTCCTGTGGTAGTTTTAAAAACTAACAAATGTATTTATTACATGAGCTTTTGTGGGAGAAAATCCTACTTCCTCAGATGCTTGAAGATGGGGAAACAAACAAGGAGATCTTTTGCCAAACTAGACTAACATGGCTACCCCTTGGGAATGTGAAGATGGGAAACTCACAGAATGGGAGCAAAACATGTCAGTCTTCTTGATCACTCCACTTCTGATCTGTTAATAGTGGTACTTAGGCAAATGAATAACAAATAAAAGCTTTGAGGAGAAACTGCAGAATTGGAATTCATATGCAGATTTGACACCACGAACTCAGGGCTAAATAAAAACTATGGGTTTTTTTTTCCATTGCAACAGGTAATTTTGCTTTCCTTTCGCACCTGCTCCCCTGCTAATTGCTGTATGCCACGATTTGAATCCTTACACCACTCTGATTTGCTTTGACAGTCTGGCCTGATCCTGAGACTTATACTTCCCTGCATTTGTTTTGCTCCCATTCTGTGACCTCCCCATCTTTAAGCATCTGATGAAGTGGAATTTTTCTCTCACAAAAGCTCATGTGATAAATAAATTTGTTAGTCTTCAAAAGTGCCACAGGACTCCTTGTTTGTTTTACAGGATGAACTGTTTTTCATAGCTCTGGCACATCAGGATATTATTTGCTAAGTAAGCCAGTAAGTTTCTGTCCCAGCTGTTGTTTTCCTCCAAGTTATTGCCTCTGTTCTGCTTTGTAAACATTGTGGTGCTATTTCTCCTTATATAACCAGATACTTGCCACTGTCTTTTGTAAATATGGCTATGATGCTAGCTACCAAACATCTGTTCAGTGCCCCTGCCCTTGGGGAACAACTGACTTAGAGGAGGAAAGCTCATTTCTGAAGGGTACAAGATTACTGCTGTATACTGTCAAGTTCAAGGTCATACACAAAAGGCGTGTGTGTCTGTGGACTTTTTATTCCCTGCCACAATGTGTAAATCCTACTGGGTTAGTTATGTTTCCCCACTTTCTACTCCCCAGTTGTGTCTGCTATTCCATGCCTTCCCATGGGGGAAAATCTGGAACTACGCTGTACTGCACAAAATCATTGTCTGTAAATCTTGCATAGAGGGGATGGCTGACATGATTAAGCGCATGGCTATCTACAGCAATCTCCTGGCTGCAGGATTGCCTGGAACAGAAAGACAGGACTTCTGTTACATTTTGAATTGTTTTCTTCTTTGGACAACTTTGAAAAGAATGCAGCAAAAACAGAGCTCTTGGTGAAATGCCAGAAACTTTCTCAAAACACAAACCAATATTTTCAGTGTGAAATTTTGCCCTCTTTCAATTAATCTGAGCAATTTTATTGCCCCTTTCTTCCCACTTCCCTCAGCAATATTTTTCATGCAGAAGGAGAAAAGTGAGAGGAAAAAAGGAGAATAACAAGGAAAGGAGAATTTTATTCAAACCTTTTCGGGGAAGGTTCTGAGAGAATGATGTTCTTGGTGGCTTTGAGCCTTCCCCTCTCTCTCTTGCATTTAGAGGGGCAACATCCAGAAGAAGCCGACTGAATTTAGCTTTCTAACTTGTTTGCTCTCTTTATGAATTTTGCTCCCCCAAGGGGACAGTGAGTGTCATGCACTCCCTTTTGCCAGGATCAGAGCCACATGTGATCCCCATATCTGGGCAAAAAAATCATAAGTAGAATGCATTAACTTTAAGAAACGCATTTTTTCTCCTGGGACCTACAATTTGGGAACCCCTTTGGTGAAATACCCCAAATTTGGGACTTTAACATAGTAAATGGACCCATGACACACACCAAATGTCAAGGCAAGCTGAATTACTATGCAGATTTTAGTGCTCTTAGAAAAAACAGCTTTAAACAGAAAGCTGATTTAAACCTTAGTCATAGTAGACCTGGTAGACCCTTATAATTTATGATTCCCATTCCCCAATCTAATCCACCTCACGAACTTGATTGTATTTGTCTTCACAACCTGCCTGTGAAGAAGGTCAGAGCTATCATCCCCATTTTACAGATGGAAAACAGAGCCACAAAGTGGCTAAGTGACTTGACCAGGATCACACAGATGGTCTGTGGAGGAATAGGGAATTGAATCCAAGTCACCATTCCAACCATTTGACCAACCTTAGTCCCTGACCAAGAGGATGTAAGTAATCCAGTCAGATTATATGGTAACTCCAAGAAGAATGCTCTAGTGCCATCTACCTAGCATCCACGGTTTGACACTTGAGGACCAAAGCACCAAGAATTCCTCTTTCCATTTGCTCTGTAAGTGGGGTGTTGCATAGTGGTTAGAATGAGGGACTGGAAATCAAGACTCCTGGGTTCTGATTTTGCAGGAAGATGGTTGAAATAACTTTTCCTGTCTCTAATTTCTATCCCTCTCAAAGTACAAGGGTTTCAGAGAACAGGTAAAAATGACCTCTCTTCTACTTCATGCCACTTTGCTGCCCGTGGATGAATTTGGTGTCCTCTTGGCCCCAGCACTCCTGTTCTGCTGCTGCTGCCATTGCTGAGATAAAAAATTAATGAAAAAGGGAATGAAAGGAGAAGGAAATCCTCAAAGCAGAATAGCCCAGTGTCCCTCCTGAGAGAGCTGAGTGTCAAGCTGATGGAAGAAGGGTCCCAGAAACCTAAAGAGCAAGTTCCTGTTATAAAAAGACAGCAGTAATGGTCTGCCCCTTTGAAAAACACTACAGCATTCTTTACTAATGGTTACTTTTCATCAAAATACTGTCATAATAACTTTGCCCAAGGGAAATACTACAGCAATGACCTCTCTTCTATAAAGCTACTGTGCTATTGGATGGTATCGACCTCTCTCTTATGAAGAACACAATAACATTCCATAGCAATGGCTATTTTGTTTTAGAAAAGTGCCTCAGCTTTCTGCAACAATGGACCCAAACACTACAGCTTAAAATTGCATGACTAAATGACTATAAAATCCTGCAATATTTGTCATTCTGGCCTGTCCCATTTAAGCGTGCCTGGAGCACCTCACCCCCCACCTCCCTTGCTCACAAGATCCCCACCTTGGCTTGAGGATGTCTCCCAGAAGCTGGCACTTTAAGACTAACAGATTTATTTTTTGCATGAGCTTTCGTGGGAGAAGATCCCACTTCCTCAGATGCTTTGAAGATGGGTGAACTTACAGAAAGGAATGAAACTAAATGCAAGGGGGTGTAAAACATAGGATCAGGTCATAAAGTAACAGCAAATCAGAGCAGTTTTCAGGCTCAAACCATGGGAAGCCTGAAGTCAAATTACCCTTTGTAATGGGAAAAGAACCCATAGTCTCGATTAAGTCCTGCTTTCACAGAATTTAGCTTGCATATTAATTCGAGTTCATCTGTTTCTCTTTGAAGTCTTGATGTCCCAGGTACATCTCTAATGACAGTTGTTAACAAGTCCGTCATCGAGTGATTAGGAAGATGGAAGTGCTCAGCAACTGGTTTCTTTGTTCTTTGATTTCTGATATCAGCTCTGTGCTCACTCAGTCTCTTATGGAGCGATCGTCCTGTTTGTCCAATATATAAGGTGTTGGGGCATTTCTTGCACATGATGGCATAGACCACATTAGTAGATGAGCAGGTAAATGAGCCCTTGATGGAGTAGCATCTGAGGAAGTGGGATCTTCTCCCACGAAAGCTCATGCAAAAAATAAATCTGTTAGTCTTAAAGTGCCACACAACTCCTTGTTGTTTTTTTACTGGACTAGACTAACATGGCTATCCTTTTGATATTCCCAGAAGCTGGGTTGATTGCCCTTTGCCTGGAGACCGGAATCAAAGTGGCCAGAGCCAGCAAATAGTCTTGCAATGAAGCTGATAAGGAAAGCCACATCACTATAGCAACTGTGTCACCAAGCCTGGAGTGCGGCACTCCTTTGACCTGCAAGGCAAGCACCCACTCTGATTACATTAAATCTGGCTCGAGCACTGGAGCTGATTATGCACTGACAAAATACATTAGAGCCACTTAGGGGTAGTGCTGTCATTTGACAGTAAATAAGGGAGGGAGAAGAAGTGAGCTAAATACTAATGGCTGGTAACCATAGATACCGTTCACTTGCCAGGCTAACCATTGTGAGAATCAAGAGGACCCACTATGTCAAAAGAAGCATTTTCTTATTTCTAAAACTAATCAACTGGGCTAACTTTGGACATACACCAGTCAGGAATTGGGTCTGCTCTGTTTCCACTGAAGACATTTCTCAAACGTCCATCCTCATCACCTACTTGCAAATATATGATAAGCCCGTTGGAGAAGTGGTAGCTCAAAGCCAGAGTTTGCTAGACAACTGAAAGTATGAGCAAATAATTCACTGACACCCCCACCCACCGCACTGGGTATTGATTGGTAGCATCAATGGGGAAGATTCTCTTTGACGTCATTGGCTTTGAATCAGGCCCCTAGTTCTTTGTGGGACTACAGTTGCAGTGCTAGTCAAGGCACCCAAACTGTGGCCTCAAGGCACCAGTGTGCCAACAGGTGTGGAACCTTGTGTATTTTAATGGAGTTTACATAGGATTGTGGATCAGGAGCAACTGAATTGTAATCTTGGCCTCAACAGTGCCTCACTGTGTAGTCTTAGGCCTGTCATTTAACCTCTCTGCAGCTCAGTTTTCCCATCTGTAAAATGGGAATCATATTGCTGTATCTTACCAGGGCCTTATGGGGATATTAGCTAATGTTGGTGCAGACATTTGATGATACAAATGGTTAAACCTCAGAAGGGTCTACAGGACTGGGCTTTGCTTCTTAAATTAAAAGAAGAAATACGTAATACAGTGCACAAAGGATACTGGAAAAGAAGATGTTACCTTGGTTTTTCCTTACTCATTCAAGTAGCTATCAGCACTTGGAAACAGCCTTTTAGTAAACTTCCATTTATCTGTGAACAAAAAACTAATCTAAAGAGCGAGCCTGGAATTTGCACAAATAAACAAAATGAAGGGATGCTGTTGGATAAAAATCCTACTGAGAAACAAAGCACCCTTATCTTTGTTATTATTAACAACATGTGAGACACACCAAAGGGATGGTCAGTTTAAGTCTCATTTATTTGTGTATAGAGATATGTTTTTTCATTTTTGCAATATATTTTGCCTGCGCAGTGCCTGGAGGCTTGGCAATTTCACTTTTTTTTTTTTTAAGTCCCTTTTTTCATGATGTATCCCAATACTGGGCTACCAGCACTCCAGAGGAACTTTCCCATTTCAAAAGGGATAGCTGACTTTTAAAAACATGCACTCAGTATTCTCTTCATATTAGCTTCATCCCCTCCCCTTTTCCCTTGCAGAAAATGTAAATTTTAGGGGCTAATATTAAATCAACAGAGCCTGTTGAAGCAGTTAGAATCCTATTTTTAAGAAACAAAGGTCTTATCCAAAGCCCATTGAAGCCAGTGGGAACCATTCCAATGAGTTTAGTGGACTTTGGATCTGGCCCATATTGTAACAAAAGAGAAGAGGAAAAATACAGAGAGTATATAAGCTAAGTGAGCAGAATTGTCAGAGGGGAGGAGGAATGTATTTCAAAATCTTCCTAGGCGCATCAGTGTCGCTCTAATACTGTAACTTCAAATGACACTCTTGCTTTAATGTTGCAGAGCAATTAAATCCATGCCCCAGCTGCCTCCATAGGATTTTCAAAAATGGGGCTAAAGAGGCCTCTCAATAGATTTTGCGCTTCTCTTTTGCACCTCACCACGTGGTGTGTGGCTCTGAGTCTGAAGACACCACCCCGTCTTGTGAATGATTGCATCTGAAACGAGAACATCCTGCCTTAGTGCTCAGAGAGAAGACAGCCAAGACTGAGCTGAGTGCAGGTACCCAATCTCCATCTCTATCAGATGTACCAGCCTGGAAACACCACCTGACACAAGATCTTCTAATCTAGGGCCTGGTCCAAAGCCTGCTGAAGTTAGAGACACTGACCTTTATGAGCTTTGACTTAAGGCCACAGGGGGAGATTTCCAACAGCACTCAGGTTTGGCTCCCATTAAAGTCAATGGCAGAACCCCTGAGGGAGCAGAAGTAAGCACAATGCAAAGCTGTGCTTTGTGCTTCTGTTGTGTGTGGCTGTTAAAAGGGATGGACCACATTGGCTGAGACAGCTGGGTGCTTAGGAGTGAAATTTCACCCGCCTCTGTTGTCTTTGGTTTCCTTGAGAGAAGCCATCCGGGGAATCCTCTAGCAGTGGTCTCCAACCTTTCACCAGCATATGATGCAATGCTCAGAGGTTTCAGTGGCAACTGCTATTCAGAAGATCACGATCTACTGGTTGGAGAACACTGCGGGCTGTCTGCTGTGGTTTGACATTCTGTGTGAAATAGCTGGAGTGGAGTGGGGTGGGCCTCCACCCTGTTCCTGGAGGGAGTGTCCGTGTTACCCACTGCATAACTGACACCCTTGTTCACAGTCTCAGAGGAATTGAGACTGGAACAGGCTGTAGGCTTTCCTCTTGCTGGCACCTGGGCAAAGGTGGAGGGAGAGCAGCTTACTTGTGGCTATCTGCTCTGTCCCTGTGGCTTGACAGCTCCCATCCATCTCTACACTGCCAATGGTGGTCTCTATACTGAAGAATTAAGTTGACTTAATCAGGCTTAAGTCAATTTAAGCAACTTCAGGGCTACATTTGGAGTTCAATAAGTTGATTTAAGCACTTGCCTAAGTCGACTTAATAACTCACACCCTTAAAGTCAACTTTAAGGGTTAAGCTGAACTTAAGTTGACTTAAAATGTGACCATTAAAGTCAACTTAAGGCAGCAGAGCCATTTAAGTTGACTTTATAAAGTCAACTTAAACAAATGGGGACTCTTTACGTCAACTTAATAAAGTTGACTTTAAGTCAACTTTATTAAGTAGGCTTATCTGAGCCCTGTAGCATAGACATAGCCAATTGGAAAGCAGCAGTATCTGCAGTTAAACCCAGTTCCATCCATTCATCTCCTGTACCTGCTGTGGCTGCAGTGAGAGCATGGCTGCTATGCAGGGACAGCTCAGGTTCCCTTCTCTTTATGTGCCTCTGCTTCCTAAGAGATTTATAACCCATGAACCATGATTTATAACCTTTGAACCATAGCTGGGCTGGCTCTCAAGGTGCAAGGATACTAATGGGTGTCACTTACTAATGCCTTTCATTTGAGGTCCCCAAAAATCTTTAAAGCACTGTTAAACTTCAGATAGCACCTGGGAGCCACCTCAGGGCTCACTGTCCACATATTGCAGATGATGAACCACAGGTACTAAGCACTTTGCCCAAGAAGACTTAATTCACATGAGGAGTTAGGTGCCTAAATATCTCTGAACGCCTGGGCCTTAGTCACCCCATGACTCATTTTCCGCATCAGTAAATGAGGCTATAACAGCACTCCCCTACCTCACATGCTGCTGGGGAGATAAAAACATTTAAGAGTGGAGAGGTGCTACAGTATGGCACCTTCACTAGATAGCTAGAAAGTGACACAGCTGGAAACAAAAGCCAGGAGGGGCTCAGGTGTGCTAAGCACTGCACTGCATTATCTACACAGGGAATCACATCTTTTCTTCTTTTTAAAAGACCAGTTACTGGATTTTAATTGTCTGCTGAGAATCATGGCAAGGGGTGAGGCAAATCATTCTTATAAATGATGATAGTGTATGCACCAGAGACACCAAGGTCTTTTATGTTTAAGCAAGTTTCTTTTTATGGCTTTGAAATAGCATCAGGGCCAACTCTACTATGAGGCAAGAGACAGAAATGCTTCAGGTGACAGTTCCTAGGGGTGCCTATCCCACTGAAGATCAGGCTGGCTCCAGCCTCTTCAACTCTTTCCTAGCAGCTCAGGCACTGTTAGTCAACCTGCAGCTTAAGTCATGTAGACAGAGTGCACTTTAAATCCCTCTGCAGGCAGACGCTGGAGATTTTTGCACTTTGGAAAACTGTTTTCAACCTCCATGAATGAGATGGGGGTAGGGGGGAATCAAAATTTGGTTTGGGGTGCCACAACCCCTTGAGCCATCCCTGAATGGCATGACAGTGCTTCTGGATTTCACCTAGTTGTGGTCCGTGTGAATAATAAGGAAAAAAAGACAATCAAATTGCATGCTGTGCCAATAGCCCTTAAATGAGCAAATTGATAACAATGCCTAGCTCTTTTAATCAGAACTTTTCGTCAGTAGAGATTAAAGTGCCATACAAAGAATGGCCGTATCATCATCCCCATTTTAGGGATAGGAAAACTAAGATGGTGAAGTGACTTGCCTAAGCTCATCCAGCATGTTAATGACAGAGCTGGGAATAGAATCCAGGACTTCTGAGAGCCAGTTCACTATTTACCAAGCAACAACACTACCAGAAGAGATTCTTTTATTTATTTGTATTGCAGTAGCACCTAGGAATCCCGGTCCATAATGTGCTAGGTGCTGTACAAACACAAAAGATGGTCCTTGAACAGAAGAGCTTATAATCTAAGTAATGTCTGATTGTTCACAAATCTGCAGTGTGAAGTAGCCTGTGTTGGAACTCGCTCTCCTATCATTGGACCTATTTTATCTCAGTGTAACTCCACTGACTTCAGTGAAATCATTCTTGATTTATACCTGCAACAGGAGAATCCAACTCTAGTAAAATGCATTTTATAACAACATGCCTGCTAAGCTTCATAGAGACTGCTCCTAGTTTCTGATGGATTCATTTCCCAACTGATACTAAAACTCTCTATAAAACAAAACAGAAAAATAAATCAAAACAGAAAATTAAATCAGAGTCATTTTTATGAAACAGGGCTATTTGCCAAGCAATTGCTAATTTCTTCTGCATAGCTAATGGTAGGAAGGGCACACCAGATTACCTACTGCCTAATTATATTAAAGAGTATCATTTTATAAATCCAATTTGATTAAGTGACAGGCAAGCAAATGTCTCAACAGCTCCTATAAAATACTCCTGAGTCTATAAGCATGTGTTAACTGCAGTAATTGATCACATACCTGTCTCATTCATGGGATCAAGGAAAACCTTGGATTAGAGAAGAAACTCGGTCATTACAATGTCTAAAAACACACTGGTGCTCTGCAGAGCTAGGAGCTGATCTTGCACCCTTGCTGGAGTCAATTGGTCTGATTCTTAGTTATACAAGACCTGTGCATGAGATGGGAATGGAGTGGGGTAGGTGAAGCCACTTTTGCCATCCCCGTATCTGAAGACTTTGCTCAGCCCTGTGAGTGTACAACATAATGTGCAATGTTAGTGTTTGGGGATGTCTATTCAATGTCATGCAAAGCAACTTACTTTAGTTCTTCCTGTGAGTAATTCTTTGCTGCCTCCCTATATCTAAGGGTACCTACCCTGAAGGGGATAAAGTATAATTTGGCAGGCCCCAGAACCCTCCTAAATTTCAGGGCCCCCTTCACACACGTTAGGCCCCCTTCACACACCGCAGCTACTTCCCCCCCAATGCCTGGCCCCCACCCCAGCTACTGCCCACCAAATGCCTGGCTCATCAGACTCCTCCTTTCCCATGTTCTCCTCAGCCCCAAATCCCATTCCCTAAGCTCCCTGTCCCCATGTCCCCATTCCAGCCCTCCTAATCCCCCAGGTCCCCCACCTTCACTCTAACCCTTCAGCCCCTGAACCCCCTTAACAACTCCCCAGGCCAGCATCCCAACCCCTTCTTCCCATCAGACTCCTCCATGCTTTCCCCACCGGCTGCCTGCTGGCCACCTTATCTGCGTCACTGATGTGGCCAAATAGTTGGGCCGGGGGCAGGGAGGCTGCGGTGCCAGCGAGAGGTGGCACAGGCCAGAGACTGTCTGGGCTGTGCACATCATCTGGACCCAGAAGGAAGGGGTTGGGCTGGGGCAGGTGCCAGGAAAGGGGAGGGTGGGGTTGCTGGGCTTTCCCCAGCCTGCAGCCCTCTCCCTGAGCCAGCCCTGGGGGGAGTGGGCCAGAACAGTGCATGCTGGTGCATTCATCTATTTTTAGGGGGGCCCTGGAACGCAGTGCTCCTCTGTGTTCTATTTCTAGGGGCTCCAGAGCAGTCCCCCTAAAAATAGGGGCATTTCCCGTTACTTTAACCCCTGCTGCCATGACGGTGATCAGTCTGTGGTTAATGGGTGGTCTTCACAGAGACACTAGAGGGACACCATGGGCAGGGAGGCAACACCAGCTTCAGCTGTCTGCTAGGATGGCAGCTAGCACAGAATTCACAGGAAAACAAACCATGAAGTTTTCCATGTGTTTGATGTTGTTTCACATACCACCTGATGGGTATAACAAGAGAGGCTCCATTTTTCTACAGGGCTGTCTATGAAAACAGCTCTTTACTGCTATGATTCAAGGCATGCATTCCAGCCATGTGCACCCAAAGTGGCTTCAAGGTACCTATTCCAAAGTCATCCCTCCTGCTACCTGCACATCTTCCTCTGAGTTCCATGCAGGTTGCTACAGACATGCAGGCTTGTGTCACCCCCCCCCCCATTTGCAGAGCCCCTGCTCCCCCAGCATGGTAGCCTGTGGGCAGGCTGTTTCTGGGGAGGGCCATGGTACCAGATGGCACTCCTGCCCCAGCCAGTCTGCCCCAGAGGTGGGTCTGGCTGGCACCCTGCATAGTCCCCAGTGCAGCCCCCCAGGGCCATTGGCCCCGGAAGGCCATGCCAGAGCAAAGGTTACACTGCAAATCAGCTGCCCCCCTGCCCCCAGGGGGGAGCAAACAGGCACTGGCCTGCCCCACCCTGCCCCCAAGGGTGAACCACCTGGCCCATGGGCAGGGCAGAGCACAACATGGGGCCAAGCCTCTGGCCCAGTGCCAGCAAGGCAGGAGCACTCACAGCACTCCCCAAAGCCCCACTAGCTCCAGAAGAGGGGGGACTGGATCTGGCAGGTGTTTTAGGGGCTGGATCCTGGGGCCCCGAGCTTCAGCCCTTTCAGCCCCTGCATTAATCCAGTCTTGCAAATGTGCATAATAGTGGATCAATTGTTGTGTGAGTGCAGGAAAGTGCTGCTGCCAAGGTCCCCCTTCCTGTTGCTCTGGGAATGCATAACAGGAAGGACACCCCCAACAGATGAAGTACACATCTGCCAGGAGCACTGAAACACACAGAACAGTGAGTTACACTTCCTCCAGGCTGGACCCTGGGTTAGGGTAGCCAGATGTCAGGCAAAAGGAGGACATGTCCTCCTTTTTACCTTCATGTCCTCAGTCTGGCAGGCATTTTCAAAATCCATGATTTTGTCTGGCTTTTTACTTACAGGGGTTAAAGGATGCTGGAATGCCCTGGAACAACCTATGTTTAGGGAGAAGCTTTCCAGGGCGCCCTAAAAACAGAACCCTACCCTGGGTTCAAATTAGAGCCAGACCAGGAACTGGAAAATTCAGCTCCCAGTCTGGATTTATTCAGACATCCCAGATTACAGGAGCACGTAGTCTACATTGGGTCCCTTCCTTACTGCTTCAGGAACTGGGCTGCCCAGATGATGTTAGCAGACCCCTTGCTGAATATTCCCCTCTGTGATTTACCAAGAATAACCAGCATCAAAGTGACATTTACAACTAAGCAGCTGTTGAGTTGCTGGCTTTTTTATTCCTCCAGAGGATGGGGTGTCAGTCAGGATCCAGAGCAAGGAAAAGCTACATGAGCCAACAGTTCAAATACCCCATCATGTGTTTGAAGGAGGAACGGTGGGTTACCGACATAACCATCCTTCTTCAGGATGGGCTCCTCACATACATTCAGTTACAGGTGTACACGTGCCACAGCGCATGGCAACTCAGAAAGCCTTTAGCCTTAGCCTGTCAGGTCAGGGCAAGTGGCCACTGCCTCCTCTGTGCCGTGACAGCGGCTATATAGGTGACCTTGACCCTGACCCTCCCAGTCCCTTCTTTTCACCAACTCCGATTAGCAGGGATGGTGGGAGAGATCTCAATGTATGTGAGCAGCCCATCTTGAGGAAGGATGGTTACATCAGTAACCCACCATTCTTCTTTGAGTGCTGCTCACATCATTCAGTTACAGGTGACTGCTAGCCATACCCAAGGATGGTGGGAGGAGTTACAGCTTACCCGCATTGAGTACAGCTCTGCCCAATGCGGCATCCTTTCTAGCCTGTTGGACAATAGCATAGTACGTTGTGAAGGTATGCACCAATGACCACATAGCTGCCTTGAAGATCTCCTGGATTAGGACCTGGGCAAGGAAGGCCATTGGCGAAGCCTCGGCTGTGATTGAATGAGCCCTGACATTCCCCGGCAGGGGCGTATTCAACCTTCTGTTGCAATCTTTAATGCAGTTCACTATCCAGTTGGAAATGCACTGCCAATGTTCCCTCTAAGCTGCGCGGCTGTGTGACCCCCCAGAGCTGCCTGGCGCAGGGAAGGCTGCCAGCTTTAGAGAGAATGTTAACTGTGATGCAACTGGAAGTCCTCTTTTACAGTCCATGACTGCCACAAACAATTGGGAGGTTCCATGGAATGGGTATGTGTGCTCAATATATGTTGAGAGTGCCATTTTGACATCCAGGGTGTGACACTTCCTCTGGTTCTTGGTAACCTGAGGGTCTGGGAAGAACACTGGTAGGCAAATGTCCTGATTAAGGTGAAATGGAGAGACCACTTTAGGAAGGAAAGATGGATACGGGCGGAGCACCACCTTATCAGGGAAGAACCTTGTGTACAGAGGTTCTGAAGAAAGGGCCTGCAGTTTGGATACCCTTCTGGCTGATGTGATCGATACCAAAAAAGCCACTTTCCATGCAAGGACCGGCAGATTACAGATGAACCCTTGGACTCAAGGAGGCTCTGTTAGGCTACAGAGCACCACATTAAGGTCCCATTGTGGAACAGGTTCACAGGGTTGCAGGAAGACTTTTTCCAACTCCTTCAGGAATCTCATGGAGGTAGGGTGTGAGAAGACAGGAATGCCTTCCACCTTATCATGAAATGCTGAAATTGCTGCCAGATGGACTCTCAGTGAGAAAAGGGAGAGGTCCTTATCCCTGAGGTCTAGCAGGTAATCAAGGATTAAGTGTTTAGGGGCTGATGTAGGCACAGCCCCTTTACCTATTGCCCAGCGGGAAAGTTGTTTCCATTTTGCTGTATGGGTGGCTCTAGTGGAGGGTCTCCTACTACCGATTAGTACCCTCTTGACCCTATCTTAGTAGAGTCTTTCCTGCTCACTTAGCTGCGGGGTCTCCAGGCCTTCAGGTGCAGGAGACCAGGGTTTGAGTACCGCTTGCACCCCGAATTCTGTGTCAGGAGGTCCACCCACAGTGGAAGGCAGAGTGGTGCATCTATGGACAGATCCTGTAGGATTGAGTACCAGTGTTGCCTGGGCCAGTCCAGAGCTATTAATATCATACTTCCTCCATCCCTCTTGACCTTCAGGAGGACCCTATACATCAGCAGGATTGGAGGAAAGGTGTACAACAGGGGTCCCGACCAATGGAGCAGGACGGCATCCGTGAGCGAACCCTCCTCCCAACCCCTGAGGGAGCAGAAGCAACGACATTTGTGGTTTTGTTGTGTCGTGCATAGGTCCACGCGGGGTGATCCTCACCTGTTGACAAGGTGGGATACCGCTGTGTTGTGGAGGGACCACTCGTGGTGAACTAGAGGGGTTCTGCTGAGCAAGTCCGCTAGCCTGCTGTCCACCCAAGGCAGGTGAGCTGCCACCATGGTGAAACTGTACCTCAGGTCTAGTTCCCAGAGTCTGGTTGCCTCCATGCAGAAAGCTGGGGAACAGAAACCCCCCCTGCCAGTTTGTGTAGAACACGGCCATGGTCTTGTCTGTTAGGATCTGGAACATTTTGTCTTTTATCATGTCCAGAAAGGTCCTGCAGGCCAATCTGATAGCCCTCAGCTCCTTCACGTTTATGTGAAGGGGTCTGTCCCTGGAGGACAAAGTGTCCTTGGGTGGAGAGTCCCCCCAATATGTGGGCTCCCCACCACAAGTCTAAGGCATCAGTGATCAGGGTCACCATAGGGTCGACACCTTGAAGGGGATTCCTCCCATGGCAAAGAGGGGATCCCTCCAGATCTCTAGCATCCCTAGGATGTCGCAGGGGACCGACAGTACCTGGCACAGAAGGTGTTTCTGTGGGTGGAACACTGAGACCATTCCAGATCTGGCTGTCCACATTCTCAGGTGGCCTGTCCTTATCACTGAAGTGGAGGCCACCATGTGCCTGAGGAGCTGGAGACAGCATCAAGCCGTGGTTACCTTGGAGTCCTGCAGCTCCACAATGATGGTGCAAACGGACCGAAATCTTGAGGGTGGCAAGGAAGCCCTCCCTTTTTGGGAGTCTAGGAGAGCTCCTTTGAACTCCATGTCCTGGAATGGGCAGAGTTTTGACTTTTCTTGATTTATGCAAAGCCTCAGGTCAGGCCTGGCACAACATGGTAAGTCCAGTAAGCATTGCAGGGGGGCGCTGATGTTTGAGGGGCACCAAAATGGGCAATGCACCATTGCACCGCGCTATTACCTCACTCATCTGCACCGGTGTGGGCGGGGCTTGCAGGGGGTGCCTTAAACGCTAGCACTGTTCCTGCTCCAGGTACCTGCACAGGCAACTCAATACTTTGACGGTGTGTTCGACCTGGGCTCTTATTTCCCTTTTATTAGCCAGTTGCCTAGGTAGGGGTATATCTTTACACTCTACCAGAACAAGTGCGCAGTGACTGCCACCATGCACTTTGTGAACACCCTGGGGGCCAAGAAGAGTCTGAAAGGGAGTGATGTGAACTGGAAATGTCTTCCCCCACACCAGGAACCTTAGAAACCTTCTGTGGCGGGGCGTATCTCTAGGTGGAAGTGAGCATCCTTTAGATAGAGGGCTGCGAACCAATCCCCATAATCCAGAGATGGGATGATCTGTGATAGGGAAACCATACGGAATTTTAATTTTCCTTATATTTTTGTTTAGAGCTCTGAGGTCTAGGATGGGTCTCAGATCACTATTTGGCTTGGGAACTAGAGATTAGGGGGAGTAAAACTGTTTCACTGTTCTGATCTTGGGACCCTCTCTATGGCCCTGAGAGAGAGAGGTTTTTCACACTCTCTCAAGCATCAGGTCTAGTTTCAGGCTACCAAGATTCAAGTGAGGGGGCAGTTTTTTGTCCCAAGGCGTCGACCAGAATTGTATGAGATACCCTTTCGAGACTGTGTCCAGCACTCACCAGTCAGTTGTGATTTTGCCCCAGTGATGAGAGTACTGGGCCAAATGGTTGGCAAAGGATAGAGTCGAGACTGTTGTCCTGCTGCCCTCAGGCTGACTGTCAAAAGCACTGCTTCTGTCCCGCTGAACATGCGGTGACTTGTTCCTGACGACCAGCCTGGGATGCCTGGGATTTTTGGCCCCTACCTGGTGGATCTTATCCCTGTCCAGACCCCTGTACTGGAACTGGGGGTACTGGTTTTACTGGGAACAGGAGCCCTGAATCTGGGTCTGCTGTTGCAGTTGCTGTGGTTGTTGTTGCAGCAGGTGCTGGAACCAGAAGGAACACCTAACAGGTATACATGCCTCAGGACATAAGAGTGGCCCTAAAGTCCTTCATCCTGTGCAGCTTTGAGTCTGTGGACTGAAAGAGGGCAGGGCCTTCGAATGGTAGGTCCTGCTGGGACAGGTCTAAGCCTTGAAGCCAGGCTGCTTGCCTCATAGCCACAGTGGAGGCCATGTTGTGCAAGGCTGTGTCAGATGCATCCCAGGGGGTCATAAGGGCTCATGGAATGAGTGCCAGGAGGAGTGGTCATCTGAATGGTTTTCAGTACCATTCTGACGTACCAGTGGGTAGCTCGATGGAGCCAAGGCTGGGAGTGGTACCGAGCCTCTCGTCCACTCCTTCGCTGAAAGTGCCAGTTTGCCTTTGGACCTGGCTTTCTCGGCTGGTACCAAAGCTGGTGTCTGGAGCAGGGCCCAAGCTGCTGTGAGGGCCTCCGGTGTCGATGGTACCATGAAGTGCCCTGGTCCTGACTCCTGAGGAGGGGTATCCGGGGGGCAGTGCTACGCAAAGCTGTACCGGTGCCAAGTTGGATTTGATCACAGCTTCATATTCTGAGCCAGAGAGTGCTGCCAGACAGATTCCATGCAGACATTGCATGCGGGGTGGGGAAGCATTCAGTGTGTGAGTTGCATCAGGTGCTGGCTGAAATGTCTGATCTTGGGCAAAGTTGTGCAACCTCCGCTCCCTGTTCTTGCGGGTCCTCCACTTGAAGGACTTGTGGATGGAGCAATTTTCCACGAGGTGTGACTCACCAAGGCACATGAAGCTTTTCTCATGGGCATTGAGAATCAGGAAGGCTTTGCAGCATGATGGGCAAGGCTTAAACCCCAGCATCATCACGAACGAACAAGGACAGGCACTTGCTTCATAAGTTTTGACTATCCAATACTGTCTCTGAGGGCAGAAAGTAGGAACTGGGAGGGTCAGGGTCATGGCTACCTATATAGCCGCAGTTGCGGCACAGAGGGGGCATTGGCCACTTGCCCTGACCTGACAGGCTAAGGCTAAAGACTTTGAGCTACTGTGCGCTGTGGCATGTATACATCTGTAACTGAATGATGTGAGCAGCGCTCAAAGAAGAAGGGAAGAGTTAGATGTGTCACTCTGGATTTGACTGAAGCCCTTCCTAGGCTAGTGACACAGCAAATCACTTGAAATAGCCAACAAAAGAAAAGGCCAGGAGAGTGAGATTGCTGTCCAGTGGGCTGCCCCAGCTCTCAAATTCACTCCAGATCCATCTATGAGAACAGTATTCCTTTACATCAGCGGTGTTCAACCTGTGCTCTCCAGACCCTTTGGGTCTACAGTGCATGTCTACAATTTCTAAAGGGGTCAGAATCACCCTTCAAAAATATTTAGGGGTCCACAACTGAAAGACAGTTGAACACCCCTGCTTTAGACAGTTTGTGAACTCAGTGTGAATCACCATGCTCTGTTCTTTTAGAAGCCTCTAGAAAGCAGCCAGGACAGCTGTAGGTATGTAGCTAGATCCGGCATGTTTGTGTGTTTTTAGTAAACAGTTATTTTGGACCTGTAACGGTTTCACAGATGCCCCCTGCTGTTTTGCTCCTCTGTTCCCCCCAGTCAGGTCCCCCCAGCTTCATGCTACCACCAATGCTTTCTTATTTCTCTAACATAACCTACCACTAGTCCTTAGATTACATATATCCAGTTTATAAGCCTGCTAGGCCAGTGGTTCCCAACCTTTTCTCTGCCATGGCACACCTTGATACCTCCAAATTTTTTGAGGCACGCCACTATTAAAAAAACTTTGAATATTCAAATTAACTTAGATTGCTTATGAATATTCATGAGCCATGGCACAGTGTTTTGGAAATGCTGCTATGTGGAGTAGCAGGGGTGGCAAAACGGGAGGTCAGGAGTCGTCTGCAGTGGCAGGAGTGAGTGTGGGGAGCAGAGCAGGGTAGGAGTGGCAAAAGAGGACAAGGGCAGCCATGTGGGAACAGCACAAGGGTGGCAAGAGAGGAGAGAGGAAGGGAGAACAAGAGTGGCTTCGTGGGGGGCAGATGGGAACCTGAGGAGAGGGAAGGTAGTGCAGGGGAGCATGGCGCAGCACCCACTTCCCCCTTCTCCACAGTGGCTCCCTGCCACCCAGGGCAAATCCTCACCCCACTGCTGCTCCCTCCCACCCCAGTGGGTCCCCTCCTCTCCCCCCAGCCCCCTGGTGACTGTGATGGACCCTCCCATCACTGCAGGGACCAGAACCAGTCCTTTAGCCCCCAGCTACACATAGCCCCAACCCCAGCTATACATCTTCTGCTACACATCTACTCCCACCCACCTCTGCTACATACACACACCTGTCCCACACAACCCCCAGCAGCCCTCCTCCCAAAGCCCTTACCTGGGCTGTTTGCAGGCTGCTGACACAAGTTGCTCCACCCTGCAGGGGGAGATTCACACACTCCCAGCCTCCCACAGCTCTCTGCTGGCTGGGTAAGGAGGAGCGGGGTTTAAGGTGGAGCCACCAGAATGCTGCATTCTGGCTGCTCCTGCTATTTTTAGGGAGACCCCTGGAACTCCATGTTCCTGTGTCTTCCTCTATTTTTAAGGGGCCAGAATGCTGCCTGCCTAAAAATAGGGGGCCCAGAACTGTGTTCCTGTGCCCTCCCAGTTACTTTAACCCCTGTCTTTTCCCAGCCCCTGCACAGCCCACGTGGCTGAGCTGAGCAGGGAGGGAACTTTAACTCCAGCTCTCAGGGACGCTCGCTGCACACTTTGGGTGCTGCTGCGGCACACCAGTGTGCCCTGGTGCACTGGTTGGGAGCCACTGCGCTAGGCCTAACTGCATAGTCACAAGTCAATGAAAGCTCGGCTTCTGCAGCTGCTTCCCCTTAAACTGGCCATGGCCAGATTAACACAGGGGCTTTAGGGGCTGCAGCCCCAGGCTAAAGAGGTCCCCCAAAAAAATCTGAGCCCAGCCTAGGCACTGCCCATGCCAGTTGGGCATTACCGGCCTGTACTAGTCAACCCCTTTAGCCAGTCTCCTCCAACAGGCTCCCAGGTATTCCAGCATAGCAACTTGACAGTGCTCTGAGCCCTGGAATGTCACCTCTCCTTTCCAGAGTCCCCACCTCAGGTCCCATACCTGCTGTTGGGGCAGACTAGCAGCCCAGGGGCAGGGCAGGGCAGGAATGCAGTAGACCACAACCCCTGACCCAAGCAGATGCTTGCATCAGGCCCTAGCACTAAGCACTGACCTGCTCTGCACAGCCAGCAAGTCTGCTTACCAGCCTCCAAGGCAATACTCACCACTCGCCCAGGCTTTGACCCAGATCTAAGGCTGGTTGTTCATGACTCCATAACAAGCTCCGCAGCTGCTCCTCATTAGCTAACCTTGGCAGCCCTTACAGTGATGGGCACAAGCTGTGTAAAGCAGCATGTCACAGGATATAGCTGAGCTCTTCTTATTTCCATGTGTTATTTTTGCTATGTAAACAACAAATAGCCACAGCAGTGCTTCCTATGCCTTATAAACAATGCACCCATGCCAAAACAGCACCTCTACAATTGTTGTGCTCTACTGTGGTTTGTAGCCATGCTTAACAAATTTGCTAGCCTCTAAGGGGTTAAGAGATAGAATGTTTCCTCTCTTGTTGCTACAGAGAACCTGAAGATATAATAAACACAGGTAATCTTGGAAGTTTTGGGACAAACATGCTGTTATGAAAGGAGAGAATGTTTCTAACTCAAAGGAAACAGACCTAAGGCATTTCTCCCTGCAGCCACTCAAGGTTTGTTTTCCTTTGAGTCAGGGTTTCCATCACGCAGGTGTAAGGGTCCAGCACAAACTCCGGGGCAGCTGAGTGTCACAAGAATTATTAACTAAGCTCCTCTCACCCTGAAAGGTCCTTTCCAATGTCCTTGAAAAGCATTTGGCAAATTCTTTATAAACTGGAGGCTTGACCCTTCAAGTCCAGAAGAATGCTGGAGAATCACCTTATCCATCACCGGAATGCACTCACTTCTGGAGTGGAATATAACAGCTCTTTCACATTACACGGACACATTAAACAACAGTTAGGACAGGAAGGCTATGTCTACACCTAAAATCTTAGTTTGGTCTTGCTTAGTCTGAACTAATTAGTTCGAAAGTTAGTTCAAACTAATTGTGTTTTATCAGTTTGAACTAACTTTTAGTTTGAACTAAGAAAGTGTGGTTAGTTCAAACTAAAAGTTAGTTTAAAACCATGTTTAGTTAGAAGTAACCACTAGTTCAAACTTATTAGTTTGAACTAGCGGGACTACATTGTGCTAGTTCGAGCTAAATTTTGAAATACTTTCAAATTCAGCAGTTAGTTTGAACTAAGCTTTGGTTGGTTCGAACTAAAAATATTTTTAGTTCGAACTAGCCAAAGGCTAGTGTAGACAGGGTTCAGATTAGTCCAGACTAATCTTGGTTAGTCTAGATTAATTTGCTAGTGTAGACATAGCTGAAGTGACCACTGCCATGTCCAGCTGCAACTGAGGGAGGACTTTAGCATGGTGAATGTCAATACCCAAATTGGGATATGGTCAGTTTGCTAGTATTAAAGGCCCTATTTAGGATGAAATTTGTGGAAACTTTAGTGGCCACAAGCAGTCTGGAAATAGATTTTACATTTCATACAACAGCTATCCTCTCCTGCATCAGTGAGCCTTGCCACCATGCAGAGTGGTTGTTACAGCTGACTCGGAGAGAAGGGTGCGTCCTGCCAGATTTCAAGACACCAAACCCAGAAGGAGCTACTGTGATTATCTAGTCTGACCTCCTGGGTAGCTGAGACCATACAGCTTCCCAGAATCAATTCCTGCTTGAAGTAGAGAATTTCTTTCAGAAACACATTCAATCTTGGTTTAAAGACTTCCAGTAATGGAGAAGACTATGACCCCTGGTAAATTGACCCAATTCTTAATTGGTCTCGCTATTAAAAATGTCTGCCCTATTTCCAGCCTGAGTTTGTCTGGCTTCAGATTCCAGCTATTGGATCTGTTACACCTTTGTCAGCTATAGGAAAGAGTGCTGTATTATCAAAGATCTGTTCTTCCCTGTGTTGATACATATAGACTTTGATCAAGTCAGCTCTTAACCTTCTCTCTGATAAACTACACAGACTGAGCATCTGGAGTTCTTTCACTCTAGGGCATTTTCTCCCATCTTTTAATCATTCGCATGGCCTTGCTCTGATTTCTCATCAGACTTGCTGATATTCATCACCAGTACGTTGTTATTAAGAACTTCTCCCTGGAGGAGATACACAGACTGTGCTGCGATGCACTTTACAGACCCTGACTCCTCCATGGACAGAGCAGTTGTTGAGCCTTCCAGACTCCTGTCATGTGTCCCTTGGGAAGTGCTGTCAAAGATCAAACCACACAGCTGTGTAGGTTGTACCTTCCCATGGTGATGCTGTTCTCTGGAGTAATGAGGGGATTAGCAAACCTTCATTGATGACCAGGGCTGGATTAAGGCAGGGGCTTTAGGGGTCCCACCCCCCAACAATCTGGCCTTGGCCTGAGGGGTTGGATGCCCCTGCTCCCTGCTTGCCCAGCTCCTGGGCTGGCTGATCTGTCCAGACCAGCCAGCCAAGTAGCAGGCCAGCAGTGCAGCTGACCAAGGCCTCTGGTCTGCTCCTCACAATAGCACTGGCCCATGGGGCCTCCTTGCAGCCCCAAAACAGTGATGAACTGTGCTCCCTCCCCCTCAAAGCCCCCCCATCGCCCCCAAGCAGCACTGGCCTGTTCCCCCCCACACAGCTGCACAGGCCCAACAGCCCCTCCAAATCCCCTCTGCTATACCGACAAGGGCCCCAGAGCCCCTGACCCCCTTCCCCAGTACGAGGGAGGGTCCAGGCACCCCACCCCTAGGCAGTACCATGGCAATGGGGGATGGGGGAGCCCCCACAAGGGTTGGCAGCAGCCCCAGGTCTCTTGGGTCTTGATCCAGCCCTGTTCCTGCTTGAGGATGACACCACTGCTCATTATGAAACAAAGGGGCCTGGACAAGGGAGAGAGCAAGCAGGGGCACAGCCCCACTTCCCAAACCACTGTGTGTCACTGCAGCACAGGGAGGATGGAAACAGCAGGGCAGCCCCTGACCTGGACAGCTGCAGCCAGCTGCTGGAGTCCCACATTGCCTCTGCCTCCACCCCTGACTCACCTCAGTAGGTGGTCTGAAACACACACCACACACCTAGCAGGAAAACTTGTAATTGTCCCTCTCCACATAAACTACAGCTCCTAGAGTCTGCCTCAGAGGAGGTGCGGTCTGTGTAGTGGCTGCAACCCAGCAGTTGCTGTAACAGATTTGGAGAGAGACTGATTGATGTCTCTTCAGCCCACCAGCATGGGCTAGCTTGGCCTTGTTATGGAGCCTTGCCCAACATCCCATTGCTATGAATGAGACAGACCCACATGACGTAGTGTTACAGTTTATAAAGCTGTCTTCTACTGAACTGAGCGTACCCTAGTTTGGCTGTGTCCAAACCATACCCTTTTTCTTCACAGCCTCTTTGCCTGTCCCTGACACCCTCCCATGATGTAGAGTAAGACCCTCCTCTCACCTCTCTGCCAACCAAGTTCCATTACTGGTTCTGGCTCTTCCTTCCTCAAGGCAGATGCTGTGGCTCTGGTCACAAGCAGCATCAAGTGTAGTTATTTTTCTTCCCATGCCTCTCTGCCATTTAAATCTCTTCCAGGTTGTGGATCAGTTCTACATACAGCCAAGACAGCTGAAGGGCCAGCAGGCCTGCAGATGCTAACCCTCCATCAGCCCTCTGTCTTTTACCGTCTGGGCTAGATTGACTAGTTATTCAGTGAGTGTTTTGATGGAATCAGGTGTCCTAGAAATGCCAGAGCCTGCCCATCTCTGCTGATGCCTTTAGGACTGGATTACAGGATTACAGCAGGGCTGCAGTATTTACTGATCAGCTGCTTACAGCAATCTTGCTCTGCTGTGTCAGGTAGCGTAGTCAGTGAGCTCTGCTGTGTGCATCTCTTTGGAGTCACACAAGTAAATTGGAAGCTGGGATAATAGCTATGATACGGGAGCTCGTCCTATTGAAGGGACCTGAGGAGTGGGTGGGCGCAAGCCCACCCACTTCTAAAACCCTTCCCCCAGCCTGAGGGGAAGCGGCACAAGGCAGGGCTTCAAAAAAGTCCGGGGGGATACGGGAGCTCGTGCTGGGTAGAGGGTTCAGGATTATGGAGGTAGCCTGTCTAGGCATTTGATTTAATGCAGCTGCTGCGGTGGGAGAAATCACAATAAAGACTTGGTGGAATGACTCAGCAGAGGAAAAAATATACAGAAGCAGCCAGCAAGGCCTTTCCATCTATGAATAACTCTCAGAATAGGGAAGCAAAATAAGTTCACATTAACAAAAAGGAAATCAGAAAACTCTCCCTCTACCCCCCCCCCCCCCGCACCCTCACTGTTGGCCAGGGCTTCACCAGCACTTTCTCTCCCTAGGTGAGGAGCACAACCTTCCCAGGGAGCCTCCCTCTCTCTTCCAGCTTTTTCACAGAGCAGTGGTTCTCAACCAGTGTCAGGGCTGTAAGGGAAATTGTATGTAATCTCTTCTGTAGGACGGTGAGAAAGGTGCTGAAGTGTAGGCCTCGTTGGAGCCGTGGGTTGCTATGGTAGTGGGGTCGTTTCTCTGGCAAGTCATGTATTTAAGTTTCTTTAATAAGCGGCCTAGAGTTGATAGTTAAAGTGTGTTATCTCCCCTTTCTCATGCTTTTTCTCCTGACCATCTGGACAAGGAATGTAAGCTAGACTGTCCGTCTTTGTTCTAACTGAAAAGGGAGTATTGCCTCCTATCTCCTGCTCACCCTTCTTGGCACCATAGCCTCACGAGAATGTAAGGTCAGCATCTCTAGGCAGAAATTAATGAGTTTGCAGGTACTGCGGCTGCCCAGGATAATGCAAATGATGTCAACAGTAAACAGAGGCGGGGATAATTATATGCATTCTTTAATCATTAATATGCATTTCATAATGTTAATATAACCATATGAGGGTCCCTAAAACATTGTCAATCATGTAAGCATTATCATAGCATTATCATACTGTACTGAATAAAAGTGTTGTGATGCTGCCCCTCGGGGCTCTCTCTTGCACTCGAGTTGTTGGGGGGGCCTGCTCAGGGAGGCTAGCACTTCTTTGCTGCCCTCTGATGCAGTTCCTTTTGTTATTCAGCTGAATAATAAACTCTGAACCACACCTCGTTCTCTGCTCATTGGAGTCTCAGCTGGGAACGGGTCTGCTTCATTGGGGAGGCTCTGGTGTGCCTCTTTCTGAACTTGAGGGCCAGAGTTAAATTTTTCCCCCACAGGACACATTACTGTCTTGCCACAGAGCGGTAAGTATGTCATGGAGAGCTGGGGAGATGGCTGGATTTGGCCTGGAGAGAGTGGGCTAATGTGTCTTGTAGAGTCACAATATGCTGCCAATATCCAACTTAGACCTCCTCAGCTGCAACTTGAAACCATTGCTCCTTGTTCTGTCCTCTGTCTGTCACCCTCCGTTTTGGAGCACCGTTTTAAGTAGTTGAAGGCTGTTATCAAAATCCCCCCTCAGTCTCCTTACCGGCAGACTAAATAAGCCTAGTTCCTTCAATCTCTCCTCATAAGTCATGTGCCCCAGCCCCCTAATTATTTTCATTGCCCTTCACTGGACTTTTTCCAGTTTGTCCACATCCTTCCTGTATTGGGGAGCCCAAAACTGGACACAGTATTCCAGATGTGGTCTCACCAGTGCCAAGGGGAATAATCACATCCCTTGATCTGCTGGCAATGCACCTCCTGATGCAGCCCAATGTGCTGTTGGCATTTTTAGCAGCAAGGACACACTGTTGACTCATATCCAGCTTCCTGTCCACCATAACCCCTAGAAAAACTTTCTCACTAGGAAGGTGATGAAGCACTGAAATGGGTTACCTTGGGAGGCGGTGGAATCTCCATTTTTGGCAACTTTTAAGACCTGGTTAGACAAACTCCTGGCTGGGATGATCTAGTGGGAGTAGTCCTACTTTTACAAGAGGGTTGAACTAGATGACCTCATAAGGCCCCTTCCAGCCTATGGTTCTATGATTCCATGCTGCCAAATGTGTCATGACCCACGAAAGGTTGAGAACCACTGCTCCAGAGCAAAAGCAACTGGCAGTTGAGCAGAGATTAACTTTTGCTCACTGAGAATCCTGTCACTGGGGTAATGAAGAGAAGCATCTGTGGTGGCCAGATGTCCCAATGTTATAGGGACAGTCATGGTATTTTGGGCTTTGATTAAAAAAGGTGCCTATTACTCCTTACTCCTGGTCCCAATTTTTCACACATGCTATCTGGTTACCCTAGAAGCATCATGGAAGCACTAGCTCACACAGGAACTGCCAGACTCATTCAGCCATGGTACAGTGTCCATCTCTGAAGTAGTCAGCACAAGCTGTGTTGGAGTGTTTTCAAGAAGCTCTGCAGTATGCAGTTATGGGATGACTGGATCCCAATGAAAGTTTCTTCCTGACCTCAAACAGTTAAAAGGTGATTTATATCCTGGAGTATAAAGGTTTATAGCCCTTCTAAACCTTTTTTATCTGTAATGTTTACTATTTTAACTCTGGCTATTCTTGTTTTCCATATCAATAGGCAGTTCCATTTTGAATCACGCTAAGTGCTTGCCTTTAATGATTTGCACAGGCCAATTATAAGAAAAAGTATTTCCTTTTCATCTCCCAGTTTAATTGAATGTCCCCTTTTTTCATGCTATGAGACAGGGAATGGAGAATCACGATTCACATTCTTGAGTCACAATTTGCATAATTAAAGACTAACAAATTTGTTTATCGTTTAAGCTTTCATGGGTAATCCCGCTTCATCAGATGCATGTATCAAATGAAGCTTTGTGGGTTATGTGATAAAACAAATTTGTTAGTCTTTAAAAGTGCTACAGGGCTCCTTGTTTGTTTCACTGAAATGAACTAACCCCGCTACGCCTCTGGAACTTGTCACTATTTGCATTGTTATGTTGGAAGGTGCTAATGACTGCTATCCACTGAGTCTGATCCAAGAGCAATTGCAAGAACTCTGCCAAGCATAGGGCTACCAGATACCAAAGCATGCAAAGGAGGAGTAGGAAGTTCGAAAAGTAGGACATTGGAGGACACATGGAGAAAATGTAGTATTAATATAATATTCTTCTGTTTTTAGGGGGGCCTAGAATGCTTCCTCCTAAAAATAGAGTGTTCCAGGGCATTCCAGCATACTTGAACCCCTTTAAGTAAAAAGCCAGACAAAATCATGTATTTTTAAAATTCCTGCTGGACAGAGGACGTGAAGGTAAAAAAGGAGGAAATGTCCTCCTTTTGTCTGACATCTGGTAGCACTAGCCCAGTGTGCTTTCATTCTCCATGAAGAAACAAGCCCCTTTGTGTATCAGAGACAGCTACAAACAATGGAAGAACAACTCAAGGCACATGGCTGTTACCAGCTAAGCTTTGTGGACTGAGAGGATCTCTCTGATTGCATGCATGGGAGCTAGAATATCAGTTCTGCAGTGTTAAAGGAAGAAACACAGAGAAAACCATCGGAAAGCTGGGAGAAGCAGTTGTGGGTGTGACCCTGAGAAGATGTAGAGAGTTTCTTGGGCACATAGCTCAAAGATGCGACAGACATGGTGATTCCGGGTAAGGAAACTGCCTGTTATTGATTGGTCCTACTGTGTTCAGGGAAACAGGACTTCATGTGCATCTTGGGTTAATAAACAGGGTTGCCTCAGAAATTGACCTGCCTCAGAACATCAATTTCTCATCCTATATTGGAAGCAGCCCTGCAAGGTACCCTTTGGCTAACCTCTTGGGCCAAGGAACAACAATTTGTAACACCCACGTGGCCAGATAGAGTCTGCCTTGCAGGCGGCTCTAACCAGAGGAGGGTGTGCGCCGGAACACAGCAAGGAGAGCCCCTTTGCCCAGGGGCACCTGTTCCAAACCCGCTGAGTGACCACACACACACTGGGATAGCACAGGGATTATGGGAATGGGGAAGGTTTATTTACAGAGGTGTAAAGGGGAAACCAACAGGGGAGATGGGGCAGCAGTAACACACAGTAACAGCTAACACAGGGCCCTGTAAGGCCCAACAATCCAGCAGGCTGGAGGCAGACCTGAGCTCTGCTTCTGCACCATGAGTTCAGGAGTCCCAGCACAGTTCCAGTCCAGAGTTCAGTCCAGCAACTCCTAGTCTTCAGCACCAGCACTTTCCCAGCAAAAGAAAACCCTCTGATGCCTCTTCTGCCGCTCTCTGTGAACCCAGAGCGACACCCTCCCCACTTAACTAACTACAACCTCCCCCGAGTCCCAGGTGCTGTACTCACAGCCCCACAGCTCCAGATGGCCAGTCACTGGATCCTGCTCTGTCCTTGGCCAACTCTCCCCAGCACGGTGTCCTTCTGTGGATGCTGACCTGGCATCCCAGGTCAGCCGCCCTGTCTTCCCTGGCTTCAGGCAGGGCCTTTCCCTCTCCTTCCTTTCCCAGGGCCTCCGGCTGCAGCTCTAGCCCCCCTCCTCAGCTCCACAAACCCTCTCCCACAGGGCAAAGATTTAAAGGAACCATGCTCCTTAAAACCCCACGGGGGTTACAAATTAAAGATGGTCAAAGAAATTTCAACAGACCCATATTCTATCAAAATCTGCAGTTCCGTTGAAATCAAACCACTTCACAAAATCTGGTCAATTTTACCCAAATTGTGCTGGGGGTGGGTGTGATGGGGGCATCTGCCCTGCACTGGTCAGGACTGGGCTAACGTCTCTGGGAGCCGCAGCCAATCAGTGGGGGCTACAGGGGAGCCAATCAGAGCCCAGTGGCCAAGTGTAAGAGGGAGCTGCAAGACAGGACTGGACTAATAGCTCTCAGAAGCTTGAAGGGGCCAAAAGATTAGGGCCCTGGACAGAGCAGTGGCTGGCTGCTGGGTCAGAGCAGAGCCAAGGGCTGCAGGGAAGCAGCCCAGGGAAGACTTGTACAGACTTGGGGTAAACAGATGGTACGGGTTCCTGCACTTAGAGTCCTTGCCTGGGCTGAGACTTGGAGTAGTGGGTGGGCTCAGGTCTCTCCCCCAGACTGCCAGTAGAGTGGTGAAAGACTGTAGCAGTCACTGACACAAGTGGTAAGTCAGGAGTATTGAATGTCCTAGAAGGCAGAGAACATAAGTTGTGGCTCAACTGGACAACTGAAGCCAGTGGAAGATGTGAGGGAAAGGGCGGTCTGGACGGAGCTGAGGAAGCCTACCCACCGGGAGTGGTTGAGAGCGATGGACCACAGGCTGTGGATGGGGTTGCTCACCTGAGCTATTCCTCAGTAACACCAACAGCAGGTGCCTGTCCAGGAGGGAGCGTTGCCAGCCTGCCAAAGGGAGAGAAATGTTCTGACACTTTCTGAATGATTATTTTTTTGTTTTGTGACAATTTTCATTTCAAATTTGTAAAAATGCTAAATTCTACACAAAACAAAAAGACCCAGAGCTGAAAGGAAACAGTTTGACTGCCCTGGAACAACCATTTTGGGGGGAATTTTCCTTCACAGAGAATTCTGAAAGCTAAAAGAAAATCACAAAATGCTGCACAGAACAGACCTTCCAGCCTCCACATAGCTATAACGACGATACTTTGATCACCTCCCCTCTTATTCGTCTCCTCTCTAAGGTAAATCAATAATACTCTTTTCAATCTCTTCTCACTTGATGCTTGTTCCAGAGCTCCTCTAGCTGTTCTCCTGCAGCTTACTTCTCAGGCAGGACTGGGCTTGTTCACTGCCCATCTGCTACTGCACACGTTTGAGGAGGTAAGATAAGCCTGAGCTAGCCATGTAGTTACCAAAGGTGTTCAGGGTTCAGCTCCCACCCCTTGGCTTTTCATGGTCACTTTGCTCCCCTGGCATCCTGAGGGATGGCCTCAGGGCGTAACATGCTTCAAAGAACAAAGACCAAACCCAGGGAAAATACATAAATTCATCTTTAATGTACAACAAGGGGCCCCACTGGCCCAGTCACATTACAATGGCATCACATGTTAACAGCCTGTGTGCTCAGATAGTGAATGAAGAGCGGCTCCCACAGCCGAGCCCCCAGTGTGGGGTTTATTTATACACCAGCAGTTGAAATGGTTACACACTCAACAGGAGGACAACAGTGACTGGGAATATGCTGCTTTCAGGGGTTGCGAGCCTACAGTTTGGAAAGTGATTAACACCAACAGTGACCTGGCCTGTGGAAAGAGACTTACACCCCATCCAAGCTAGCATGCTTCTCCACGCCCCCCCAACTCCTCCCATTGCAGAATTGAGCAACACCATTGTGCTCAAGTCTATGAAGGGCTCCTGAGGCCTGGTTCAAAGCCAGCTGCCATGGCTGGGCGATGGACCAAGGCCTGCAAATGGCAGATGAAAGGTGCTGGCTAGAGAGTTCTGGAGAAAGAAACCCCTCCTGTGTCAGTAAGTGCATCCTGGATACCAATGGGGCCCGTGTTCCTCACACTGCTCGAAGGCAGGGAGCATCATCTCTGTGGCCCAGTCAATCCTCAGTCTGTCTGTGGAGACTAGGCGAGAGGTGGTTGTGAAAAGTGCTGGCTGCTGGAGTGGCTTTTGGTTGCCAGCCAGGATGGTTCCCAAACTTTTTACCAAAGTGACGCAGCAACTGCATTTGGTCTGATTTTCAGACCCACTGTTCTAGCTGCACAAGGCCCAAGATTCATGGGAGATGCTCAAAACCACAGGATAGCATCAGCAGCCAGAAGGGGTAGGCTGTCCCAGCTGTTGTGGAGTGAATGGTTTGCTCTCCCTCTCCCCTTCCCCCCATCCAAAAAACCCCTCCCTCTGCACTAGGTCAACAACCCATCTAGGAACTTCCTTTGACACATCATTTGGGAAACAGCACTGGATAATGCCCAATGTCTAGCAGACAATCGGGTGACCCTCAGATTTTAATAACCACCAGCAAAGCAAGCCTGGTTCAGGGCAGCATCCTAGGGAGAAGGTATCCGTAGCTCAACATAAATCCCCCAAACCACCTGATCCCCACTAATCACAAAAGGACCATATTAACCCTCTAACTGGCTATGAAAGCAGCTTTGCAAAGCAGGACAGACAGTCAATGTGCAACAAGGAGACAGCTCCCAAATGTCATAGGGCTCACAGGTGCATTTGAAGAGCCAGAGACCCATGTAGCCACAATGGGATTCTAGGCAGCAGGGGCCACAACTGAACTTTCCTGGCTGAATGTGTCTTTTACCAGGATAGCCATTTCCTTCAGACAAAGGATGCAGCTGCGGCCTGCAGGGCACCCCTTTTAACCACCTGAATAAATTCCCCTTGTGCCAGTAGTGCTGTCAGCAGCCCCTCCATCACTACTTGATCTAGTCCCTGATGTAAGGGGATCCTGTGTTCTGATGCCAGACAAACAAATCTGGGAGCCAGTGAGAACCATAAGATCTGTCTGTATCCAGCAATCTCATTTCTATGCCAGTTTGTCCTGCCTCTTCTGTATGATCAGGAACCTGACTGGCCCCACATTAGTTACGGCAATGGTTTCCAACCTGTGGCCTCTGGTGGTCCATGAACGTATTGCAGGTGCTCCGTGAGTGGGTGGGAGATAATGCAATAATAACTAATCCCATATTCCATGTTACATTATTATTCACAATATAATTTGCTTCACAAACATCTTTGTGTAATATAACATCCTCTGAATTTAAATAGTGGCACTTTTGTGTGATATCAGTGTGAATGGATGCTCTTTACACATTTGGTGGTTAGACATGGTCCTCAAAAGCTTTCAGTAACGATGCTGTGGTCTGCATAAAGGAAAAGATTGGGAACTGCTGAGTTACAGGAAGCAGAGTCCCTTTGAGGCACTTTCCATCTTGCCTTAGTCTAACTGTCTTTCCATTGCAATGGGAAGGACCTGCTGATGATTCCAGCTATAGGAGAGGGGTTCTTTCCAGACTCGGTTACATTCTTCTGGTCATAAAGCATCCTGCTACCTTACACCTGCCAGGACTCCAGATGGTGGGTGAAAATGAGGGTGCATCAGGGGAGCTGAGGGAGCCAGTGCAGTGAGCTCATACCCAAGCCTTGACTTGAGTGCTCCACTCCTTGGCACAGCTGCACAGACCTCCCTCCTCGTACCAGCGCCATTTCACCCCTTTGTACATGGCTCTGGCATAGGGCTGAAAACACAGGAAGAGGCGGAGGCGCCGTGCCAGGCTGCAGTACACGGCCATGGCCACCACAATGAGTGGGGACATGATGACAAAGCCGAGGATGATGAGGGCCGAGGAGCTGTTGTCATCCAGGATGGTTTTGCAGTAGTAGGCAGAGGAGTGCAGCACCTGCAGAAGGCAGAAAGGACAAAGTCAGTCACAGGCCTGGGGAAGAGACAGATAATAGGCTGAGGCTTCCTTTGCAGTATCCTGGCAATCTCCCAGTAGGTCCCAGACCTGGCCTGGAGCAGAATCTGTCCGTTCTCAGCCAGACAGCTGCTGCCAGCAGCCCAGATCCATTGATCAATGGGATTTTAACAGGAATTTCAGAGGATCGTTTGTTTGTAAACACAGTCAGCAACCTTTGTGCCAGATGCACAGCTAGAAAACTCAACAGCAACCCTAACCCTAACCCTAACCCTAATCCTTGGGTGAGCATGACCCATGAAAGCACTTCAGAAAAAAGCACAGTGACCTTAAGCTGAATAATACCACAAAAGAAAGAAAGGAAAACCACAGGGCTGAGAACCAGGAGATCAGGGATCTGTAGCCTGGGGCAAAGTGTTCCTGCAGAAAGTCCCTCTCCACTGCAGGTGGGATCAAACAGAAAATCCCTCCTAGAGGCCCAGTGAAGGTCAGGCTTCCCTTGTGCTAAGTGCAATACAGGCACACAATAAAAACCGCTGCCCCAAAGACCTCATAGTTAAAGTTGCTAACAGAAGTACAGTTAGCTCTGTTCACAGAAGGGGACTGAGATACAGGGTGTGTCTATACTGCGCGGGCTCCTAGCTGGGTGTTGCCTTTAACCCTCCCCCCATCCACCCACACAGCCCTCCTACATGAATGTGGTGATGCTTTCAATCCATGCTCGTTGGCCCAGCTGAGCTATGGCTCAGATGCTCCTTTCATTTGGGCTGGAGTGGTAACCCACCCATGTTACAGGATGGACACTGACTATACCACACCATTACCAACAGTCCACCAGTGCCTTCCCACAATTCCCCCATGTGTCCAAAAGGACAATTCTTTGGCAATTTACTGGGAAAGAGCCCTAGAGGAGCTCAGCTTCCTGCAGTGCAGAAACCCAGGGGATGCACCCCTGCCCTAAAGCCCTAGCAACCACCATGGAGCATGCAGCACAAGGGAGGACAACGTCACATGGCAGGGCTTGCGGAAGTTTAGCTGCTTGGTTCACCCTCATGCTAAGCTAAGCTAGCTGCTGAACACTTGGGCTAGTTCTGCCTGATGTCAAACGTGGACACCATGATAAAGTCAGGAACTGGACCCAGTCTTCCTTGTTTTTCCAAGGCCACACCTGGCAATCTCCAGGCTGCAATGTGAGGCTTACAGTACCTCCTTCATCAAACGTTGAGTTAATGAACTATCATTACATGGCAAGGGCATCAGGAGCAGATAATGGAACAGGAAATGTTAATTGCTTTCATCTCCCCTAATGATATACTTTTGTATTTTGTATTTAAATTGAAGACAAAGGCTACAGGGATGTGGGCTGCACAAGCACATTGATAATGACAGCAAAAAGAAGAAAATGAAGCTAGATTTTCACTTCCACTGATAGAGAAAGAGGAGGGGAGGAGGGACAGACAGACTCGTGGCTGAGGCAGTGGTCTGGGGCCCCCAGCCAAGCCATCAGTTCAATTCTCTCTGCAGGAGCAGATGACTTCCCCACCTCTTTCCCTTTTACCAGCTTCTCTTTCTTTCCCAGTATCCTCACAGCTGTACAGCAAACAAAACCCATCAGGTTTTAAACAGGCTGTGTTTGCTCCATGCAGCATAAAGGGCAGCCTGTGATGAAAGAGAAGGCACAGGGGTATGCTCTGTTCCTTGGGGCCCTCCAACCTGTCAGCTGGAAGCAATTCACTTTGCTTACAAAGTGGAATGCCAGACCTTCTAGTCCCTGCATTGCTGAGTTTAATGGGGGAGCTTAATATTCTAGTCCCTGCTGTCTCATCTTCCATGACTTGGGTTCAATTTGTGGTCTACATTTATGATATCGCAGGGATGCAGTCAAGTTATAAGAGCAGGGCCATACTTGGGGGGAGGGGGGGAGAGGGGTGATTGCCCCTGGCCCTGGGGTTCTGTGGGCCCCATGTTGTCCTGCAATGAGCAGGGCAGCACGGGGCCTGAACCACTGCCCCCCACACCCTCCCCACTGCCTTCAGTGCAGAGCCAAAGGCAACAGAAGGGGGCTGGGGGCTGGGACCCTGGAATCCAGCCTCTGCTCTGGGCCGACCTACCCCAACACCCTGGGCCGGCTGTTCTGCCCTGAGTGCGGAGAGGACAGACGGGGGGGGGGCGGAGTGAGAGAATGGAGCCCAGCCCCCGGACCTGCCCGCTCCGTCCCTGGGGGCAGAGTGGCTGGCTCAAGGGAGGTGCAGAAGTGCAGGGCCAGACTCTGGGACAGCCCATCCTGCCCCCCAGGGAGAGGAGGGTGGGGGGGCCAACACTCAGGCCAATTGGCCCAAGGCTCCACACCCCCCTAGGGACAACCCTGTATAAGAGATCCAACATTTAAGGTCTGCACAAAGAAGCTTCTATAAAACCTATCCCACATGGCCTCAGAGAGGATGCAGCTCTACTTTTGCGCAGACAGTGCAACCCTTTTATTCTCAGTGCTGCTGCAGTGCTGCATTCTCTTATGGAGGCACCGCACGCACTGTGCTCTCTCTTATAGAGACTCTGTTACGGTGAATTCTTGTTGTCATTTTTTCTTATTCTGAAGGAAAAGTCACCTCGGGCCTGAATTTTTGTTTCCCATTTGTTTTTAAAAAACACAATATCTTGGTTTCCACTAGGCCTAGCTAATCTTTTGCATATATTTAGGCAAATAAAACAAGGCGGCGTGTGGCACTTAAACACTAACAAATTTATTTATCACATGAGCTTTTGTGGGAGAAAATCCCACTTCATCAGGTGCTTTGAAGATGAGGGAACATACAGAATGGCAGGAAAATAAATGCAGGGAAGTATAAATCATAGGATCAGGTCACACTGTAACAGCAAATCAAAGCAATTGTTAAGAGTTTGAATCTTAACAACTGCTTTGATTTGCTGTTATAGTGTGACCTGGTCCTATGACTTACACGTTCCTGCATTTATTTTCCTCCCATTCTGTATGTTCCTCCATCTTCAAGGGCTCTGTTCAGACAAGAGTTTTATTTTGAAACAACAGCTGTTGTTTTGAAATAAAATTTCTTATGCCCACATGACGTTCCGTTATTTTGAAACAACGGGACCCATTGTTTCGAAATAACGGCTGTTATTTTGAAACAGTAAAACCTCCCTTGAAATCGAAATAGCCATTGTTTTGAAATGGCTGTTTCAAAACAACGGCGTTCGGACACGTTGTTTCGAAACAACACCATTGTTTTGAAACAACATATCCAAATGGCCTTATTTCGAAATAACCATTTCAAAATAACAGCCATTTTGATAGCAGGCTTTTCCTTAATTCGAATTAACTTATTTTGAAATAAGGACTTTATTTCAAAATAACTCATTTCAAAATAACTTATTTTGAAATAACAGTTTACATGTGAACATAGCCAAAGTGTCTGACGAAGGGGAATTTTCTCCCACGAATGCTCATGCAATAAATAAATGTGTTAGTCTTTAAAAGTGCCACAGGACTCCTTGTTTGTTTTGCTGAACTAGATTAACACGGCTACTCCTTTGGAACAAAGTGTTAAGGAATATTGGCTCAACTGCAGCAAGAAAAACCCCTCCATTCCTCTTTCATGCTTCAGCCTGTCTGATTGGTGCTTCCCTACACACCCCTCAAATGAGCCAAACACAGCAACTTTGGAACAAATAAACCAACCAGGCAATTCAAACCCAGCCAAACCATTATCCAAAGCTCCTCAAACAAGCTAAGTTTCAATTTAAAGGAAGTTCTGATTGGTCAGTTACAAGCTGAATTTTTTCTGAACAACCCTCTTTGCTGCAGATCATTTTGCTTCAACCTCCGCAGCGCTGACCTCTCTAAATCAGTCTCCTGGCTGACAGGTCATTTTCCAGGACATATAATTTCAAAATGATTCTCCAGCCTCCCCCCCTTCTTCAGCACACTGAATCGAATGGCTGATTTTTATGTTTTTAATCTCGACCCCACTGGTTGGCAACTCTCTTGTATAATTAAAGCAGAATTAATAGGAGGTAAGGCAGGGAACCAGGGTTGCTTTCTGAGAATAGTTGATGGGATTGATGTCAAGGTCAATAGATTATGTTCAATGGAACCAACCAAAAGCTAGAGGTCCCCCTCCCATCCCAGCTCAAAACTACTGGTTGTTGGAGATACCCAGTCAAGCAAGAAATTAAAAATCAGCCCAAGCTTCATCAGCCAAATGCAGCCATCTCTCAGAAAGGTCAAATGCTCTGAACTGTTTCACCAGCCAGTTGGTTTTCTCCCAGCTGCCTTTCATGCAGTTTTCACACCTTCCCTCTGGTATTGCATGACTCCTTCATGGCCTTTGCACTTCATTTCACATCCTATCCCATTCAGCCCTACGCTGGCCAGGCATTAGAGCAGGGGTCTCAAACTGAAATCACTACAAGGGCTATCTGAGGACTAGTAGGTAACCCAAGGGCTGCACCACTGAAACCTTTTCATACAACAATATTGCAAATATTGATAATGATAATGTCATTGGAGGCTGCAGGATTAACTTTAGGGCTGCATGTGGCCACGAGTTGGAGACCCCTGCATTAGAGCATCTCTTGGGCCAGACTGAGAAAAGACAGAATTTGGTTATGGTGAATGGAAAGGCAAACGGTTTTGCTGAATACTGACAGACCCTGTGGTTCTCTTGGGCCTCTCAGCCCTCAAACTGACTAAAACAGGATGTGGTCAACATCACACAGGCTCTCCTGAAGTTCTGGCCAGGAACAATCAGTCAGAAAGCAGGTATCAAGTGTAAACAGAGTGAGTGGAGAGCACTGTTCTCAATGGATTTGTAATCATTTATTGCAGGAGCAGAATTTAAATTCAGTTAAAGAGTTGCCCAGTGTTTTTTTCTCACCATGACAAGAGCACTACTGTGCCCTGAAAGTTGTTTATTATTATTACACTTATTACTAGGAGAACTGAGCCAAAAATGGAGCCATTCAGCCAAACTGAATTAGCGGTGGGAATCTAGAAAAAAAACAGTAGTTAGTCCAAGTGACCATGGTTTTGGTTTTGCTAAACCAAATTCCTACCAGTAAGGTTTTACAAACACTATGCCAAAGCCAGCTCTGGTTGCCTATCTCTGATCACTATTAATCAGACTTTAGCTGGCCGCTTCACTGGGTTAAAATTTGGAATCTTTTATGACCCACTGATCACCAGAGCTTTGTCGGTATCACCACTAACTTGTCCTGTTTAATAAGAATAAAACCTTAGTGTTGATAACTAAGGAGCTGATCTATTTTTTTATACAGTTCATAGCCATGAGATCAAGCTATACCACACAAATCAGGCTTTCGCCAGTGTGAGGAAAAGCAAAATGCAAACAGCAAACCTTGGAAACCTCACTACGGCAACCAGAGAAGCTATTAAGAAGCAAGCAGCTTCCCACCCCCACAAATAAACTAGATGTGATTATAAAAAGCTCATTCAGCATCCTTCTTCCCAAATTTTACCAGCACTAGATCTTCCCTTTCTCCCCTCCAAAGGATTGCAGCTACTAAATGGGCAAATGACCTCATCTGAATGTCTAACCTTCATGTTTGGAAGCGGGAATAAAATCTCTTGAGAAGAGAAAGGTTCTCACACCAGGTTCTTAGCAGAGGGCATGTCACAGATTGTGTTGTTTGCCTTCCTGATGGGCCATAAAGAAACAGGATGCTCAGTACATGGCACATGCAACAGATCAGATGGGAAGCCTCCTCTTTCCTTCCACTTAAAGAGAGCAAACACCTACCCCCACCCCAGCTTCTGCCCCTCCCACACCTAACCCCCCCTTTCTGACCGCAATGGAGAGGGGCCCAGGCTCTGAGCATGCTCAGTGAAACCAGCCTTCGGGGTGGCATTTTTAGTACTCCCTGCAGAACACCGCTCTGGGGCTTGCTATTTTTAAGGGGATCAGTGTTCTGGCCCCTAAAAATAAAAAATGGAGCTGGAACGCTGTGTTCCGAGGCCTGCTATTTTTAAATGGTAGGCCCCAGAATGCAGTGTTCCAGCTCTGTTTTCTTTTTTTAGGGGCTCCAGAATGCTGAGCCCCTAAAAATAGTGGGCCCCAGAATGGCATTCCTCTGTGTTCCAGCTTACTTTAAACCCTCAAATTAATCACAGAAGAATCTGTACAGCAGACCAAGCACTGCAACACACTGAAGCAGGTAATGCATCAAGACTTCACACATTCTACAAGAAGCTGCACAGCAGCACTCTAGTATACAATGTGAAAGACTTCCTTCAGTAGAGCACTGGGAACCAGGATTGTGCACCCAGTGAGGATGCAGTCAGTTGGATAATGGTGGGTTACCAGTGTAACCATCCTTGTTTGAGATGGGCTGCTCACATATATTCAGGTACAGATGTATATGTGCCGCAGTGCACAGTAGCTCAGAAAGTCTTTAGCCCTAGCCTGTCAGGTCAGGGCAACAGCCAACGTCCCCTCTGTGCCACGACTGTGGCTATATAGGTTACCTTGACTCTGACCCTCCCAGTCCCTTCTTTTTGCCAACTCTGGTTAGTGTGGATGGTGGGAGGAATCTGAATGTATGTGAGCAGCCCATCCCGAAGAAGGACGGTTACATTGGTAACCCACCGTTCCTCTTCAAGTGCTGCTCACATTATTCAGTTACAGGTGACTGCTAGCCATACCCAAAGATGGTGAGAGGAGTTACAGCTTATCCACACTGAGTACAGCTCTGCCCAACGTGGCATCCTCTCTAGCCTGTTGGACGATTGCGTAGTGTGTCGTGAAGGTATGCACCAATGACCATATAGCTGCCCTGCAGATCTCTTGGACAGGGACCTCGGCAAGGAAGGCCACTGACGAAGCCTAGGCCCTGGTTGAATGAGTCCTGACATTCCCCGGGAGAGGTGCATTCAACTTTCTATAGCAGTCCTTAGTGCAGTTCACTATCCAGTTGGAAATGCACTGTGACGACACTGGAAGTCCTCTTTTACATTCCGCAACTGCCACAAGAAATTTGGAGGTTCTGCAGAATGGGTGTGTGCGCTTGATATATATTAAGACCATCCTTTTGATGTCTGGAGTGTGTCGTTTCCTCTGGTTCTCGGTAACCTGAGGGTCTGGGAAGAACACTGGTAGGCAAATGTCCTGATTAAGGTGAAATGGAGAGACCACCTTAGGAAGGAAAGATAGATACTGGCAGAGCACCACTTTATCAGGGAAAAACCTCATGTATGGCGGTTCTGAGGAAAGGGCCTTCAGTTTGGAAACCTTTCTGGCTGAGGTAATCACTACCAAAAAAGGCTACTTTCCATGCAAGAAGCAGCAGAGTGCATGAGTCCAAAGGTTCATAAGGAGGCTCCATTAGGCTACGGAGCACCACGTTAAGGTCCCATTGTGGAATAAGTTCACGGGGTTGCGGGAAGACTCTTTCGAACCCCTTCAGGACTCTGGTGGAGGTAGGGTGGAAAAAGACAGGAACACCCTCCACCTTATCATGCAGTGCTGAAATCACTGCCAGATGGACTCTCAGTGAGGAAAGGGACAGGCCTTTATCCCTGAGGTCTAGCAGGTAATCAAGGATTAAGTGTATGGGGCTGATGTAGGCATAGCTCCTTTACCTAATACGCAGTGGGGAAAAGCATTTCCATTTTGCTGTATAGGTGGCTCTAGCAGAGGGTCTTCTACTACTGATTAGTACCCTCCTGACCCTGTCTGAGCAGAATCTTTCCTGCTCACTTAGCCAGGGAGTCTCTAGGCTGTCAGGTGCAGGAGACTGGAGTTCGGGTGCCGCAGGTGCCCCGAATTCTGTGTTAGGAGGTCTGCCCATAGGGGAAGGCAGAGTGGTGCATCCATGGACAGATCCTGTAGGATTGAGTACCAGTGTTGCCTGGGCCAATCTGGAGCTATAAATATCATGTTTGCTCCATCCCTCTTAACCTTGAGGAGGACCCTGTACATCAGCAGGACTGGAGAAAAGGCATACAAGAGGGGTCCTGACTAACGGAGGAGGTAGGCATCTGTGAGTGAACCCTCCTCCCAACCCCTGAGGGAGCAGAAGCAATGACATTTGCGGTTCTGTTGTGTCACGAATAGGTCCACTTGGGGTGATCCCCACCTGTTGACCAGGTAGGATACCACTGTGTTGTGGAGGGACCAATCGTGATGGGCTAGAGGGGTTCTGCTGAGTGAGTCTGCTAGCCTGTTCTCCACTTCAGGCAAGTGAGCTGCCACAGGAGCGAAATTGTACCACAGGTCTAGTTCCCAGAGTCTGGTTGCCTCCATGTAGAGAACTGGGGAATGGACACCCCTTTGTCAGTTCATGCAGAACATGGCAGTAGTATTGTCCATTAGGATCTGGACCATTTTGTCTTTTATCGTGTCCAGAAAAGTCATAGAATCATAGAATCATAGGGTTGGAAGGGACCTCATGAGGTCATCTAGCCTAACCCCCTGCCAAAAAAAGCAGGACCACTTCCACTAAATTATTCCAGCTAGAGTTTTATCCAGCCAGGCCTTAAACATCTCCAGAGATGGAAATTCCACCACCTCCCTAGGTAGCCCATTCCAATGCTTCACCACTCTCCTAGTAAGGAAGATTTTCCTAATATCCAGCCTCAACCTCCCCAGCTGCAACTTGAAACCATTGCTCCTTGTTCTATCCTCTGCTGCTACTGAGAACAGCCGAGCTCCATCCTCCTTGGAGAATCCCTTCAGGTAGCTGAAGGCTGGTATCAAATCCCCCCTCAGTCTTCTCTTCTGCAGGCTAAATAAGCCTAGTTCCTTCAGTCTTTCTTCATAGGGCTTGTGCTCCAGCCCCTTGATCATTTTTGTTGCCCTCCGCTGGATTCTTTCTCATTTCTCCATGTCCTTTTTGTAGTGGGGAGCCCAAAACTGGACACAGTATTCCAGATGTGGCCTCACCAGAGCCAAATAGAGGGGAATGATCACATCCCTTGATCTGCTGGCAATGCTTCTTCTGATACAGCCCAGTATGCCATTGGCCTTTTTGGCAGCAAGAGCACTTTGCTGACTTATATCCAGCTTCCCATCCACCACGTCCCTTTCTACAGTGCAGCTACTTAGCTGATAGCTCCCCAGCCTGTAGCAGTGCATGGGGTTTTTCCGTCCCAAGTGCAGGACTTTGCACTTGTCCTTGTTGAACCTCATGAGATTTCTCTTGGCCCACTGCTCCAATTTGTCAAGGTCTTCCTGAATCTTCCCCCTGCCCTCCAGCGTGTCTACCATTCCCCCCAGCTTGGTGTCATCTGCAAACTTACTGAATGTGCAATAAATCCCATCATCCAGATCATTAATGAAAATATTGAACAGAACTGGCCCCAGGACCGACCCCTGGGGCAAACCACTTGTTACTGGTTGCCAACTAGACACGGAGCCATTGATTCCTACACACTGAAATCGTTGATCTAGCCAATTCTTTATCCACCTTACAGTCCACACATCCAACCCATACTTCCTTAACTTGCTGACGAGAATGCTGTGGGAAACCATATCAAAAGCCTTGCTAAAGTCGAGGTATATCACATCAACAGCTCTTCCCGCATCCACAAATCCAGTCATCTCATCATAGAAGGCGATGAGGTTGGTCAGGCATGATTTACCCTTGGTGAATCCATGCTGACTGTTCCTGATCACTCTATTTTCCTCCAAGTGTTTCAGGATGGATTCTTTGAGAATCCGTTCCATGATTTTTCCAGGGATTGAGGTGAGGCTGACAGGTCTGTAATTCCCTGGATCTTCCTTTTTGCCTTTCTTGAAGATAGGCACTATATTTGCTTTTTTTCCAGTCTTCTGGCACCTCCCCCATTCACCACGAGTTTTCAAAGATAATGGCCAACGGTACTGCTACCTCATCAGCCAGCTCCCTCAGCACCCTCTGATGCAGGTTGTCTGGCCCCATGGACTTGTGCACATCCAGCTTCTTTAGGTAGTCCCTAACCTGACTTTCTCTTTAGGTAGTCCCTAACCTGACCAAGGACCTCTCTTCTTTTCTCCAATCTGCCATGCCCAGTGTAGTGGGCTTGGAGCTGGCCCTCCCTGTGAAAACTGAAGTAAAAAAAGCATTGAGCACTTCAGCCTTTTCCTCATCCTTCAACATGAGGATACCTGCGCTATTCAGTAAGGGACCGACACCAGCCCTGATCCTCTTCTTGTTATTGACATACTTGTAGAACCCCTTCCTGTTATCCTTTACATCCCTTGCTAGCTGCAACTCCAATTGTCCTTTGGCCTTCCTGATTTTATCCCTGCAGTCCCAAGCAATATCTTTATATGCCTCCTTAGTCATCTGTCCAAGCTTCCACTTCCTGTAAGCTTCCTTTTTATGCTTTAGCTCAGTGCAGAGTTCTCTGTTAAGCCACACTGGGTGCCTTCCACATTTGCTGTTCTTCCTGCTCATTGGAATGGTATCTTCCTGTGCCCTTAGCAGGGTTTCTTTAAAATGCAACCAGCTCTCTTGGACACCTTTCCCCTTCAGATCAGCCTCCCAAAGGATCCTGCCCATCAGTTCCCTGAGGGAGCCAAAATCTGCTTTTCTGAAGTCTAAACCTTTTCTGCGGTCCTGCAAGCCAATCTGATAGCCTGCAGTTCGTTCATGTTTACATGAAGGGGTCTATCTCTGGGGGACCAGTGCCCTTGGGTGAAAAGTCCCCCTGATATGTGGGCTCCTCACCCCCAATCTGAGGCGTCAGTGATCAGGGTCACCATAGGGTCTGACAGCTTGAAGGAGATTCCTCCGATGGCAAAGAGGGGATACCTCCAGATCACTAGTGTCCCCAGGATATCACAGGGAACCGACAGTACCTTGCAAAGAGGGTGTCTCTGGGTGGAACACTGTGGATACCCAGATCTGGAATGGTCTTATTCTCAGGCGGGCTGTCCTTATCACTGAGGTGCAGGCTGCCATGTGCCTGAGTAGTTGGAGACAGTCTCACGCCATGGTTACCTGGGAGTCCTGCAGCTCCGTAATGATGGTGCAAATGGACCGAAATCTTGAGGGGGGCAGGGAAGCCCTCCCTTTTTGGGAGTCTAGGAGAGCTCCTATGAACTCTATGTCCTGGGACGGGCAGGATTTTGACTTTTCTCAATTTGTGCAAAGTCCCAGGTACTTGCACAGCCAACTCACTACTTCAATGCTGGGCTCTTGATCTCCCTTTTATTAGCCAGTCATCTAGGCAGGGGTACATCTTTATACCCTGCCGGTGCAGGTGTGCAGCGACTGCCACCATGTACTTTATGAATGCCCTCTGGGCCAAGGAGAGCTGGAAAGGGAGTGATGTGAATTGGAAACATCTTCCTCCCAGTATGAAGCTTAGAAACCTTCTGTGGCAGGGGCTTATTGCTATGTGAAAGTAAGCGTCTTTTAGATCGAGGGCTGCAAACCAATCCCCAAAATCCAGAGATGGGACGATCTGGTCAGCCTGGAAGGCCTGGGATTTTTGGCCTCTACCTGGGCAGGTCTTATCACTATCCAGACCCCCATATTGGCACTGCTGGGACAGGCCTGAGCATTGAAGCGAGGCCGCTCATCTCATAGCCACAGTGGAGGCCATGTTGCGCGAGGCTGTGTCAGATGCATCCCAGGTGGTCATAAGGGCATCTCTAGAGGCCAAGACTCCCTCCTCCACCATCGCTTCAAAGTCCCTCAGCCAGTCCTTAGGGATGCAATCACGAAAACCCTCCATAGCCCTCTGGAGGTTGAACACATATCTCCCCGTGAAAGCTTGGTGGTTAACAATGCGCATCTGTAAGGCGGAGGTGGAGTGAACCTTCCTGCCAAATAAATCAAGCTTCTTTGCCTCCTTGTTCTTAGGGGTAGAGCCCAGTTGGCCCTGCCTTTCCTTCTGGTTAACTGTGTCCACCACCAGGGACCCTGGTGTAGGGTGATGGAAGAGGAATGTGAACTTATCGGAGGGAACATGGTACCTCTGATCTGCCACCTTGGACACGGGAGGGATTGATGATGGAGTTTGCCATCATGCCCTCACAATACTGTACACCCCCTCATGGAGGGGGACAGAGACCTTTGCAGGAGGGGTGGCATCACCCATGTTAAAGAGGGGGTCACACTCCTCCTTGACCACCCCAAAATCTATGTTGAGGTTTACTGCCATATTATGAAGCAGCTCCTACTGTGTGGGGGGATTGTCCCTGTATGCCAGGGGTCTTTGAAAGGTAACCTCGTCCGGGGAAGAGGATGAGGGGGCCCGTGATCTGTTGTGGTGGGTGGAGTCCAGGTCAGCCTCATCGTCAGATAAGCCGAATGAGTTGGGAGTTCGGGTTCAAGACAGTACCAACAGGTGTCGGGAGACAGGGATATCGTCGGCCATCCAATCTAGCCATGCCTGTGATCAGTCATTGGAGGAGCCTAGGGCTATGGGTTGACAGGAGTGGGAGTGGTCCCTTTTCCTCTGTGTGCCCACCAGTCCCTCGTTAGCACATCTGGAGCTCCACTGTTTCACCTGCACCAGGATTGCTAGGGCTGTGCCTGCCCTTGACAGGGGCCTTGTGGAACACTTTCGGCACCACTTACCCACTCGTCCAGCAGTACTGGGGCTTTGAAGAGAGCAGGAAGAGGTCAGTGATGAGTTAGACCTCTGCCTTCTTGAGCCCTGGGAGCATGGTACCAATGTCTTATGGGATGAGTGCCAGGAGAAGTGGCCATCTGACAGGTCTTCGGTACCATTCTGCGGTACCAGTCGAGGGCTTGATGGTGCCGAGGCCGGGAGCGGTACCAAACCTCTCGTTGTCCACTCCTTGGCTGAAAGCGCTGCTTTGCCCTTGGACTTGGCTTTCTTAGTCAGTACCAGAGCTGGTGTCTGGAGCAGGGTCTGAGCCACTGCAAGGGCCTCCGGCATCAACGGTACTGAAAGGTGCCCCGGTCCCAACTCCTGAGGAGGGGTGTACAGGGATGGTGCTAAACAGCACCTTACTGGTGCCAAATTGGATGCTGATTGTGGCTTCGTACTCTGAGCTGGAGAGTGGCACCAGGCAGGTACCGGTGCAGAATTCACATGCAGTGCCGGTGGAGCATTCAGTGAATGAGGCGTATCGGGTGCTGGGTGAGATGCCTGATCTTGGGCAAGGTTGGGCAACCTCCACTCCCTGTTCTTGCGGGTCCTCCACTTGAAGGACTTGCAGATGGACCAATTTTCCATGAGGTGTGACTCATAGAGGCACATGAGATATTTCTAATAGGTTTCGTCGATCAGGAAGGCTTTGCAGCATGATGGGCAAGGCTTAAAGCCCTGCATCATTATCATGAACGAACGAGGACAGGCACTTGCTTCTGCAAGTTTCGACTGTTCCGATACCGTCACTGAGGGCAGAAAGAAGGAACTGGGAGGGTCATGGTCACGGCCACCTATATAGCCATGGTTGCGGCACAGAGGGAGCATTGGCCGTTTGCCCTGACCTGACAGGCTAAGGCTAAAAACTTTCCAAGCTACTATACACTGTGGCACATATGCATCTGTAACTGAATGATGTGAGCCATGCTCGAAGAAGAACCTCAAGTCTGCCTCTGTGGTACAGTCACGCTCCCCAGGCTAAGCCATTTCCAATGCTCACACCTGCATGCCAATGATCCTAGCTAATACTGCAGCAAAACCATCCCTGAAAAGCTCTTTGGGTTCAACCAGCTGAAGTGGTACTTTGTGTGAAAATATCAGTTCTTCCACCCTTCCCACTCATCGCTGTAACACTGTCTATCCAATGCCTGTCATGCTGCGGAGGAGCTGCCTTTGTGGCATTTGATTCCTAAATTGGTGCCTCCTTTATGTCATTGTATTTTTAATCGACCCCATCACCAGACACCAGCAGTAGGGTTTGTTTTGTAGTGTTGGGCTGTGAATTAACTGCGGCTAAATGTCATTTTGATTAAAGTCTGACTCAGTTGCTAACATCTACGCCAGTGGGGGTGGAATAAATGTGTGTGGTGGGGAGAGAAGGCACTAAAACCAGTGGTTATTACTTTGTTAAGATCGTAAACATTTAAGTGGTCTTTTCAGGATGAAAGGCTTCTTTGCTTAGCCCTCTCTGTCGTCTCCACAAAGTGCCAGTAGTTCTCATGACTGAAGCTAAACAGGGAGCAATATACCGTGATGTCTTCAGTTTATTCCTGATCATTGGTGGTTTTCAAGAGTGGGTGGGACAAACACCTGATGGGTGGATCTAGGTCAGTGGTTCCCAACCTTTTCTCTGCTGTGACCAACCTTGATACCTTTAATTATTTTGAGGCACACCACCATATAGTCTCCAAATGAACTCATGAATATTCAAGAGCCAATCCAGAGCTCTTCAGGTAGTTTTTCCAAAAATTCCGTGGCACACCTTCTCAGGCCGGATGACGCACCTGTGTGCCATCACAGACTGGTTGGAAAACACTGATCTAGGTTTACTTGGCCCTGCCTCAGTGCAGGGGGGCAAGACTGATGATTTCTGGAGGCTTCCTCCAACCATTCTGGGAATCTATGGTTCTGCCGTATTGAATCAAGAAGGACATTTCTGTTGCCTGCAAGGGACTTTGGATCAGGTCCTAAGTGACACTGCAGACTTCTTGGTACGTGTGAATTGACTATGATGTCGGGTTAGATTGAAATCCCTCATTATTCCTTCCCCCATCCAACCAACCTCCTTTCTCAGGAGTCCTGTAAAATGAGCCAGCCTGTCAAATGGCAAAAAATATCTGTTTACTTGCACAATAGGCAGGCCTGTAGAATTATATGGGAGGGACATGGACATAGTGGTCTAATTAAACTTTTAATGTGACAAGTGTCATGCCCTTTTCGCAATCAAACAGGCTCAAAGGGCTGTCTGGAGATTAAATATTCACCATGCCAGGTGGCCTGCTACAAATCAGGACCCTGCTGAGACTTTGTTTTCTTTCATAAAAAGGCACGTTAATCAGATATTATTAGCAATGGCAACGGTGGGGATGAGGGCGGTTTTGGCACACTCATGTTATGTTTTTCCTGCCGAATGATTAAAAAATCCTTTACAAGTAGAAATAGGAGCCAGCTCTGGAGCAGACCCTGGAATCTGTTCAAAAAGTGTGCAACCATTTAAGATAGAAGGACACTGTATCAAATCAGACCTGTTAGGGGATGGGTAGAAGGCAATCACCCACTCTGGAATTTGCTCAAAACAATATATTTTGGTTTCTAATTACATAGTTACCCAACCCTATGGTGTTTGAGACACTGGGGTTAACAGTCCTCTTCTTCCGAAAAAGCATCCTGGGGTTTTACATGACATGTCATGGATGAAAAAGTGCCACCAAAAAGTCATCAATAGCATTTGCTTTGTACAAAGATGCTACTTCAATGTCTTTCTTGCAAATCACTGGCCTAGCTCAGGCCTGCTTAAACCTGTGAAATTCCAGTCATCTAAGTGTGGGCCTCTTTGACCCTTCATACACGTATGCGATCTCCAGTAGGAAGACTGGCTGAGGGACCAAACCACAACAAAACATCAGCTGAATACGGCCAGCACTGCAGCAACATTTCCAAGAGATTGCAGTCACCAGGGGCATCACTGGCATTGGGCATGCCAGGGCACATGCCCCGGGTCCCAACTCCAGTGCCCCGGATCTCCGGCCCAATTGGGCCAGGGATCCGGGTCCCGATCTCTGTCTGGCAGCAGCCGCGGTGGCCCCATCCCCAGCCGGGGAGCCGGGGCCCAGCTGACTGCCCAGCAGGCCCCACCCCTGGCCAGGGATAGGGCCAGAGGGAGGCTGCACCACCGCGGGCAGCTAGGCTGCGGTGGGGCTGGGCCAGAAGTGGCTGCTGGAAGCCTGGCCCATGCCCGCGTCCGTGTCCGCGGGCGACCAGGCCCCCGATCCCCAGTCAGGGACGGGGCCACTGCGGCTGCCAGCGGCCAGGCCCTGGATCCCCGGCTGGGGATCCGAGGCCTGGCCGGCCACCCGCGGTGGTCCCATCCCCAGCCGCGGATCTGGGACCTGCCCGCCTGCGGGCACAGACCCGGCCTCCAGCGGCCACTTCTGGCCGGCCTGTGCCATGGCCTAGCTGCCCATGGTGGCGCGGCCCCCCCTTGGCCCTATCCCTGGCCGGGGGGGGGAGGGGCCTTCCGGCTGGGGGCAGGGCCTGCCCACTGGGGGCGGGGGCTGGGCCCGTGTCCCAGGTCCCTCCCCACCCCAGCACTGCCTCTGGCAGTCACCAGGGATGGAAGGCATGCTACAAATATACCATATTAGCAGTGGCATGAATGGGAAATGACTCTTGCTTTGTGACAAAAGTGGACCCCCACTGACTTCTCCCTCCTACCTAGAAGATTCAATAGTATCCCTATTAGACCATCTTCCTCCATTATTTTTCCTCTCATGTTTTTCAACTCTCCCTTGAAAACCACCCACCTCAGCTGGTGTAATGTACTAGCTTCCAGGCCTAAGTAGTCTGATTATCCTATTTGAAAGCAAGTGATGAATATGTAAAATGATCATTTTCTGACTCCTACTGTAAAAAGTTTTCAGCTGAGTCATCTTACAGTCTGCAGGTTTAATAGGACTTGAGAGGTCGGCTCTTTTAATGCCTCTGTAACCCTTCTGCCACAGCAGGCTGGTAGGACAAGGGCCGGGTTCTATATCTACGGGTTTCCCAATGATCCAACACAACCAACTGGCTTGAGCCCCTACGCAGAGTTCTGGGAATCCTGCACTGTTCCCTGGGCACCCCGAAGGGGTAAAACTTCAACACTCACAAGCACAAAACTGAGTGTAATAAACAGAACTTTTAATAGTAATAAAACAGAATGCAAAAGGCCAAATACAGAGACCAGCACTCATCTAGAAAAATTACCATAGAGCGAAGTTCCCAACAACCCATGCCACATAACTGAACATACAAACTTAATGGCAAAACTGGCACTGATGTGGAGAATCAGTGCTAACTAGGGTATGTAGGGAGTGTCTTTCATGCCAGGTACCCACTGATGCCATCTACTGGTCACTCACTCCGTCCTCTAGAACTGTTTCTTGGCCCCACCCACTATCCACCAGCTCCACCCTCCAGTGACTTGCACCACCCAGCTTGCCACTGGCTGTTCTCAATGTCCACTGGCTCTACCCACTAGTCACTCACGTCACCCAGCTCACTGCTCTCACCATCTGCCAGCTCTGCCCTCCGGTCACTTGTGTCACCCAGCTCACCACTCTCACCATCACTGGCTCTACCCACTGTCCACCAGTCCCACCCTCTGGTCACTCACACTACCCAGCTCACTGCTGGTCACTCTCACTGTCCACCAGCTGGCCACCCCCTTGCTGCTTCTCTTCAGCTCAGAGAAAGAAAGATTTTCTACCTCTAGTGAATTCAGTGATTTCAGCTCTCTTAATCTTTAAAGAGCTGCTAATAACTATTTCCATAACAAAGAATAGAAAAAGTAACAGAGAACAAGGCAAAGTACCACAAACATTGAAACAATGCGCGCGCGCGCACGCACCCCCCCCCTTAAGGCTAAAGCATGCAGTCACCTTTTCTACAAGCCTCTTTTTAACTAAGGGTAGTTTTTACCCCTTAACTAATCCAGACAGATATGAGACAAACAGAGAGTAGCAGTTCACACAAGGACAGTATTTCATATTTCCCCTTAGTAGAATTACAGATATTGACAGATTTGTGAGCAGACTAACCCCAAATACCATTACCCACTATGTCCTGCACCCAGTATGCTAATCAGCTAATTGTACCCTTTTGTGTTCATGCTAATACAAAACCCATGCAGATTAGAAGCTGCCCTCAGAAGCTGTTAGGCACAGCTTCTAAGCCTGCCTTACATCTCTGTATTAATCCTAAATTATTCAGAACCCTTGCAGATGAAACTAGGAAATATATGGCACATGTTTCCTGGATGATTTTTATTGTAGACAATGATTCCCTATTGCTGAGTTTTGGGGACTCAATAGCAGAATAGGATAGCATCCCACTCCTTCACTGCTGGTGACCTGGATTCATATCATGCCTTGTGGATCACAATATGGGTAACAGAGCTGATCTTTCCAGCCTAGTTTTTGAGGTAGCTTCCAGCACACAGGGCATGTGAGATGTTTGTATACAGGTGCAGAGGGGGACATGTACTGTCATATATGGAGAGCCTACCATGTAGACACACCTTTAGAAACTCATGATACTGAGCTACCAGGGCATATGTTGCAGTGACAACTGCTACCCTGTGCACCAGAGAGCCCTGGTATTCTCACAAGTCAGAAATGCAGGGCTTTGGCTGAGCTGCATGGGAGGGGCACAGGACTGGAAGGGCAGGGAGCACTGCAGTTCATACCCAGGATAAACACAGGTGTGTAAAGAGGACCTGTAATAGCGAAAGGTCTAGCTGGTACCATTAGCCACTGGTGAGGAACAAATTCACCAAGCATATAAATACACTGAAAGCTAAAACTCCCCCTGAACAAATCCCTTCTGTGGTATCATCAGTGCCCCCTGTCTGCCAACCAGTGCCAGCAAAGGGAGCATTCTGAAAGCCAGCTGGGCCCCAGCTCACAACCCCCCACATTCCCATCAATCACAGACTGGGCACATTTCATCCTTTACATGCTTTGCTCAAGACAGCGGCTACATCACTCCCGGACTGTACAAGTCCCTGGTAGCTACAGATAGACACTATAGGTAGAGCCCTGCACGGATACAAATATGTGGATCCACATCCAAAATGCTTCCACAAGAAATGGTCCATGGACATAAGTGTTATATCCATGGAAGTGGATGTAATGCAGACATCTATAGATATCCACATATTTGCGGGGCTCTATGTCTGAGCAGATAAAAATGTGTGGACCTGTATTCAATCTGTATCCACAAGAAATGTTCTGTGGATATCTATGTTATATTCGCAGATGCAGATATCTGTGGATTGGCAGGACTCTAGCTATAAGGCAGCAACATGAGAGACCTACAGGCTGCTTGCTTAGGACAAAGATCTGAGGCCAACAAGCCTTAGCATGAGTAAGTTAGCCATAAGTGACCTTAGGTCACAAGATATCATCAACATAATGCTATGGTAAACGAGAAGGTCTAACTGCTGACAGGTCACCGCCAGACATCAGCTGATGCCAGTTTACACGTTTTAGGACATGAACACCAGCAGATGTTCAACTATAAGATTGCTATAGCAACCAATTAACATATATGCTAGTGAGTTTGAGATAAGTGATATATATGCCACCTGTAGGATAAAGACAGGCCAACATTATTAGGGTGAGGAAGCTAAGATATGGATGGGGGAGGCTGCAGATTTTTATCAATATTCATGGTGGACTTTGAACCCTACAACAGAAGACCACTAGGCTCTTTTAACATGCCAGAGCTAGGATGGCATCCTCATAGATTCCCATGTGTCACCATCTCTAGGTCAGCACAAGGACAGTGTGCATACACCTTTGTTGTGACTCTGGACATTATACTGATTCTGTAACATTGCTAGCTCATTGTTCAGGTTGCCATGTTTGTATGCTAACCAGTTGTGCAAGTATAACCTATGCAAATTCAAAAGGCTTTTCCCAAGCATGAATGTTGCCACCATGCACATCAGAGCTCCCGAATGCACAGCAATTCCATTGTCCCTGGGCCTCTCCCAGGGACTAGACCCCACCAATCTCAGAGTGTTACCTGGGCATTGGGAAGCACTCATAGAACTACAATACCATCCACATGCCAGGCAACAGCCCCGCGAGTCTGTGGGGCTGAAGCAGCCAGAGAAGAGGGGTGGTAAGTTCTTTACTCTCAGGTTTAAGAGGGGGCTCATACTACTTCAGGCAGGCCATGACTAGAGGAAGGGGAGCATTATTTAGAAGAGATGTTTGCTCAGGGAGCAGTCAGCACATTGTGTTTCATGCTGATCTAGGCTGAAATCCTCTCTCAGCCACAGAGCAGGTGAAGCCCAAGCAAAACAACATGGCTGTCCCCCAGCAGGATCCTGCTGCCCCATCCTGAGCAAGCACAGGCAAGGCTGCTACCAAGGTCAGCCACAGCTCCATCTCTCTGCTAAGATTGCCCAGGAGTAGGGTAGTTAGTGAGGAGGTGGATTTTGGCCCCCTAGAACCAGTCCAGACTCTGGCACCAGCAGCTTGAACTGCAGTCCCAGGCTGAAGTCATGCAAAGCACTTGGAGACAATAGGTTCTAGATTCTGTGAGCAAGACCATGAACCACCAACATGCCCTTACTTTTGGCTCTTTGCTAGTCATGTGAAATGGTCTTTTGAAGAGGCTTATCAGGAATCAGCAGCTAACAAGAGAATCTAACAAGTCAGTTTAACAAGTTGCTGCTGATGTTTGTGTACAACACAAAGAGCCCCTAAACTTTCCTAGGCAAGTTAGCTCCTCACTCTGCTTTATAACCCTGATGGTGGCAGTAGGCCTTAATCACGTTTCCCCTGGTGTAGTGTGATGAGCCATTGGCCCTAATTAGTAGACTACAGGCAGCTGTACTTGCTGTCTGCTCCCTTTCCACTACACTGCAAGCTTTGGGGAGGATAGGGGTTTTTACTCTTCAGCAGTAGGTCCACCTCTGCTCTCACAGATTCAGTCACTTTGCTGTGCAGGGTACAGCAGTTTTGCGGGGTGGTCACTGTGATCTCTACAGGGTTTGCAGAAGGCAACTGGCATGAGTCCTAAGCAGGGGTTTCCCTAACACCCCCCCCCCCGAATTTCCCAACATCCTCCCAGTTGTCAACTAATACAGTGTTATACCAATTTAATGAGCACCCCCATTTCCCCCCTACACACACCTCCAATTTCAAGTCCTGGGGAGAATACTGGCCCCAAGGCAGCAGAGATACAGGTGGGGAGAGGGATACTCAGCATGGTTGCCCACATGCTTTCAGCTAGGTTGAGCTAGGGAACTTTGACAATGATAAAAGCAAAGGTAGGCCAAATTTGGAAGCTCAAACTCAGACTCCCACCCCAGAGGTTGTGGGGAGAGCATTGGGTTGCATTTCAACCCCAGATGTGAACCAACCAAATCCCTGCTGTTTTGATCCTGAGCTGGGAAAGAGAGGATTTTAGGGCCAGCTCAGGAGAAGGGGTAATGGGGAGATGTAAGGGAAATAAAATAGCAATAGGTGTGTCAGGACTGAGATTAACTGGCAGAAAGGTGGGGGATGAGTGGAATATTGTGGGGCTGCAGGTCAGGACAGAGAGGCCTCAGCAGAGCAATTTGAGGGACCAGCATAGGAAAGTGAAATGGTGCTACAGCTTGAGTGGTCAGGGCACCTGCAAGGCTGTGGGTATTGTGAGGCTTGGCCAGGGCTTGCCTCTTTAGTGGTCCACATCCTGTGCTTTCATCTCTCACAGTTTACCCAGAAATGCACTACAAGCTGTAAGAAGACCCATGAGCCAGGAGAGACCTGGTGATACTGACCTGAACTCCTGGCTCCCCCTGACTCCAGAGCAAGAGGGGAGCAGGACAGCAGTTGTGATGCTGAGGGGATCACAGAGTCTCTGATCTGCTCTTGGAGTGCAGCCCTTTACTCAGGAATCAGGACAGGTGAGGGTGGGCTAGAAAGAGCAGGTTGCACCCTGTGATGCACCTGTTCCATCCTGCGAGGGTAAAGGTGCTCCATGTAATCAAACCAATGCTGGGCAGTGTGGGGATGTCTGGTAATAGCAGATGCTTTGATGGCAGCATTTGTGAAATCCCAAAGGTCACTTTCCTCTATTTCCTAAGTCAGGGGTTCCCCTGAGCAAGGCCTACGACATCTCCCAGGGGCATTGTGGTAACCGCTCCATCTCCAGGCTCTTCTGGGATTGCAGCAGCAGTGGCCATAAAGCCACGTACCAGAGCCACCTGTGGGTTTCAAGGATGAGGGTGTGACAAGTAGGAATGCTAGGAGCTGGGTGGTAAGTGTCAGGTTGTTGGGAATGGTCTGGTTTTTCTTGATTTTTATTTACCCACTGTGTAGATCCATCACCATGAATGTCAAGAGGGCCCATTGTGATCATCTAATCTGAGCTCCAGCATCACGCAGGTCATGTGATTTTCTGAACTGAACTTTGGCTTCAGTAACAATGAGCTGACTATATGACTCTCCATGCAGACGGAGATTTGTGTTGTTCTACTGCTCATGTTTACAGCGACCAGCTGGCTACAAGACAATGGACGCAGAGCTAGATTTCAGGATCCCTAACTGAGTTTCACTTGCTTCCCTGAATGAAGCACCCCACTGCTATGAAGGGGAGCATATATAAGGACAGATCTGATCCCCCCAACTCATGCCTCACTCCAGAAGGATTTCTAAAGGAGTAAGGTTGGGTTATTTGCACTACTCTGAATGAGTGAGGGTGCCAAAGTCAGTCTCATGCATATTGCTGTGTGGAGAGGTATTAGCAGCAGTCTTAGATCCAAAGAAAATCACAAAGCCTATGAGTGTGACAAGTACTTTTAAAAGCTCAGCAGAAGGTCAATCAAGCATTGTCAGGCACCAAAAACACCTGCAGAGTATGATGGTTTTCACCCAAAGCACTGAGCTGCCCAGCAAGACCAGAGCTAGCCCTGGTATTACTTGTAGGGGCTTCCCTGGTAAGCACTGGAGTTAGGGTATCAGTTGCAGGATGTGTATTAGAGGAACTGCTGTAAGAGTGACCCTGAGAAAAAGACAGAGTTTCTTGGACACAGAGTTCACTAGAGTGACAGAGTTGGGGGGGTTTCTGTTCTGTTTTGTATCTGCTGCATTCAGGGAAACAGAACTTTGTATGTTTTGTGTAAATCCACATGTTTGCACCAAGACCAGAGTGAACTCATCTCACTGATTTCTCCACCTACTGGGAAAGAGTACAGTGGAAAGGGATCTGAGTGTCATAGTGAACCACAAGCTAAATATGAGTCAACTGCATAACACTTGCAAAAAAATCAAACACCATTAAGAGATGTATTAACAGGAGTATAGTAAGTAAGACATGAGAAGTAATTCTTCTACTCTACTCTGTGCTGAGTAGGCCTCAACTCAAGTACTGTGTCCAGTTCTTGGTACCTCATTTCAGGCAAGATGGAAATAAAGTGGAGAAAGTCCAGAGAAGAACAAAAAGAATAATTAAAAGTCTGGAACACTTGACTTATGAGGGAAGATTGAAAGAGCTGGGTTTGTTTAGTCTGGAAAAGAGGACACTGAGAGAGGACATGGTAACAGTTTTCAAGTACCTAAAAGATTGTTATGAGGAGGAGGGAGAAAAATCATTCTCGTTAACTGCCGATCATAGGACAAGAAGCACTGGGCTTAGATTTTAGCAAGGAAGGTTTAGGTCAGACATTAGGCAAAAATTCCTGTCAGGGTGATTAACCTCTGGAATAAGTTGCTGAGGCAGGTTGTGGAATCTCCATCACTGGAAGTTTTCAAAAGCAGGTTAGACAAACACCTGTCAGGGATGGTTTAATAGGGATACTTGGTCCTGCCATGAGTGCAGAGGATAGGACTTGATGACCTCCCATGGTCTCTTCCAGTTCTGTGATTCTAAGCCTACAAAGGCCCCAGAATTTGGGTAAATGCTGAGGCCAAAGGGCAGTGATATGCTACAAGACGCTACCATGCCTTTCATCCAGGAGAATCACAAAAGGACTTGACCACTGCCCAGTGCCCACCAACAAACTTAGCCTGTCTAGAGCCATTGACAGCGACTGACTAAATTCCTGACCCACCCAGCCGGCAAATAAGGCAGCTCCCTTATCCTGCTCCCACCTTTTCACACATAAGTGGGGCTCTTTTTAGCAACAGCAGCAGCTCTTGCTGCCATTCATGCAGCTAGGGTGCTTCTACCTCCATTCTCCTAATGGCCACTCAGCAGCCACGGGAGAGCCATTACCGATGCAGGTGGAGGAAGTGGAAGCATTTGACACCTGATGTCCAGGACAGCAGTTCATGTAGTGCAGACCAAGAGTGCCACTGGCCTAGGAAAAGACCTGGGGCTTGGTGCGCTGGGACTCAGGGCACACGTGCTGCCACTGTGGGTGGCCCCATGGGGGACCCAGAGCAGTGCTAGGACTCAGGGCTTGAGCCCTCTAAGACCAGAGCCAGCGATGCCCCTGGTGCAGATCCAGCTTGATTCTTTTACACAGCTTTGCCCAACTACCACATTCTCTGCCTTGGCTCTGCTTATTCTACAGATTAGTGCTTAGTTAGCACTCATGCCATGCAGGTGCCACAGATGCCATCCGAGGGGCAAAGCTAATGAGGTGAGCAGAGAAAGAATATTGCAGGCATTAGCCTTGGTGAAGGAGGATGAAAACAGTGGAGTAGAGAACACCTGCACTTAATTATCCACTGACACAAAAGTGGCAATTTTCCAGAGCCTGGGCCCAAAAATAAAATGTACTGCCTAATTAGTTCATGTAACGTTGGTGCTGGAGGGCAAGTCACTACTTAAGCCAATATGGGATTTCTAAGGCCTGGGGTATGAAGGATGTTCTGCTATTTCAGGAAGCCCCATGTCCCTCCCTGTAACAGAAGCACAGCAGCGGGCTATGGTTCATTACTGGAATGGACTAGCCAAAGTCTAGCCCCTCACAAGAGACTAATTCATAACAAGCTATGTGAGTTGCAGTGCACCCAGAAGCGATAGAGGAATATCAGAAGGATCAGAGATTGGGTTCAGAGAACCACCACAAAGTTTGGATTCTTTTGCGAACTTCTTAGGGCTGCAGATTTAGGCTGGGGTTTAGGGGATCCCCTGAGGTGTGCAGTACCAATCCCACCGGGAAATGTCATGGGAGGAAATGCTTTGCTTGGGGAACATGTCTAGTGCCTTTTTCAGGTGGAGTCAAGACATACAGAAGCAATCATAAACATTGAAAATGAGGAGAATACAGACATTTGGCCCTAGAAAAGCTAGGTGCCAAATCCGTACCTTGGGTGTGGGGAGATAAATGTGGTATAAAAGCTTGTCTAGGATAGGACAGAATGGAATAGAGAGAAAAAAGAAGTTCCAGAAGCAGTTCAGAACCTCCAAAACCTGAGAGGTTCTTCTGTCCTAAAATCATGCAAAGCCTCATCAGGGCTTCTGCAGTATTTCTGAAACAATTTACTTGACCCTAGAATAGACGATGAGAAACAAACAAACCCAGAGCTGAATCTGCAACTAGCATTTAGGTCTAGTGCATTCTGGATCTAACAGCCCGAATTTAATGAGGCAATCCCTTAGGACACTCAACCCTTGGCTTATCATTCTTCTGCTTTAATAATTGACAACTGTCTGAAGAGAAGCACTCAGCAGGGCTGCTGGTCTAGTTAGTCAACTGTATGAGACAGAGCAGCCTTTTAGTACTATGTCCCTAATGAAAGTTGAGTTCACTGGGGGCTAGAAGCATGTTCTTAAGCACTTTGGTGTATTGATGTGTCAACCTCTTAGATTCTGGCGTAAGCAGCGAGCTAAATGGTGATTTGTTCTTAACATTCAGCCTCTTGTTCCACTTGTGCACATCAGGCACCTCCTACTCTGAGCTGTACCCTTTGTCTCTTCCCTCCTCTTCTTGCTATTATAAAGTGGATTTAAGCCATTAAAGCTTTCAACCAAAGGCTTGAAGTCATTAAGACCAAGAATTCTTCTGAAGAAACAATTAAGACATTCTAAGTTCCTAGGATTCCAAGCTGAATGGTTAGTGACCAATCAGATTCTTGCCCCCCCCAACACTTTATGTAATATTGTAGCTTATAGTTCATTGGATTGAATGTGGAAGAAACATGATTGTGTGGTTGCTGTTGTTATGCCAGTGATGTGATTTCTTGGGCTGTGCCCACTCACCCTTACTATATTATGTTCCCAAAGGACTGTGACCATAGATATCCGGTAAATAAAATTGCTGGCATCTTTCACTTTATTAGCAAAACACCAGCAAGATCTGCAGAAGAACATAGAAATTAACAGGAATACCAAACCACTACATGGACTCCAGGGAAAAGTAGGTTCCACATCATGGGCCCGTTAGCTCATGCAGGCAGCTCCCAGTCTGGCTTTGCCAGTGATCATTTCAGTTGCTAATTCCTGGTTTCTGTATGTGTTTGTGTGCACTTGATTACATATCATTCCCATGAAAGGGCCCAGGCTCAGAATAGTTCCCAGAAAAAATAAAGGAATAACAAAAGCACAGCATTCTGTTGGGAAAATCGCTTGGTCACTCAGGGTATGTTCACACACAGTTCTTATTTCGAAACAACAGGGGTTGTTTTGAAATAAGAACTGCTATGGCCACATGACATACGGCCATTTCGAAACAAGCAAACTGCTTGTTTCGAAATGCAGCCGTTCTGTCGAAACAGGTTAAACCCGCTTTTGTTTCGAAAGGGAGTTGTTTCGAAACAACTCCCTTTCGAAACAATGCCAGCTGGACATGCTGTTTCGAAACAACAGCTGTTTCGAAACAGCATTTGACCCTTCCTCCCAGGGTGCTTAGCACCCTGGGAGGAAGGGCCACCCTCCCTCAGCACCCTGGCCAGGGAACCCTCAGCACCCTGGCCAGG
>ML681963.1:12434531-12490288 GCA_007922195.1 Podocnemis expansa | reverse complement strand
GAGGCGTGGTGCCTGCAGTCCCCCGCAGGCACCGGTGGAGTGAGGCGCAGCCCCGCACCTGACTCCACCGGTGTCTGCAGCGCTCTGCAGACATCGGCAGGGTAAAGCGCCCAGCCGCACTTTACCCCGCCGGTGTCTGCAGCCCTCTGCAGGCACCCATGGGGTGCAGCGCCCCTCTGCGCTGCACCCTGTGAGTGCCTGCAGTCCCCTCCCCAAGCGAAATAGCAGGTCCACACTGTGGACCTGCTATTTCACTCCCTTATTTCGCGCACAAAGTTTTTGTCCTGCAAAATAAGGTGTTTCGAAACGTCTTGTTTCGAAACAAGCATGCCCTGTGTGAACATATCCTCAAAGTAGCCCAGCCAGAGTATGCATTAGCCGCAGAAGCAGCAGCCATCATATATGGGATTAGAAAACTTTCAGTGCCCTTGGCTGCCCAGTAAGCAGCTCTTGCTCACCTGCAGCCGATTTGTGGTCAGTTTGGTAGACATTGATGGACCAAAACTCTGAATAGCCTGCATCCACTTACCCCAGGGACCATGTCTCTTTAAACCTCCCTCCACTCTTGCTATGCTCGCCAGAAACAGTTTGTCTCAGGGAAACTTGAGCTAGTCAGCCACAAGCCCACCCAAGCCGAGTCTGAGTTCAAGGGGCTGGCACAAGCTGCTGCTGGTGGCCATGCTGTGGTTTTTAGCACTCTAGCTCAAACAGCGCTACCAACTCAGGTTGGGAATCTCATCTCCCACCTGCATCTAGACAACCTCTGTGCTCTGTTTACCACAGCCCAGGCCAGAGGATGCCCACTGGATTCTTGTGGGAATGCAGCCTTGGTTTCTTTTGGTTTTAGAGTCCAATTCACCAAAGCAAATGTAAGCCCTGCCCACTCAGTGTGGAGCTCTACCTCCTCCAGTGGTGGCTGGGCCACAGAGAGAGACAGGACAGGTTAAGGGTCTGCACCTTGTGGTTCAGGCAGCAGCACCTCCTGCTTTACGTTTCAGGTTCACTTCCTACTGCCAACAATCCAGCCAGGGGAACAATATCACACTATAGTTGGTCAGAGGGAAATTATCTGTAGGGTCTTTGTGTGAGGGAGAACTGCAGCATTCCCCAGGCATTACTATTACTCCTCCTTCTGTTCTCTCAGCCATTGAAATTATCCAAGGCTTAGGCTTTTGTTTCTGCCCAAATCCCTTCTACTACACATACACAACTGCCCTTTGGAGCAGTGGTTCTCAACCTTTTGTGGGTCACAACACAGTTGGCAGCATATTGCAATTCTACATGACACACCAGCCCACTCCCTCCATGTCAAATCCAGCCATCTCCCTGCAACACACTTACCACTGTGTAGTGACACAATGGTTGAAAAGCTGCTTTGAAGCATCATACCTGATTATGCACCCCTCCAACCATAGTCCCCTCTGACTCCAGCAGTAGGGCAAAGATCTCCTAAGTAATCATTCACCTAACAGATCCCCTGTCCCTTCAGGGGCATGGGTCTCTGTGTCCCATGGGAATTCCGAGTACGTGGCAAACCCTAAATAAGGTGGGCATGATTTGGTCCCTGATAAGTGCCCAGCTGTGTGTATCTAGCTTCCCCTTAAAGGTACGTTCACTGAAACATTTTCAGCAGCCCCCTCAACCAATGTTCCCTGTAGGCTTCACGGGTGGGTGGCTGCACAGCAGTTGTCTGTCACCTGTGCAGGGAACAGTGATCTCCATGCAATCCTTGCAGCTGCTGGCCCCCAACACATTTCTCCCACTCCCAAGCAGGGGCTGGGGAGTTTAAAATCTCCCTCAGTGAGCATGCTCAGATGCATGCTCAGGGCAGGAGCTGCTCCCCACACCAGGTAGCTGCTCCAAAGACCAGCTGCCAGGTTAGGGGGAAGGGGCAGCCTTGGGGCAGTTGCAGATGGGGAGCCAATGGTGGGGGTCAGTGGGGAACGCCCAGGTATCTGGGAGTCAGCGGGGGAAAAGGGGTGGATAGGGAATGGTTTGGGGCTGGGCAGCCAGGTGGAACAGTGAAGGGGTTGGGTTGGGGGGAGAAGGTGCCTGGCGGGTGGGTTGGGACTTGGGGGGGGGGTCGGCAACTTGGCAGGGAAAGCCCAAGGCCCGGCAGGGACTCAGCACCGGGGGGGGGGGGGCAAAATGTTGTTATGCATGTAGTGACATGCCTCACAAATTGCCCCTCAGCAAACACCATAACTTGCTCAGCTGCATAAGCAGCTTAGAGGGAACATTGCCCTCAACTAGCCTCAGTTTCCTACAAAGCTGCGGTGAGGCCCATAGTCTCACCTGCCTTATGGTCACTTTAAATACACAAGCACATCCCAGCATCTAGATAGGTTTGCTCTCTTCTGCAGAGCGCAGGGGCTGACTAACAAAGAGAACAGCATCTGATGAAGTGGGTTGAAGCGCTTGAAAGCTTATGCCCAAAGAACTTTTTAGACTTTAAGGTGACACAGGACTTTTGTTGTTTTTGCTATATACTGACTAACATAGCTAACACTTACATAGCACTTTCCACAACCAACTGAAGTGTTAGAACTGCAACTCACTGCAATTCTCTGGTCAGAGAATGATAAACATTTTTATCAACTTGTGTGGATCTTGACATTCTTTCTGATTTTTGAAAATAAAAACCAACTAAAATATGAAGATTTTCACTTTTTTGCTGAAAGAAAACAAGCTGTTCTGCAAAACCATTTGTTCTTTTTTAAAACATCTGGTTTTGCCACCAGCCTTTGTCCAAAGGCTGGGTTCCAGCTAGTGCTGTGTTTGGTTCATTTATTCCTTGCACGCATATCTCTCCCCTCGACAGTCAGGAGTGCAGGACCCCACATAGAAAATCTAGCTGCAGCCTATCAGTTCACTGCCAGATGATCCAGATTATCTAGTTTGCTTGGAAATAAAGTGCCAGAACTACATATTTTGGCACTTGGGGTGTGCCATAGCAAGCTGCACAGAACGCACACCCCTCAATCAAGCGGTGAAATGGTGCCACTCAGTACGGCACCCAGGGCAAAGCCCTGCTCGCCCCACTCTAGTTACGGCTGTCCCAGAATGTATCCTGTCATTTCCATCAGTTGGAGCATCACATTTTCCCATATTCAGTTCCCACAATAACTAACTTCTCTGCTTATAATTTCCAGGCATTGATCTTTATTTCTTATGCTAGCTTTTAACTCTGATTTTTTAAAAAGCAGATTAATTTGCAACTGTTTGATCCTGCAATTTAAAGCATAGAAAAAGCAGGAATATTTTTATTAGGACCTTGATTTTTGGTAACTTTCTGTCACTTTTCTCCAAAGCTGGTAGTGCTTTGTCAATAACATCTGGTAATGGAAGAACCATTGACTGCAAAACCATCTTCTTAATGCTCTCTCCTAATTCACCCAGGGCAGATGCTGTCAGTTCCATCCCACTCACTTCAAGCCACAGGGAGCCCTTCATAGTGGAAAGTACCTTGGTGTTAGTATCATGCTGCGCTTTATAAAAGAAAGGGACTGAGAGCATCTGAAGCCACTTCATGATTCTTTCAAAGCCTGTGGGTCAAAACTATTTATATTAATTACCAAGAGGCTGGATCAAAAGCCAAAGCAAAGATGCAAAAGGCCAGCAACAGCAGTAATTTCCCAGAGCACATAACCACCAGTCTTTGTGGCAGTGATAGCAGTTCAAAAAGTGAACCTATCAATTAAGGCACAAGATTCAGCCTTTTAAAAGGAATAGCTGGATCCCCAGCTAATGCAAATAGACATAGCTGAAGCCAGGGAACTCTGAATTAACTGGGGACCTTGCCTGTCAATTTCATTAGAGCTATGTCTGTTTATAGCACCTGCTGATCTGTTAACTCACTCTCTCTGTTTCTGGTGTTCATTTTCCCTCCCTTGATGTTCCAGCCTTCTCTTCTTAACAGAGCTCTTAATTTCTTCCCCCTGTCCCCAAGTCCTCCCTGTTACCTGCTTTCCTCACCTCCATTTCCCATCACCACCTTCAACCTGTCTGGAACCAGGCCACCCTCTTCGACTCATGTCTCTTTTATGTCTTCCCATCCAGGCTATGTCTAAGTTTAGCAGATTCTTTCTACAGAACAACTCTTAAGATACAGCCTGCCCCTCCATCCACACAGCTGCAACTTGTCATCTTAATTACTGGAATAGCCATTTCTCTGGCATTGCAAAGGCAGTCTTGTCTCTTTGATAATTTGCCTAGCCTTCCCATTTGACTATATCATTTCTCCTCTTTCCTTCCCTCTCCATTCTCCATCGCATCAAACACAAGCTGCTTGTTTTCACTTTCAAGGCTCCTCATGGCCTATCCACAAGGATGCTGTCATCTCACATTCACTAGTAAAAGTTGCCTCTCACCTCTGATCGACCCATGATCCCAGCCTCTATTGCCCACTTGATAATTTTTCAGACAAACACCTTCATGCATTTCTCCCAGTCCCATTCTACCACTCATGCTTGGGTGGAGCACCCCCAAATCCATGAAATTAATACATTAGCCTCCTTCAAAACCCTTCTTAAGACTCTTCTTCTCCATGAACCCTACAAAAAATCAGATCATGATTAGACTCCAGGTGCATTGAGATGACAGGTTATCATACTGATCAATCCTGTCTCATTGTACTCACTTGTCCGTGTGTTGTGTCGATCTGTTGTCTCTTATTCTTCAGTTGTAAGGTCTATGGGACAAAGAATCGCTCTTGTTCTGTACTTGCACAGAGCCTCTACTAAAGTAGTTGTGGGTCAGGACAAAGTCCTGCTTACTGAACTTTGTGACCCACAACTACTTCAGTGTTGGAGATTGATCTGTACCTTCAAGTCAGTGGCATGGCTATCAGTACCTGCTTGGCCCCACAGCATGTCAACATCTTTATGGCCAATCGAGAACATAGCTTCTTCAAATCTCATCGTCAAATGCCTCTCCTTTACCAGTAAAAAAAACAACAAGGAGTTGTGTGGCACTTTAAGACTAACAGATTTATTTTTTGCATGAGCTTTCGTGGGAGAAGATCCCACTTCCTCAGAAGCTTCAAAGATGGGTGAACTTACAGAAAGGAATGAAACTAAATGCAAGGGGGTGTAAAACATAGGATCAGGTCATACAGTAACAGCAAATCAGAGCAGTTTTCAGGTTCAAACCATGGGAAGCCTGAAGTCAAATTACGCTTTGTAATGGGAAAAGAACCCATAGTCTCGATTAAGTCCTGCTTTCACAGAATTTAGCTTGCATATTAATTTGAGTTCAGCTGTTTTTCTTTGAAGTCTTGATGTCCCAGCTACATCTCTAATGACAGTTGTTAACAAATCCGCCATCGAGTGATTAGGAAGATGGAAGTGCTCAGCAACTGGTTTCCTTGTTCTTTGATTTCTGATATCAGCTCTGTGCTCATTCAGCCTCTTACGCAACGATCGGCCTGTTTGTCCAATATATAAGGTGTTGGGGCATTTCTTGCACATGATGGCATAGACCACATTAGTAGATGAGCAGGTAAATGAGCCTTTGATGGAGCAGCAGGCTTGATTAGGACCTATGATGGTATCTGTTGTGCAGATATGTGGGCAGACTTGGCAGCGTGGTTTGTTGCAGGGGTGTGTGCCTGCTTCAATGTTTCTGTTGTTAGATCTGTAGTTGCTGGTGAGAATTTCCTTTACCAACATTACACTGATGACATTTTCATCATCCGGACCCATGGGATAGAGTCTCTTGAAGAATTCTACTGGGATTTCAACAATTTCCAACCCAGTGTCAACCTCAGCCTGGACCACTCTATACAGGAAATCCACTTCTTGGACACTACAGTACAAATAACGGATAGACACATTAACACCACCATATATTGAAAACTAACTGACCATAATATATACCTACATGCCTCCGGCTTCCACTCAGGACACATTGCACAATCCATTGTCTCCAGTCAAGCTTTAAGATACAACCAGATCTGCTCAGAAAGAGACAAACCCCTACAAGATCTCTACCAAAAATTCCTAAAACTACAGTACACACCTGGGGAAGTGAAAAAACAAAAAACAAAAACAGATTGACAGAGCCAGACAGGTACCCAGAAGTCACCTACTAGAGGACAGACCTGACAGAGAAAACAACAGGACACCACAGGCCATCACCTACAGCCCCCAGCTAAAATCCCTCCAACATATCATTAAAAATCTACAACCTATCCTAGAAGATGATCCCATACTCTCTCAAGCCTTGGGAGACAGGCCAATACTTGCTTACAGAAAGCCCCTCAACCTGAAGCAAATAGTCTCCAGCAACTGAACACCATACAACAAGAACGCTAACCCAAGAACCTATCCCTGCAACAAACCCCATTGCTAACTCTGCCCACACATTGACTCCAGTGATACCATCACAGGTCCCGACTATATCAGCCATAACATTAGGGGCTCATTCACCTGCACATTCACTAATGTGGTATAGGCCATCTTGTGCCAGCAATGTCCTTTTGTCATGTACATTGGCCAAACTGGGCTGTCCTTATGCAAAAGAATAAACGGACACAAATCAAACATCAAAAATGGCAACATCCATAAAAACAGAAGGAGAACATTTCAGTCTCCCCGGACACTCAGTAGCAGACTTGAAAGTTGCCATACTTTAACAAAAAAACTTCAAAACCAGACTTCAGCGTGAAACTGGTTAACTGGAGCTGATCTGCAAACTTGATACAATCAGACTTGGTCTGAATAGGAACTTGGAATAGTTAGCATATTACAAAAAAAAAAAATCTTCAAAGCATCTAACGAAGTTGGATTTTCTCCCACAAAAGCTAATGCAGTAAATAAATTTGTTAGTCTTTAATGCCACAGGACTCTTTGTTTGTTTCACAAAAAGTAATTGTCCCTGTTCACACATTCTCACCTTCTAATCAACTGGTGTGAATAGGTCCCATCTGCCCTAACTGACTTTCCTAACACTTGCCCTCCTCCATCCTGGCATGCGTATATATACCTCTCAGCTGTAGTTTCCACTTCATGCATCTGATGAAGTGGGTTGGAGCCCACGAAAGCTTATGTCCGAAGAAATTTGCTAGTCTTTAATGTGCCACAGGACTCTCGTTTTTCCCTAATGAAGAATGTTCAAGGACAAGCAACAGAGCAAGTCTTTTGCAATCTGGTCAGTAAGGTGTCCAAAATCCTTTTGAGGACCATTAAAGAGTCCTATGTAGAGCAGAGGCCTTGAGCTGGTCCTCTGCTCAGGGATGATTGGCTATGTCCACACTTACACAGTTAAATCAATTTAACTTACACAGTTAAATCAATTTAACTTAAATTGATTTAAGCAAATAGATTTAAAAATCATTAAATTGATGTAAGTTAAATTGATTTAACAGTCCCCACTAGAAACTCAAATCAAAATAGCATGTCCATGGACAGGATGTGCTATTTTGATTTAGGAGAGAGGCATCATGGGAGGTGTGGCAACATGGCCCCACCCAATATATAGAAAAAGGAAAGCACCTGGGAAAGAGAAGGGCAAAGTGTTAAATCGATTTAACAGTTAAATTGAAATAACATGTCCACACTACGTTATTTTGAAATAATTTCAATTTAACCATCATATCGATATAATATTAGGTTTTATTATATTGATATGACTTTCCTTATATCAAAATGAGGGAGCTCCTCATTTTGAAATAAGGGAATGTCGTGTGGACCTACCATTTTTTAAATCAAAATAACCAGCATTATTTTGATTTAAACAGTGTGTGTAGACATACACATTGTCACACAATAGACAACATGCTTCACTGGTGTCACAGAATGGCTGTCCTCGACCTCGGAAGGATGGCCCAGTGGCTTCTACGCTAGGCTGGGACTTGTGAGATCTGGACTCAGTTCACTGTTCAACCACTGACTGCATGTGGGGCACTGGACCAGTCAGGTATTCTCTCTCTGCTTCAGCTCCTGATCTGTAAAATGAAGGTTTCCCAGCCTCCCTGTCTTGACTGGTGAGAAGTTTGTAAAGATCCTGAGGTGCTATGGTAATGGGGGCTGTGTAAGTACCACAGAGAGCTAGTATGGCCTATCTTTGGAAGGGGCTATTTAAACGGGATTCTCTGAAATGGGTTGCAGTGCTGCAGAGAGCATCTCAGGTCTTCCATGCGCTCCTGGGGCCCAGTTGTGGTGCAGTGGGCAATCCTGCTGTCTGTCTGCTCTTCTGGGCTTGGACTGTGTGGGTATGTCTACACTTAGAAGTTATTTTGAAATAAGGAGGCTTATTTTGAAGTAATTTTTTTCCTGTCCATGCATGCATTTTGAATTGTGTTTCTTTATTTTGAAATAATGAAGTGCTATTTTGAAATAATAAAACCTGCTTTTATTTTGAAATAGAGCTTAAATTGAAATTATTATTTCAAAATAAGCCATTTGAAGCTGCAGAAATAGGCTTATTTTGAAATAATGGCCCTATTATTTTGCCTGCTTTCCCCTATTTTGAATTAGATAGTCTAGTGCAGGGATGTCGCTGACTCCTGGCACATGGGGCACATGTCCCGAGTCGCAGCACCAGTGCCCTGAGTGTCCGGGGCAGCCCCTGCATCTCCAAGCCCAGTCCCAGGCAGGTGTCTCGGTGCACGGCTGCCAGCTGTGGTGCCTGCTGCTCCCAGCCTGGTCCCCAGCCAGGAATTCAGGCCAGGCCGCCTGCTGCAGCACCAGCCTCTCCCAGCCCCAGCCCCAGCCCCGGCCGGGGATCCAGAGCCAGGCAGGCAGGGGCAAGAGACTGAGGCTGGATTGGGCCCTGGCAGAGAATCGGGGCTGCAGGGGGCAGGGCCCACGTCCATGCCCCTGGTCTTTCCCGGGGTGGTGACGCTCCTGGTCTAGTGAAGACTTTCTACTTCTACATAATAACTCCTACCTTATTTCAACTTAGAGAGTCTTCCCTGGACTACTAATTCGAAATAATAAATTTCAGGTAGTGCTGATTTGAAATAATTACTTCAAATTAAAATCAAAGTAGTTATTTCAGAATAATTTTGTAAGTGTAGATATAGCTGTTGTGATTGTAGCACTCCTACCACCATAAGACTAGCTTGGGAATTACCATATGTGGGCAGAGCACCCCAAAGCTGTTGCGTGGGAGCTCCAAAGAGCATGGAACTCAGAAACAGATTCTTCCATGATTTATCCCTAACACCAGTCCTGGCCTGATATATCACATCCCTGTATATAAATATGATAATCTTCTCCTGGGACATCTCTACAGATACATTCTGTCCTTGTTCGAAAGGGATAGCTGTATTAGTCTAGTTCAGCAAAACAAACAAGGAGTCTGGTGACACTTACGAAGACAAACAAAATTATTTTATCTGCCCTTGGGTGCTTACGTTTGAACACAGACTGAAGCCACATAAAGAACATGATTCTTGTCTCGTTGGTTTCGTTTAGCTGGTTCAGATGCAAATTCTTAAATAACTGTGGGACTTGGTAAATATTCTTGCTTGGCTGTTAAAGGCATGAGCATAAGCTATAGCAAGTCGCTTTGTGGTTTATTCTGAGACTGTATTCTGCAAAAAAACCACCAAGGAGTTGTGTGGCACCTTGAGACGAACAGATTTATTTTTCGCATGAGCTTTTGTGGGAGAAAAATCCCACTTCCTCAGATGCTTCGAAGATGGGTGAACTTACAGAAAGCAACCCATCAGTGGAAATCTGCCCATCATCCTCTGTTAATTCAGAACAAATTCACAGAGAGGTCTTTAAACTTCCATTGAAGTCTGAGACAATCCCCTAATCACCACAAATTGCAGCGAAGAGCTGCTTTAAAGTCACTGCCATCAATCCCGCATCTTATCAAGGCAACTCAAAGTGCTAAAATCACCTGGGATCATTTAGCAACACTTTAAAGCAAGCTGGTGTATAAAAAGGATGTCATTTGCAGAGCTATATCAATTATATCTCCTGCAAACAGGGCCTGATTCTGTGTCACCCAGCTCCCTGTGCACTCATTTGCACCAGTGTCAAGTGTGTGATTCTCATTTGGCAGCAGTTCAGACCCCTTGCTGTACTAACTGTACAGGGATTATCAGAGAACATTAGAAAACCAGGTCCACGGTATCCATTTGTAGAGAGCAACTGAATCCATAACATGAACAAATATGCCATGAAAGATCTAAAGCAGATGAATTCAGCTTCTGCTCCACTTCTATGCCTGTTGCCATCCCATGGAGGACTCCTAGGTTCTATTCTTGTCTATGCCATTGACTCACTGTGTGACCTTGGGTAAATCCTCCAGCATACCTCCGAACCTGGCTTAGGTCATGTCTACACTAGACAAATGTATCAACAGTGCAGCAGTGCTGCTCTAAGATCTCCTGTGTAGCTCCTCAGGAGAGCATCTCCAGGCAGCAAATGCTGTTCACACTGTTGCTTCTGTTGGTGTAACTGATGTTGTTCCAGGTGGGGGCATGTTTTTGCACCCAAGAGCTTCATAAATTATATGAACAAAATAGTATAAATTATATGAACAAAAGGGCTAGTGTAGACATAGCCTTAGGGATTGCTGACACAGGGGTATAGCCCAGACTAGCTAGTGTGATTTAAATTCACACCTTTGGTTATTTCTCAATAGGTTTTCAATTTCCCTAGCTCCCCCACAGAGGGTTGCAGTGTACATTGAAACTTATTCTGATCTCAAAACCAGTACAAATCTGGAGTGACTCCACTGATGGCAATGAAGAGACTGCAGTGTGCCAAGTGTGAGCTCACTCACTGAGATCCCTGTGTGAAAGGCACCATGTGAGTGCACATTTCATCCGTAGAGCTACCACCACAGTTCTGCCTTTCAGTTCACTCACTGTTATGTGAGAAGCCAAGGGATGAGTCCTCACTACTGGGGGATATTTTAACCCAGTGGCCCATTTTTCCCCTTTTAGTCTTACTGCCCTAACATTGTCCCTTTGGGGGAATGCCAGGAGACAGCCTGAGTAGTGGAAAGATTCATTCAACACACTACACACTTGCAATTTGGATGACTTGTTCTCTGGGGAAAGAATGCCCCTTTTGCCCCTGCATGGGGCAAATTGCCAAAGAATAAGCCATGGGGGCCAGCACATGATGTCTGGTTCTGTGGAGCCAAATGTAGCTTTGGACTCAGCCAGTTACGCTGCAGGATGGAATGACCCATTGCCCCTTTCCCCACCCCCACCCCGGCTGAATTTGCGGGGGGGCTGAGCATCCTCAGCTCCCTCTCATGGACTTCCAGCAGAATTGTGGGGGGAAATCAGCCCTCGCTGGGCACCAGTATTAACAGACATTCTGGAGTATTTCAGCCTAGGGCTGTTGCCTGGTGATAATAAAAATGGCAGATGCTTACTGAAAAACTATTGATCGTGAGCCTCTTAGAAAATGAGCTCCAAGGGGCTGCTGCTTATTCCTGTCAGCAGCAGGCGTGCAAGCAGCTGTTTGTCTCAGGGAGTAAGGCTGACGCGTCATCAGAGTTAAAGATAAAATCCAAATTGCCTCCTTGGGGCTGGAATTTAAACAAACAAAATTGTAACTATAATTTTTTCCCAGGCAGCAGCCCATTTGCTGTCCTTAACAACGACACCTCTACCTCTCCTTGATAAGGGTGGAGGGTTAGTGGTGACAAAATGCTGGCAGGAATCAGTGAATGGTAACACAGCCTCCCAGGGTGGAATTCCCCTGCACCAAGGGGCAAGCAGGGGACCCATTCATTGTGCAACATTGGCATCCCGCTGAAGCCCCATTTTGAAGGGGCCATTTGTGAGGTGAATTTCAGCCTTTCGGCAGCCAGTGCAGAATTGAAAGATCCTTCCCAGCTGTGGCATTGACTGACAAGCAGGAGGGAACCATTCCTAGGTCTGTCAGATTCAGAGTTGCACTGAACAGGACTTAAGTGAGGCCAAAGACTTTCCTCTTGACCACATTTGACCCACATCTTCTGTGGGACAGTGGGCATTTAGGACCAGGAGGTCAGAATCCTACACCTCTCACTCCCTCTCAGTCACATGGAACTGCTGGGAAGTGGGGACACAAGAAGCATGGATGGGGGAAAAGACAGGCGCATATCAACAGCAGACCTTTTGAAATAGCTGCACACAATATGCAGAAGGAAGTAGGTGGGCAGTGAGTCTCGGCAGCCTCTCCCTGTTCCAGTGCAGCCTCAGGGTATTTGGGTCCTGTCAGGGCCAGAGGTCTGCCAGGAAGAGGTGGTGGCAGCAGAAAATTCAATGAATGATCAAAGGGCTGGCTGAGCATTTCAGATCTTTTCTCAAGGGTCAGTTTGGATTCTGTTCTAGATGGGGTGGGTGGTTGGGGAGCAGCCACACCAGTTTTGTCAAGCCATTGCATGGATCTGGGAAGCGGATCCTGAGGAGAGGATCCTGCTGGCCTGAACCTGAAAAAGAGGTTGATGTCCACTGAATAGGTGAAGGAGTTTGGACTGTGACTGGTGATTGTTGGAGACAGGACCACACAGACCATGAGTCTCACCTGGGGTTGCAATTGTCACACTACTACCTGGAATAAAATTACTCTTTGCATTTATATCAAGTCCTTTTCATGATGCTTTGCACAGCCACAGGGAGCTGCTTGGTATTTCAACCTAGCTGGATTTTACATCGAATTCTATTCTGCTTCTCTTTTTATAATTGAGGTCAAAACAACAGAGAAGTGTTATTCATCCAACATTTTGTCTATTAGCAGGAGGGGAACCAATACATAGCAGGGACTTCATCTGCCTTAGACCCTTCAAAAATAGCTCTTGCCATATTGGCGGGGTTTGAAGTGAGGTTGAACAGAGACTGTTTTGCTGGATCTCTCTAGCTTTTCTCAGGCTTAGAACAAAACAGCCTGTATTTATGAATACACAGCAGTAATGAAGGGTCAGCCTTTTTGGTTCTCAAAGGAATCTTCCCTGAGTAAGGAATTACTAAGGAAATCACGATTTGTCTCACTCATAATTATTCAGCAATTCAAAATACTAATTCTTTGCAGTCCTACAGCTCCTTGGTTTCCAAAGCATTTCACCAACATGAATTAAGCCCTACCATAGCCCTGGAACAAAACTGAGTCTTATTCTGTATTATCCCCATTATACTTATGGGGAAACTGAGGCACAGAGGTGGTTTGTGACTTGTTCTACGTAACACAGTCGTTCTGTGGCTGTCCTAAGGAGCAAGTCCTGTTTCCAGGATGCAAACAGATTTGTTGTTTGGCAATAACTCAACTCTCTGCTTGCAGATGGATTTTCCCTGCATGACACACAGCTAATGTGAAAAAAGGTGTTCTCCAAATGACTTTCATTTATAAGCAATAAGGGTTGAAAGCGGAGAGAAGAACCTGGTGTCAGGACTGACTAGGTAGCAAAGGATCAGGTGGGAGGCACAAAGTTGAAGGTCAGCACTTGATTTGCCCTGTAACAGGAGGTTTAATGGGCTGTCAGTGCAGTGCACTGGACACAGGGATTCAGCTAAGGCCTCAGGGGACTGGCTGGATCCAATAAACACGCAGCCTGTGCTGCAACTCAATCCACTCACCTCTTATGTCACCCCTTCTGACAGCTGCAGAGCCCTGAGCTAGCCTTTATTACCCCAGCACAGTGTTAGTGTCAGATCAGAACAGTTGAGATGCAGCAGAGGAGGCTGTACTGTTTTGTGGAAGGCATGACAAGTAATTAGGGTCCATTGCTAATTAGGGAACTTGTACTTTATTTGTATTGCTCATGGTAAACAGAGGCAGCTGAGAGTATCTGCAGCTGCATGCATGAGAAAAATGACAGTCCAGTGGAAACAAGGTATGTTTGCCAGTGAAACCACCTGAGGAGGGCAGTGGGAGATCTCCATCCATGCTATCTCTATAGAGAACCTCCTGGCTGCATCTGACATGTCTACAGACTCTTCCAGAGCTGTTTTGTGTAGGAAGACATGCCTGGGCCCCATGCTTCCTTCAAGAAACACCTGGCATGCTTCATGTGCCATGCCTTTGAGGAGATGACTCTTTTCAGATCCCATCCCGAGTTCCTTGGGCACTGAGGGCTTGAAGCCCTCCTGCACTGGCAGTGGGATGGACTGGGTTGCCAAAGTCCTGCCCTGCCCACCACTAGACTCTGAGTCTATGAACTGCTCAGCCATCATGCGAAGTGTCATACAACAGGGTCATCTACTTCAGGAGGGTCTTGTGGAGCCAGGGAGGTCCAGAGACACTGAAAATCCTCAGTAGAGAGTGAGCTCTGGGAGGACTGTATGGATTAGGGAAGAAGGGGTGATGAATGCACAGACTGCCAGTTATTACTGCCGAAGTTTTGGAGACACATTCAGTACTGAAGTGAGTGGTTGCAAGTCCATGAGCTTTAGCAGAGCTACAAATGCTCAGGTCAGCAATGAGTTTGGTCTGATGGATGATACAGAGCCTTTTCAATAGAGATCAGTGAAGTTCAGATGCCGCTTTATCCATAGAACACTCTCCCCAGCAGCCAGAAACACTTCAATTTGCCAGACAGGGCTGCAAACCTCAGGAGAACAGGCTTGCTGGGGAAATCAGCAGCACTTCTGCTTTGAGTCTTGGGTGGAAATCCCAACAAATAGGTTTTCTTCTATTCCAGCCAGTCTCTTCCAGATTTCCCTGGACCTGGGCAGTGCCAGGGCACATAGAAGTGAAAGAGGAAAGCCTTTTTAGAGCCTTCAGAACATCATCGGTTTGATTTTAGACGTGGACAATAGTTCAGGGCAAGTCAGAAATTCTATTTGATCTAAACCCACTGGTCCCTCTCCAATAGGGGTCAACATCTATGCAAACAAGATTCTGTTCCTTTAAAAAGTTACCAAAGGAAAGTAACATAAGGGGAATAGGGATAAACTTCCATATCTCTGCAGGAAATACAATGTCTCTAATCAAACACCTCTGTGTTTGCAAGGCAAATACATGGTGCATCAAGCAAAATATGATGCACCCCACCCCAATCACTGTTCCGCAGAAACTAATTCTGACAAAATTTGGGTGATTTGTTCATTTAGTTTTTTGGAAACCCTACCCTTGGGCTCCCAGTTTAGCAATTTTCCTTCTCTAAGGAGCTACTGTGTGGCAGAAGGAAAATAACAACAATCCCAGACAGTGAAGTGTAGGAAATCAATTCATAATTAACATCTCCAGTAGCAGAGGTTTTGGCAGAAGCTGTGAAAGGTTGTTTTTGACCCTTTGGTCAGCTGGGTCCAAATTGTGGTAGCTTTCCTCACAGCAAGTAATGCCTTGTTCCCCAGCTTCTCCAAATGGGACTATTCTGTGTAAGAAGTGTATTGCAGGGCAGCCTCTGGTAGTGTTATATTATACACTAGAGCAGCCCGTGAAGGCTAGTGAATCTGACACTGGTTCTTACAGAGGTCAAAAAACCTGTAATAATCACTTCTCTTTCCTGCTGCCCCTTTCCCTTCCTGCCAGTCACATACATCCATGAATACCATAGATCCCCTAGGTTCATAGGCATTGCCAGGGTGCAGGGTTCTAGGAGAGGCTGGGTGATAGGCCAGAGACCAGAGTGCTGCTGAACAATACAAAAGCACATCTGGGTGTCTTGTACCAGAACTGGTTATTAGTCCTGTGCGTGTCAGCAGCGACAGCTGCACTTGCCTGCTTCTCAACAGCGATTACCATGACAAAGGCCTTTCTGTTCATGAGCTAGCAAGATCCACGGACATTTGGTATAATAACAGCAGTTTGCTGCTTTGCCAGAGTGTTCTGAGGCTGTCACGGTGACAAAGCTCAAATGCCCGGAACAGCACCTACGTCAGCTGCTGAAGGAGCAAAACTGTCTCCAGGAAAGCATGAGGCAGGGTGAACAGGCCACTTGCAGTCCGTGCCATGGTTGTGTTGGCTGCATAACACACTGTACAGCTTCATCAGAAGGTAGTGGCTCATCCCTTGGGTGAGGTGATAAATGCCCACAGTCAACAGTACAATCTCTCTGTGTTGCTGCATCTCCACATTCAAAGAGCTTTGAATGAAGGCACTAAGCAGCCACGTGACAAACGAACTGCTTCCCAGACTGTATGTCTACTCTGGCTAGATGTCTGCATGGCACTCACTGAACACTGCCATGTGCATCCTGCTGTAGTATGCCTTGGGATTTGGGAAAAACCCAGCATGGTATATTCAGCGGCTGGACATCAGCCGCTTCAATGCCCGTGTCCAGCATGAGGCAGCATGAGGTATGGGGCATCTATTATTATTACAACACCTAAAAGCTCCAACCAAGATCAGGTCCTATTGTGCTAGGTTCTGTACACACATATAGTAAGAGATTGGCCCTGCCCCAAAATGCTCCCTGGCTAAACTGATAAGGAGGGGAGAAAGGAAGCACTATCACCCTTATTTTATGGGCAAAGTCTGTGGCCCTGGCAGATTCAGTGAATTGCCTGGCACCACACAGGAAGTCTGTGAATTAAACCCCCAACCTTTTGGGTTCCAACCAGTATCCAAACCACAAAATCAGCCTTTCTTACTTTGCTAAGTACCAACAACAGCATCAGCACTTTTACACTCACCCATCATCCAGCTCAAAGCGCATTATATAGACCTTAACTAAGCTTCACAAAACACCGGTCAGGTGACTGAGTAAGGAGGGAAAAGAAGGTATTAGGTGATGACCAAGATCACACACTGTCAGAGCCAAGAAGAGAACTAGGAACCTGGCTCCTGGTCCCATACACAGGAGGGAAAGCTGCCTGGCTGGCCAGCCACGGGACATCCTACAAGGCCTATGTTTAGCATTATAATACACCAAACCTATGGCTTTGTAGACTCAAGGGAAAGGCAATTCTTACAATCCTGTTCACAAACCCTTATTCAACAGCACTTTGCACTTAGTACAGACACAATTTAACTGTCTTTATGCTATGGTAGCTGGCCAGGGTTAAGCCCAGGTTGGTGGATGAGATCTCATAGATCAGTGGTTCTCAACATTTTTTTCATTGTGGACCCCTAAAAAATTTTGAATGGAGGTGGGTACCCCTTTGGAAATCTTAGGCATAAGTCTGCAGACCTTCCAGGGGTCCACAGACCACAGGTTGAGAACCATGCTGTTAGATGTATTTATAACCAAAACTTCAGATTCCTTAAATGGGTCAGTTTTCACTGGTGGTGAGCATAGCCTTGCTGAACACAGTAACATTGATTCTTGCAGGTGGGAGGGGTTAGTATTTCAACAATAGACTCTCAACCAACTCTCAACCAGTGGCCATTTATTTAATGAACACTACTGCCCAAATGCTCCTGTTAAGAACCACTGTGGCTTCCTCATTGCTGAAGGAAGACAAGACCTTCAGCTCTCATGCTTTCAGGCCTTGGCTAGTCACTCTGCCCTAGGAGTCTTGCACTTTCATGTTCAGAGAAATGAATTGAGAGTATTTTATGTTAGATTAAGATGCACTGACCCAACAGATGGGACTAACAAAACTTTATGAAGGCAAATTTCTCAGTAAGTAGTGATTAATTCCTTGCAAGTGGGAAGCTCAGCAGGATGCCCCATCAGTGTCACCCCCACCATAAGACAGTACAGCTCCAGTTCTTACACAAACTTAATCTATAACTTTTTATTCTCTTTTTTTTATTCCTATGTGTTAGCCTCTCATTTCCCTGTCAGTGCGCCTCCCCTGTCCATACAGGTTTATTGTTAGTTCAAACCAGTCTTTTCTAGTCCTTTAGTTACTTTATCTTTTCTCTTTCTCACAGACAGGGGTTAAAGTACACCAGAATGGCCTGGAGCACTATTCCAGGGCCCACTATTTTTAGGAGCTCAGCCTTCCGGGCACCCTAAAAATAGAAAATGGTACCGGAACACTGCATTCTGGGGCCCACCATTCAAAAATAGCAGGCCCTGGAACACAGCATTCTGGCACCATCTTCTATTTTTAGTGGCCTGAATGCTGGGCTCCTAAAAATAGTCAGCCCTGGAATGGCATTCCCCTGCGCTCCAGCGGGGAGGGGGGGCAGCAGGCTCCCCTGCACATGCACAGTCTGCAGGTTCCTGGCCCAGAGCACTGCCAGATAGTACTGGGGCAGCCCAGCTGCCACTGGGTGGGCGGAGTATTGTGTACACCTGAGCTGGGGGTGAGTATTGGGGGCTAGGGTGGATTATGGGGGCTGGGGTGGATTTTGGGGACAGAGGAATGGATATTGGGGGCAGCAACTAGAGCCTGGGAGGGGCCTGGATGTGCGGGAGGGGGACCCACTTGTGCAGGAGGGGGGCCTACCCATGCAGGGGGCCCCACTCAGTTAGGAGGCTTCCAGGGCCTGCCAAATTATACTTTAACCCCTGCTCGCAGACATGACTGCTCTGTGATATCTTACACATGTGCAGTTCTACTTAGGCTTATGCTGTTAAATATTATCAGATCAGATGCTTAAAATTCACAACAGGCTTCCATCAGGGCTAAATATGCCTTCACTCCCAACCCTTTGCTGTGGGAAAGTAACAGGAAGATGCAAAATAACTGTCCAGAGCCTGGAAAGAAGCAAATCACCTTGTGTCCTCTCACCTACTGGTGTAAATGCAAGGAGAATTGGGAGCAAGCTTTCTAGGCACAGAGCAGTGGGGATTTAACTCAATGCCATATTTTAATGAAGGGGAGAGTGTAATCTTCTGAAGGTGATTTATTTCCATGATGAGATTTACTAGCTCTTCTCTCTGAGTAGCGGATGTTCATGACCACACTAGGAATTTCTCAGAGGTATTTGTGAGTATAATAGGTGATGAGGTAAACTCCTCAGCTCAGTGTTTCTGAGAGCAAATCTTCAAGTCATCCACTGGTGTAATACTGTACAGCTCCACTAAGGTCAATAAAGCAGTGCTGATTCACACCAGGTGAAGACCTGACTCAGGGGTGTCTTTTAGTTTTGTAATAAGAGCTTCTCTTTCTCTTTTGCTATTTAAGTCCTCCTATAAAGTTGAATAATTTTCCATGCCCTATGCAAGCTGGGCACTATGTGTGCTGGACAAAGAAGGGATGCAGTAGAATGCAGCTCGCTTAGGTGAGGCAATTGATGTTGTTAAAGGAAGGAAAAAAACCTTAGTTTCAATACTTTTCTGTGCAATGAGTTGAGCAAAACAGGCAGGTGTGGGTGCCTTAAGCTTAGGGTTCTGGTCGGCAGGAAGGCAAATGACAGCTGGGGAACACTTGAAATTGACAATAGTGAAGGGCCCAGTCCTTTGGGAAGAACTCACAGTGAAGTCAATGGATGCTCTTCTTAAGTAAGCAGTTCACAATCCAGCTGTAATATTGAGAGAGAAGAAATGGATTCCTACGCAGCATATTTCTAACAATTACTGCTTGGTAATGACAGCTCAGGCTTGCAAACACAGTATTCCCAGGTGTAGGGTTTACAATAGAGAGTTGTCCCATACGGTTTCAGTGGATGAGTTGTGGTACTAAGTGCAATATTAGGTAGTGTGTACATGCAGAATCAGGCCCAAGTTTGGATTCATGGGATCCTAATGCCAGCACATCATCAAATCAATGGAAAGACTTTGTCTTTAGGAGCTCGGCAAGGCTCTTTATGAGCTACAATATATTACTTCTTAGACCCTAACCCAGCTCTACTGAACTCAGATAAGAGGCTTGTCATTGATTTCATGCAGCTTTGGGTCAGGTTCAGAGAGAGGAAAACACGAGAGGTTGTAGATTTTGCCAGTAGACTTCTCCGGGGACATTGGTCACACAAATGCTTTCATCTTTTTGAGTCTATTGTGTATTGTTATACGTTCATCTCTATCTTTAAGCATTTGATGAATTGTGTAGTTCGGGCTAATGCAGCATATGGTACATTCTTACTTTTTATCACCGATTCTAACTTCAATCCCTTCCGCTAAGGAGTGATGCCAGCCTGACTTTCCATTAGGTGTGGAGTGTCATCAGATTTTGTCCTCAGATCTGGCATTTACTTTAGTCATCAGCCTGGATCAGTATTTGGATGGAAACCCCTCAAGAACAGGTGTGGGGTACTGACATACAGCTCCTTTTCCAGTGTTTTGTGATGGGCACCCAAAACTAGAGACAGCCAGAATCACTAGCGACATTTGCAAATGAGAGGCTGGAGCCACATACACCCTCCCTGACTCTACTTTGAGATCTGCACAAGTGTACACCTCTGTCTACACAGTACCACCTTCACATTGGGAAGCACTGCATGGACACAGGGCTGTGCCCAACCTTTTCTCAGACAGGATCGGGGTTTTAGCCCCAGATCCTAAACTGTACTTGGGTGCCTAAATCCCACTGATTTTAACAGGAGTCAGGCCTCTAAATACTTTGAGGATTTGGGCCTTAGTCTTTATTTGCCAAAATGTTCTCTTGTGTCTTTTTGCCCGGAGAGGGAAGCAAAGGTGTGATGGTACAAAGGACAGAAATGTTCATATCATGTTCCTACATCAGACAAACAAGGCTGGAATAAACCAGAGAAATACAATGAGACATGGAAATCTATAAACATTCTTCAAAAATCCCCCTGAAAAACTCAGAGCAGAGCTTCCACATGAAGCTGACACGCTGAGAGGCAGAATCCCAGAGGGTAGCAAAATGCATTTTTCCAAGGGAATAAATCAAAACCGGCAGCCCATGTGTTTGGGAAGCTGGTCCTCAACACACTCAGATGTGGGATGGGGCATTTATGCATCTTTTATCATTATTATTACCCTCACTGGGCGGGGCAAAGAGAATAGCACTTGCATGAAGAGGACTTAATTAAAATGAAATTAATGAAAACAAATTAAAATTGGTGGGGGGCAGACACAGGTGGATGGCTGTCCCAGGAGACAACCGGGAGCCTCCTGCTATTGCTGTCTCTGTAGTGCAGATGTTGCCGAGGAGTTACCGAGAAATATTGTGACATTAAAATGCAAACTGCTGTGAGCAACTGAAGCTGCACACAATTCTCTGTCGACCCTGGCAGTGTATTTACTTGATCCGTGTCACAGCTGCTTGTTAATTAAAACAGGAATAAAAAATTACGCCTGACAGAGCTACAGCTTCCCAGGATACTGGGGAGTGTCAGACTGAATCTAGAGCACTCCTGATTAAACCCTTCCTCCCATGAACAAAGCACATATTTGCTGTTACGGTTGGACCTATCCTGTAACTTACACTTCCCTGCATTCATTTTCCGTCCATTCTGTAAGATCCCCACCTTCCAATGTCTGACAAAGTGGGATTTTCTCCCATAAAAGCTCATGCAATAAATAAATTTATTAATCTTTAAGTGCCACAGGACTCATTTGTTTTGCTGAACTAGCTTAATATGGCTACCCCTTTGGAACAAATGACTGGCACCTTGCTGAGCCAGATTCTGTTCTCACACTGGTGTCAAGCAGGGGGAACGCCAGTGAAGTCAGTGGAATTACACTGGAGTAAAACTGGTCCAAAAGTTCCCTGAATAACACGGGGCCAAATCTTGGAGAGCCTTCTCACTCCTCGAGCAAAATTCCCAATGACTTCAAAGGGAATTTTGCCTAAGCAAGGGGAGGGCAGAAACTAACTGAAGTCTCCAGATTTGGGCCTTCACAGAATCAGCAATCCAGAAATCTGCCTTTCCTCTGGACTGCCCAAGTACTGCAGACACACCTAAAATATAGGAAACAGGAAGACCGAAAGCTGACCTAATATCTTCTTCCTCTAGAAAACCCTACACGCTTAAATACAAGATCGACCCAGGCTTTGATACCTGGCTCTTAATTTGCTTCAGAAGCTGAATTTCCCCAGAATTTCAAATCTGGCATTCTGGTCTCCAATACATTTAACAGGGCACACATCAACATGGCCTGTTCAATTGATATCAGTTGGTGTTTTCCTGTAATAATGCAGGAGTGGCATGAGGAAAAAAAACTTCAGCGTGGAAAAGAATTGGTTTGCCATAGACACTGAGTGTGTGTCAAAGCGTGGTGAGATGCGACGTGCAGCAGATGTAGCTGTAATATGCTCAGCAAGACCACACCTTGCAGCCTGTCCATGTCCAAGGAGGGGAGCCCACTAACGATACTCGCCCACATTAGGTCTTTGGGAGCTGCACACAGGTCATCTTGTGCCAGAAGAGATGAGCTGAGCCCTGCTGTTCGGTTCCCTGGGGCTGGAGACTTGCAGTTTCCTTTGGAGGTTAGAGCTGGACATGTTCCGACTTCCCCAGTAGTTCTCTCACCACCAAAACCCAGGGAATGTCCTTATCATCCCAGCACTGTTGGGGGAAGGATCTTGTGATTGTCGGCAGAACAAGGACATTATGGTTCAAGGAAGGGGGGAGGGGACAGGATGTGGAGGCTGGGCATCTCATCTGGGTGAACAAACCTCAAACCAGTTGCATTAGCACCCCCCAAGCAGGGGCTGAAGTCTGCACACATCTGACCTTGACCCCACTGGAAGCTTCCCGCGAGTCTAGTAAAAGGCCCATGTTCCTTTCTCAAAGAGGGAAATCTGCCAGCACAGCAGGGCTATTGCAAACCCTTCTCAAATTCCGTAGGAAGAGGCTCCTTCACTTCCCCTATTCAGATTGAAGGAAACCTCCATGTTAACATCTCATCCAACAACTAGCATCCCTCTTGTTCTGCTCCCAGCATCAGGGCTGGGCACAAACTAAGACACTGATGCAGGGATGAGACCCTCGGTGGCACCAGGGAAAGTTCTATCAGCATTATTGACTGAGCCTTACCAATAGACTGCCATGGGCCTGAGGGAGCACCCCAGAGAACTGCCCTTTCACTGAGGGCATTTTGCAGCTGGCCAGACAAAGGAGTTCACAGGCCGCCATGTGCCTGAACACACTCACATGAGTGCATTATCATCCAAATTGCACCCAGGCCCACTACTAAATCTGCATGTAAATGAGAAAAAATGAGCACTGAAAGAGACAAAGATTACACATGCTGAATAAATGGTAAAGAATGCCCTTCATATTCTGGGCCTGAAACTTTGACCATCAGATCTAAGACCCCTTTACACTAGCACCAATGACTATCCAAGGGGAAAAGCAACAAAGACTCAGGACTCTAGATTCTCTTCTTGGCTTTTCTCTGGTTCACTGTGCAGTCCCAAGCAACATGTGCAACTTTGCTGTGTCTCAGCTTCCACATCTCTGGACCACATCTCTGGAATGAGGGGAACAGCTGTGTGTCAGTCAAGAGCGTGGGGATCCTTAGAATGTATTAGACATGTAGAATTCAGGAAACTCTGTTCCCTTATCAATGCACCCTGGCACAGCCTGTGAATAGGACTCACACAGCAGAGGCGAGAAGGCCTTTGAATGCACAACAAGCTGCAAGGCAGCATGAACCACAAAGGCCAGCAACTGCATTAGCTGCATCACCCAACTCCCATGATCTTCTCTGGGTGTTTTGCTTGTGTGGTGAGGTGCATGGTTCTAAAATCTCTTTAGGCACCAGTATGGGCAGCTTGTCGGCCTACTGCCCAGCAGACAATCTCCTGCAGTTGGTGAAGGACAAGTTAAAGCTGGGATTTCTTGGTCAAGAATGAAATATGAGCATACAGGAAGCTTGAAATGTCAAGCCCAGGAGGCTGGATCTAAACTCCATGTACACAGGAGAGAGGATGTTTGCTTGCTTGCCCCAATGCACAAGGTTTATCTATGCCCCTATGTCAGGCTGAGAGTGGCCTGGTCCAACGATACAATGGTTCTGTTTTCTTCCCAGGAACTATTTTACTGATGTGGGGCAGGGGGGTGGACCTGCTGTTTCTACACCAGAAGTGGACTTAAAGCCAAGCTAGCTCAAGCAGTGATGCTGTCTGGGTGGAACTGGTTATTCTAGAACAGTGGTTCTCAACCAGGGACATGCAGACTCCTGTGGGTACACAAAGGTCTTCAAGGGAGTACATCAATTCATCCAGATGTGTGCCTAGTTTTACACCGGGCCACATAAAAAGCACTAGGCAAAGTAAGTACAAACTAAAATTCCACACAGACAATGACCTGTCTGTTCTGCTCTTCCTTGCAGACACTGACATATACTTACAATATTTATGTTCCAAATGATTTATTTTATAATTATATGGTAAAAATAAGCAAGTAAGCAATTGTGCAGTAATAGTATGTTGAGCACTTTTGTATGGTTATGTCTGGTTTTGTAAGCCAACAGTTTTTAAGTGATGTGAAACTTCACAGACAAGACAAACCAGCCTCCTGAAAGAGGTGTAGGCGTGTGGTAAGGTTCAGAACCACTGCTCTAGGAAGTTGGTCTTGAGCTTTTTTTGTTCTTTAGGTTCTTACCTGCAAACATTGCTCCCACGTGTGAATCTCACCTTAGTGGTGTCTGCTCAAAGGGCAAGGCAAGAGGCACTTGGGAAGTGTTAGAATATGGACCTGAGGCAATGCCCAGTGAAGTTAAAGGACAGACTCTCATCCCTTTTGATGGGCTTTGGATCAGGCCCTCTAAAAGAACTGTTGCTGAAGTCAGTGGCCCTAGGGCACTTTGAAGTCATTGCAATGACTGGTGTGCAGAGATGCTCATGCCCCACAGCACATTCTGTATGTGTCTCTCTAGCTGTCCATTTGTCTCTCATTGTCACTAAATCAGACACACATGCTTCCCCCAGCACACATCTTCTGAAAATTAAGTTAACATTGAGAAATCCCAGCCTTGTTTTTAAAGCCTCCATTCCCACCCACTTTCCTCCAAGGGGTTCAGGAAAGAATCCCCAGGGAGCCAGGTCCCTGTCTTGCATCTGGTGCTGAGGCACATACAGGGGCCATGCTCACTTACCCGGGAGTGACACTGAAAGCCAAAGTACACCACCACAATGGTCGGCAGCAGCACGACAGCAAAGATGGCAACCACCACGAGCATGTTCACGAGAAAGACCAGTGAGTTCGTGGCAACGATCATCAGGGTCCAAGCCCAGCAGCAACAGGTGCTCCGGGGCTCCATGGGAAGAAGCTGGTCGTCCATGTCATAAGGGGGGAGGCTGGGGATCATCTGGGATGTATCAGAGAGATTGTCCACTTCAAAGTCCTCCATCTCCTGATCTGACATTCTCCAAGGAGTTTTTTTACCCCTACTTCTTTCTCCCTTTCTTTCCTGTTGGCTACGAACCAAAATCTGGAGGACTAAGGGTTTCCTTCCTCAGCTTGAGGCCAGCAGAGAATGGCTAGCCAGGCAGCATCAAGGACACTAGGAATGGTGCATTCCAACCTGGTCAGGCCAGGGTTGTGTCCTGTAGTACATTCTTCTTCAGCAGTCCCTCTGTTGTAGTTTGAGAACAGAGCTGCTCCAGGTGGAAGTTTGTGAACCAGTTACAGGCTATTCCTTTGCTTTTGAATCCACGGTGTTAATTTTCTCCTTCACACTCTCTCTGTCTTCCGTGGCTCTTCCAAGAAGTTCCCAGCAGTTTCTGTCCTAGCCTTGATGTGCTACACATTTCCTGAGATCACCTAGTTTTAGCATCCTCTTACAGCTTTCAGAATGTCCTGCTTGCTAAGAATAGGAAACTCAGTCACCTCAGAAGACTCTTCCTTGACTTTCAGTCATCTATTTGTGGCCAATATCCCAGAAACAAGTAACTACCCAACTTTCTTCCAGTTGATGTGCCCGATGAAAGGTCAAACAGAAGATGCTTTTCCCCCTCGTGCTCCTGTTCTGTTGGAATCTCTGCCTGCACTGTGCTGTTGTGCAGTGCTGAAAGCAGCAAAGCTGATTGAAGTAGTGTGTGTGGTTTTGTTGCACAAAAAGCTGTCTGCCTTCCCAGACCCTCAGACAGGAGCAGCGTCTTCCCTTCTGAGCTGGCTCTGGAGCTCTGCAACACTGCACTGTTCACAGGGTTGAATCTTCAAGCTGCTACCTCAAATTTGCTGCCTGTGAGAGCCAATCCTCAGCAGCCTGTTTCTCCACCCAAACCATTTAGCATCCACCCCCTGGGTACCACACTACCCACATTCCTAAGTCGGGATGGTTTTTCCCACAGTGAAGCTGCTCTGTCCTCAGCTATCCCACCACAATCTTTTTGCAGATAAAAGCCTTGAATGCAGTAACAGACAATAAGCATTGTCCCTCCTAAACAGAGATTTCAACGTGCTCTGCAAATAATAACTCTTTTTTAAGGCAACAAAAACTGCAATGACTGGAGCTCTTTTGCTTGACTTGTGATCAAACCCATATGAAGAAATGCAGACTATTTCTCTCACACTGATATTTGGTTTATAAGACACTTTACATATGTGGCCTCAGCATCTCTGGAGTAAGAAAACATCCCCACCAACCAGATGGGGAAACTAAGGCAAACACAGCTTGCATGTCTTGCCTGTGGTGAATGGCTAATCTGTGGCATGGTAGGGAGTGGACCCCTGCAGTCCTGGTGTGCAACTTCAGACCCCTTTGCACTGAAGTGAGCATATGCTACAGATCCTGTGCAAGATCAACAATTTCATGAGATGCTGGGGAAAAAAGTGCTTCCAAATTTCAGACTAGCATTCAGCAGGAAAAGATCTGTTTTCCTCCAGGAAATTTTTTAAAATTCCAGCAGGGATTTACAGGCTGTGATAAAAACTTGAACATTTTTCAGCAAAAAGCAAACATTTTGCATGGAAATTTCTGTGTTGGCAAAAACACCCTTTTCCTGTTGGGAAAAAACAAATTCTGATGACAAATCTTGGCTATTTGGCCCTGACGATTCTCTTTATCTTGTCCTCAGTACTATGAGCCACCATAGGATGCCCAGCTGCTATGGTGATGATGAGTGCAGTCAAAATAGTAGGGTTAAATAGAGCAGACAGGTTTTACTGGGGGGTGCTTGCTGGCCACACTCTGAACTGTGGGAGGCAGACTAAAGAGTCTTATCAGCCAGCTGGAAGCCTGGGGAGTGGCTGCAGAACTCAAAATGGAGAGAGATAGCACATGGGAGAAAGGGAAAATCAGGCTGTATAGCATGTATAGGCTCATAAATGGGCCCTGCCTCTCATAATTTAGCTGTGGGAGCAGAGAAGTATGTAGCCTTCTGTCTTGGCTTCCTAGAATCCTGGGTCTCTTCAGTGTTCATGTGGGTGAGAGTTGTTCAGAGGTTTTCTGAACAGGCACAGTCCTCCCAGCAGAAGCATGCTATTGACTTTCCTTGCACCTCATTATAAAACCCTCAGTTCTGATGACTTCCCTTGGGAGTGATTCTTTCAGAGAAGTCCCTTTTGGTCTTGGGAGAATACCCCGGAATGGCTCTGTGTTTGACATCAGTGCCAGACGAGGACTGTACTAGTGTGACTAGGAGCTGCAGTCAGGGAAAGAAGCTGATTTGAAATGTTTCTGTGCACCCAGGCTCCCTGAACTAAGGCTATGTTCACATGTAAACTGTTATTTTGAAATAAGTTATTTCAAAATGAGTTTTTTTCAAAATAAAGTCCTTATTTTGAAATAAGTTAATTTGAATTAAGGGAAAAGCTCAAAGCGAAATAGCATGTCCAAAGACAGGACTTGCTATTTCGCTTTAGGAGAGGGGCACCATGGGAGGTGTGGCAACATGACCCCCTCCCTGGGCCATGCCCCCACCCAATAAAGGCTAAAAGGAAGGCACCCTGGGGAGGAGCAGGGCAAAAGTGCTATTTTGTCGTCTATACATAAGAAATTTTATTTTGAAACAATGGCTGTTGTTTTGAAATAAACCTCTTGTCTGAACACAGCCTAAGAGTTCCTGGGAGCCACAGCACACATGGACAACAGCAAAGTTGCAACAAATGTGTTATCCCAAAAGCAGTTGTGCTAGAAAGCAGCAGAGTGTTGGAGCAACACAAATGCAGACTGCAGGCTTTATTATTCACAATTTACATGTAGCCTGGGGTAGTCTTAATTACTTGCATTAACCAAAATCAGGGCCTCACTGTGTTAGGGGCTGCACATACACATAGTGAAACACTCCCTAACTCAAAGCACTTGCATCCTAAATAGACAAGTCAGCCAAAGAAAGGACCATTATCCCCCTTTTACAGCTGGGGAATAGAAGTGCAGAGAGATTAAGTGACTTACCCAAGGTCATGCAGAGCTAAAACTTGAACCCTGATCTCTTAGTTGAGGGCTTTGACCATAGAGCTGCCCTGGAAAATCTTCTAATTTCAGGGGTGAATGAGAGTAACATCCTTTTATCCCATGCACCAACAAAAAGGACTCATTTGTTCCCGTGTAAAGTACCTAATGCAATCCCGCCTCAATTCTGACTGGGGCCTTTGGGCGTCACTGCAATACAAATCACCAACTTGCTCCCACTCAACTGTCATTAAGTCTGGTAAGTGGGTTATTCTGAAGGGATGATTTGTTCTCACTGCTCATTTCAGCTGCTGGTGCTGAAGACACTGAATGATTCAGAGACCCCTCACATCCTGCTATGAATGCAATTGTAAACTCGAAGCAGACCATATACTGCACCCAGGAGGCCTCCGTGTCATCTGCCTGTGGCAGTTCATTGGCAGAAATCATATTATAGTTGTGCCAGAATGACAGCACTTGCCCTCTGGTGGAACTGATGGTTCACCAGAGACAGTTTCTGCTGGATAAAATTTTTGGGGAGAGTATTTTAGAAACTGGACCCAGGGCCTGAGGCGGATGTGACCGCCAGGTGGTAGAGCAACTGAACCTAATGAATGTCTCTTCACTAGCCATTTCCAGTTTGCACAGGTTTGTGCTGTGCTTCTGAGGCTATTGGCAGGTGAACTCTGCTACTCCAACCTCCTGGCCTTTTTGGTAAAGAAAAACCCTGGCTGGGAAATTTGGAGCTGGATTCAGGAGTGTGGGGATGTTCTGATTTGACAGCAGGGAGCAGATTTCACATCCAACCTTCCAGGGGCTGTTACAGGTGACAGCAAAGGGAAATGGGACTGCAATTCCATAGTGGTGTCTTTGTGAAACTACAGCAAGCAACAGAGTTGTGCAGCTGCACTTGCCCAATGAGGGACTCTAAAAGGACTGGCAACTCACTCAGAAACCTGCTGTTTTATTGCTGTAGGAGGTAACTTCTTTTCCTGTGTCCAAGGGGGCACTGTGCCACACACATACAAGGAGAGTAGGAGACCCACCAAGCCTATTATGACTGTTTACGGTAGATCAGTGGTTCCCAACCTGGAGTCCACAGACCCCTGGGGGGCTGCAGAGTGGCGCCAGGGAGTCCACAGACAGGCTGGGAGCTGGGGTGGACGTTGCTGGGCTTCAGGCCAGCAGGGAACTTCTCCCAGGCTGGGAGTTTTTAAAACTCCCATGTGCATGCTCAGGGAGAGTAGCCTGGTGGATGGCCAGGTGCCACAAGCTGTGGTGACCAGGTAAGGGGGTGGGGTGGGGGCTGGAGACAGGACACCAGCAGAGGGAGGGTGAAGAACAGGCTGGTGAGCAGGGCATATAAGGGGAGGGGGCCACGGCTGTGGCGGCTCCCTAGGCAGGGAGAGGGGGCCATAGCTGCAGCAGCCCTCGCTTTCCAGCAGGAGAGTGGCGCGGGATGAATTCTGCCCTGCGTGGGCCAAATTCTACCTGGAGCACACAGACCCCTAAGGGGGGCTGCAAAGTTTTTTTTTATTTTGAAAGGGGTCCCCAGCCCTAAAAAGGTTGGGAACCCCTGCTGTAGATCATATTTTTTAAACATATCCCAGCAATGGCTGAGCAGATCACCTGGGTTGGGATCCATCTACTTGATGCCCCTCCCCCCCCACCAGGGCAAGTAGCTGGGAAATCCATTGGACTTATTATGTCTGATTGTGCCATTGGTCCATTTTATCCAGGATCCCTTCAGTTCACTTTGGAAAAAGCGTGATAGAGGAGTATGGTCAGGGCTCCATTATCTGTCTAGAAACCCAGATGTTGGCTACATTGTTTGTACACCGCAAACATCTCTCCCCTTCACAAGCCACTGCCAGCTGCCAACTTGGGAGGCCACACCACAGAACTGCTTTTAATGAGCTTGAAGGCATGGGGAGGTGTGGGGGGAGATATGTCAATATCTACTTGCTAGGCAGTGATCCATATAAGTTCCAAGGAAAGTTACAAAATTGAGCTAGTCTTGTACGGTGTCTACAAGCTGTGGCTTTGTTGCAGAGTTAATTGTGCATGTGGAAAGAAGGATGTTAACATTTACCAAGGGGGCAGCACTGACGTCTCAGCTGCTTCATCTATTTGCTGGATGGTTTTTGAAAGGCTGTTCTCCTGTGAGCCTACTTGTAGTTGCTCAGGCTCTGACTGTACTACATTTTGGCAAAGGTGATGCAGGTTCGAAGAGGATGTGCCTCACTGCGGTTATTGGGGCTTCGCAGGTATATGAACCAGCTACATCGAGATTACAGGGCCCCATCTCTGAAACCCAAAGGGACAGTGGGGGAAGTTAATTGCGCCCTTTCAAAAGCTGCATAACATTCCCTTCCCAAAGCAAGAGAAGGGCAGAATAGCCCTTGTACCTTGAAGAGGTGGCTGATGCACAGAGCCTTCTGGGGGCGAGCCTGGAGAGGTGCAGTTTATGCAACTCCCCTTGCTCAGGGCTCTGGCTAATGGCCACTCTAAGGACAGATCCCATCCTTTCAAAATAAGAACTGCTGTTTCAAAACTGGTTAAACCCTGATTGTTTCAAAACGGCTGTTATTTCAAAATGGTTATTTCGAAATAAGTCCATTTGGACATGTTGTTTCGAAACAACACCATTGTTTCGAAACAACTGTTTTGAAACAACATGTCCAAATGGCTTTATTTCGAAATAACCATTTCAAAATAACAGCCGTTTCAATAGCAGGCTTTCCCTTAATTCGAATTAACATTTTGTTAATTCGAATTAACATATTTCGAATTAAGGACTTTAGTTTGAAATAACTCATTTCGAAATCCTTATTTCGAAATAACGATGTGTGTGTAGACATAGCCTCAGAAACAAAACCATGAGCCCTTACTACCTGAGCTAAAAGATCTTGCTCTGTTAGCTTAGGGGCTGTGGTTGTCTCATAGACTGCTGGATGGCCCAAGCACCCGAAGCGGACCTCAGAGCTACTGCACAATTCTGCACATAGCAGTTGCTATTGTATTGCATGGGCACCAGCTGAGATCAGGTGCTAGGTGATATATACACACGATTACAGGCAGTTCTGGCTGTGAAGCTCTGACTGTCCATTTAGACAAGAGAGACAAGAGGTGGGAGAAAGGGTCAGTGTTTTAAATGTTGTGAATGTTTTAAAAATAATAATAAAAAGAGCAGCTCTGCTCACTTGACCTACAGCATTTCATGGGTGGTACCCAAGACTGCGGAACGGGACTCCTGGATTCCTTTCAGAGATGAACTAGATTTCCCAAAGGTCTTTTCCATCTATATAGCCTATATTGCCTCACTGGGATGATATGAGGCTAAATTTCCTAAAATTTGTAAGGCACAACCTCTTTGAGAACTAACCAGCTTCTGTGCCCTCTTAAAAGCAGTCAGGTGAAGCAAGTTGGAAATAATTGAGTTTAGCTGGAATAGTCTATTACTAACAGCTAAACATATCATATTTCAATTTTTACTAGCTTGTCATTTTCCTGCTGAGTTGCACAGTTTCCACTGTATTTCCTGCTGCGTTTTCTGGTTCAATTTCCTGGCTACCATTTCTCTCTCTTTTAGAGCTAGGGTGCTTTTTATTTTCAGAGATACAGCTCTGACACCTTCTGAATGAAATACGCACAGCCATACACACCACCTATAGAATAGTAGCCATCCATCAAGGCTTCCTGATCCCTGGAAGGTGACAGATAACCTTGTAAGAGGCTTTATTTGATACACATGTCCTTGACTGATTGATGAGTATTAAAATGACAAGCAAGAGCAATTCATGTCTGGATCCTCAGTTCAAATCTAGATGCTCAGGTGTCTTGCTCAACATGATCAGAGTGCATGAGTGGTGATTAGAGGTAGATAGATAGATAGATAGATAGCTATGTCTGGAGACAGAATAGTGAACAAAATCCCTACCATATTATGGCTATTTGGTGGCCTCAGTAGAATGAGTCAGCATGTCCAGTGATATCGCAAAGCCAACCTAGTTGATCTCCCACCTTGTTTGGAGCCTCAGCTAGAAGCCAAGGACTGGATGGGCCTTAGAGACTGAACTCCCTCAACCTTCCATCAACGGGGTCTCTCAGGCTGCGACATGATGATCGGGCAGACCAAGTGCCTGGGAAAACTGCCTGGCTGCATGCTTAGAGAACACTGGTCTCTGGGACTGTCATCTTTCTTTGGACTGTACACCCAAGACCTAACTAGCACTGATTGACAGTCCAGGAGAAAACGTTGTCTTTTTTTTAAAAAATGGTTTCCCATATTTTTCAAAATGAATCATTTTTTTAAAAAGCTCAACCCAGAAATCTTTTTAAAACTTAAACTCAGCTCTGCATTGTTGGTTAAGACGACCAAAAGGAAAATGTCCCCCAAATGTCATCAGCCTGGTCCCCAATTATTATTTTTAGCACTGAAATATCAGAAAGTTCCAGCCAGCACCAGCTCTAACACTTTTAATTGATTCAAAAGAGCAGCTCAGCTGGAAGGCCCATTTCTGTTTTAACCTCACTGTGAACCTTGGAACTGGCAAGAAAAGCCTTGCTAACCACTAGACAAAATCTTAGGAGAGCCAAGGAGTGAAATGATCCAGCTGATCTAGGAACACATTTCCACAGTCTGTCAAAGTTCAGGAGGTGCGAATGCATGTAACACATAGCATGTGGGGATAGGTAGTAGATTTCTTTAACAGGGAATTCATTTTGAAACAATACCTCTAATCTCTTGGCAGTAAGGAATAATTCAAGGTTTGGAGAGAGAAATGATTCAGAAATACCATGCTATTATAACTCAAATGCTCCTAATTGCCTTAATTCAGGGTTCTGGTTAATTCTAAGTTCATCCTCTTTCTTTTAGGACAGGTTGCTTCATAGCGTGACAGCTGCAGGGAAATTTCTGTGCGTTAATAACTCAACTTTTATCCAGTTGAGCTGCTAATGGGGTTGGCGGGAACTGATCAATGAGAAATGAGAGATGAAATACAGAAAGAAATGAACAAATGATATTACCCGCTAGGCTCAGAGGAAGAAGGGGAGAAAAGAGGTCTAAGCAGGGCTGATTCAGGGCACTGGGAGGTGGGAGATGGGAAGGCAGAGGAACCCTGGTAATGCAGCGCACAGTGGGGAATGATTTTGAGTCTTGCAAAGCCCCTGCCTGAAGCCTAGAGCCAGGTGAAACTTTCTTTGCAGGTCTTGAAACCAGGCAAAATTTGAATCTCCATGCCAAAGTTGGCAGTCCTGGGCCATCTCCCTCACCACTTGGCTCCAGGAGGAATTTTCTTTCTCAAGGCAAACTGTAGGTGAGGTGGCCAATTGGCCTGGTTCTCTGAACCTGAAACTTAAAAGCAAAGGCCTGAGAAGTAGAACCCCACATGCAATGGGACTGATACACTATCACGGCTAACAGCACAGCTCTACCTGGGACCCCCTTCCCAACTTGTCCCTGTCCCAGCTGGCTCATGAACAGAGACTTCCCAGCATTGCAGGCCTATGTGTCAGCATATCAGGGTAGAGTTCCACTATGGCTCAGACCTGGTTATGCTCAGGAATCTGTCCAGGTTCTCAGGGGTTAAAGTATGCTGGAATGGCTAGAAATGCTGTTTCAGGACCCACTAGTTTTAGGGGCTCAGTGTTCCAGGCCCCCTAAAAATAGAAAATGGTGCTGGAATGCTGTGTTCTGGGGCCCACCACTGAAAAATAGTGGGACCCGCGTTCCAGTTCCATTTTCTATTTTCAGGAGCTTGAACGCTGAGCCCCTAAAAATAGCAGGCCCCTGAACAGCATTCTGCGGCATTCTGGCAGGCAGGGGATGGGGGTGGGCTCCTCTGTGCATGCACAGGCTGCAGATTTTCCCAGCCCAGTGCACTGCCAGTGAGTAAGGGGATGGTCCAGCTCACACTGGGGGGGAGAGTATCTGGGGTACCTGAGCTGGGGCTGGGTATTGGGGGTAGAGGGTGGATTTGGGGGGTTGGTATTAGGGGCTGGGGGTGGATAGGGGGACAGGGGAGTGGGTATTGCGGGTGGATTTTGGGGGTGGGTATTGGGGGCTGGGGTGGATTTTGGGGACAATGGAATGTATATTGGGGACAGTAGCTGGGATGCTTGAAGGGGGCCTGGACGTGCGTGAGTGGGGCCCACCCATGCTGGAAGGCGGCCCGCCCATGTGGGAAGGGGGCTTGCCCGATTAGGAGGGTTCCAAGGCCTACCAAATTATACTTTAACCCCTGCAGGTTCTGCACTGGCAGAGTGGGTGCCTTAATTGAATCAGCCCTTCTCAGTGGTGGCGGCTGACCAACAGCATCAAAGAGGACCTACAGTGGAGCTCTCCAATGCCCTTTAGTCTTGCTGGTTAATTAAGCAGCACTGTAAAGAGCTGCCTGACCAGCATATCTGGCCTGTCTGGCTGTAGTAAGCACTGAAGACAGACCCTCTGGAATCAGGCAACCTCTGATTTTGGAGGGAGGATATTCAGCCTTACAGGACCCTGACCACAAGTTGGTGGAGTGGCTCCAACACCCCAGCCAGCTGGATTTATGCCAAGGCTTTATTCCTCAGCCCTAGGGGCCTGGGTTTTGCCCAGCCCTCTTCAGATACATAGGGGGGGCTGGGCTGGACACAATACTCTTAAGTGACAGCAATGTGACACCCAGCCACCGCTACTGAGAACCACCCTAGAGGGACAAATCATGCTTCAACCTGCTACAGGCAGCAGCACCCTTCTTAGGGTCCAGAAGAAACTATGCTGAGCCAGAATTTGCCCACTGAGTACCACCACAGCCAGCCACTTAAACCCATTATGTGTGCAGGGAACATCATAAAAGAAAATCAGTGTTTGTACGTAAACAGGCTGACTCCAACACACCCCACTCTCAATCAGCCCTAGGAAACAAACCGTGTGGCTCTGCTGACCACTGGCCTTCTTGGCCCTTACCCCTCCTTTGTTATTGCACCTTGAAAGTGCTCAGAGCTGGGAGATAGCTCTGTACTTGCTGCACTTTGTGTGACAGTCACTTTCTTGGCCAGCGCACCAGGGACTGAGTCAGAGACAGCTAGAGTCCCCTCAGGTGACCTGAGCCCCATGACAGGCCATCTTCCAGTGTGCTGGGCCAAGAGGAGACAGGACTTGTTATGACGGGTCAGAGTCCAGGAAACGACAGCACCCTGGGCATCCCGCTCTTGTCTGGGCATCAGCCATTGAACCAATGCACGACAGCTTTGCCTGAGCTGCCCCCTGGCATCTCTGCTCCCACAAAGGGGGCTGTGCGAGTTAGTCTTCAGCACATGCACCTCAAACACCAAGCACTGCCCACGGCATCCTGCAGTCCAACCAACATACAGTACAGGGGCCCACAAACCCTGCGGCTTAGCACATGGAGTCCTGAACGCAGGAGCCTTTGATCAGGACTATGACTGCAGAGGGGAAAGCTGCCCAAGCAGTGACCAAGCTGGGTTCAGTCAGCTCCCTTCCAGTCCATTCACCCATCCCCATGCCAATAGGAGCTTGGAGAGAAGAATAAACTAGACCAGCAAAGCTGTATGATCTCTGACGTGCACGGTCTAAAATATCTTGCTGTCTCCATGAAGATTGCTGGTGGGAAATAACTATCAAAGACATCCTGCTTGTGGTCACTGCACAGGCCATACACCATATTAATATTGATCTCAATCAGAGCAGAAAGCCAGACAGTATTGAATGCATATATGTGAAGAATTGCATGGTGGGTTCCAAATAAGCCAGGCGTTTACTGGTCCTGTCTACCAGCCCCCTGATTTAGACGTGTAATATTGGTTGGGCCTGAGCTGTGACCTCTAACCAGGGCAAAGACAGCTGGTTAGTGGAAAGGGCCCATATGCACCAGAGTGAAGGCTCTGGCTTCAGTCAAAGAAAGACTGTAAACACAGAGTCCAGTTGCTCAAACTGTGCCCAGATATAACCTCTGCTGAGCTATGGTGTTGCAGCTCTGAGGTCTTTTGTAGTGGGACTTGTCTTTGGGATCAGTCCTCTCTTCTGGGTCACAGTCCTTTACAGACTGCCTTGCTGGAGCATCACACCTCTGCCAGCATATCCCTCACATGAGGCTTATCCTGGCTCCTGATGGATCTTTCACCCAGCCCTTCTGCCTGCGAGCTCTTGACAGTGGTTCCCAAGCCTCCTTTCAGCACCAGCCATCCCCTTTGTAGGTACTGCCAGATTGAATCCGCTCAGAGGTCCATCTAGCCCGCTGTCCTGTGACCAGTCTCAGATGCTTCACAGTGAAGTATAAGAAACCTGTGCTGGCAGTTATGGGATAACCTGCACACAGACAAAATTTCTTCCTGAACTCCAGTGGCTAGAGGTTGATTGAAGTCCTGAAGCATGATGGTTTAAGGTGCAGATCCTCAAAGATATTGACATCAATGGGAGTTAGAGTCCCAAATACATTGAGGACTGGGCCTAAATCCCTTCCAAAAACTCTTGTATCAATTGAGTAATTTTTAATCTGTATTCTTCTACCAGGTTATTCTTGTTAGTCATATCAGTGAAGCCTACTAAACTCTTGGCCCCACCACTAGCTTGTGGCAGTGAGTGCTACAGAGTGGAACAGGTGCTTGCATTAAAAAAATCATTGACTTCAGTTGTCACTAGTTAGCATCTTTGCCGATAGTTTCAGCAAAGAAGAGAGTGAACTCTGGAAACAAATTAGGGTTTCTCCTTTAACTGAGGGTGGGGATGTCCAGGGCAGGCATGGGTGGTGTGAATGATGCTGGAAAAGAAGGCTCTGCCGTTGCTGCTTGTACCGACCCTGCTCTCTAGATACGCAGAGGGGCATCAGTCCTGTATTGGTCAAATCCTCACACAACTCGCTTCAATTAAAAAGAGAGAATATCTGAGCAGTGGGCCAAATCCATATGGCACTTCTGCTAGGATGGACCACCCTGTACAAACAGTGTCTAAACGTTCCAGTGACCTCTGCATATGCTCACCATGATGTAATCGGCTGCCATGGCCACTGGCTCAGGGCTTGGTTAACTTCCCTTCATGAATCAAGCTGAGGATGTTAAAACAACAAAATCTGACAAACAATGCCTGTGTTGATTTATTGACTAGCTGTCAACTCAGGAGCCCCAGGAAAGACGAGCCTTTGTTTCCAACAGCTCCCACCAAATGCTTATGCAAGCTCATTACAAAATCTCCCTCTGGGGTGATTTAGGTTGCTAGGGCGGTTGGAAACGTGCAACATCAGCTTTCAAGGATGATGTGGAATCCACTATTCTGTAACAGACCCCAGCCCCTGCCTGGTCACCTGCTAGAACTGTTCCAAGTCTCTGTGCCGTGGATCCCCGGATGTCTCAATTTTTGGGAGCCTGAATGAAGTTGAGCCACCATCCCAGTTGTGGGGTTTCCTACGCACACACTCAGAGCACAGATCTTCTCTCTGGCTCCCCTCTTTCAGTGCTAGAGCCTATTGCCTGGCATACTCGCCTCTTTGGCTGCTGTGCTGACCCTTCAGACTCTTCAGTACCTGAACACACCCCTCTCCCAAAATTCCACCCCAAAGGTGGGAAGAGTCTGGTTTCCAGTTCAACTATCTCAGGGGTATGTGGCAGATGTAAATTGCTGAAGCATGCCTATGGACACCCACCTTCCTCACTCTAACATCTTTGTGCTCTTTTGTCCCTAAGTACAGCCCAGAGTACAGCTCATACTGCCCCCCATGCCTGCTCCCCTTTCTGGCCAACACCAGGGGGATAAAATAGGCCAGAACACACTGGAACAGCATTTCAGGGTCCACTATTTTTAGGAGATCTGCATTCCAGGACCCCTACAAATAGAAAATGGAGCTTGAACACTGCATTCTGGGGCCCACCATTTAAAATAATATGCCCTGGAATGCAGCTTTCTGGTTCCATATTCTAATTTTAGGGGCCCCAGAATGCTGCACCCCTAAAAATAGTAGGCCTCAGAACGCTGTTCCAGCACGTTATGGCAGGGCAGGGGATAGCGGGGAGGCATGTCAGCTGCCTCAGCTCTTCTGTGCTTGTGCAGGCTTTCCTAGAGGCAGATGCCTCAAAGCACAGCCTGGAGGGAGGGGAGTTAGGGGGCGATTCTTCATTGCCCCAGCAAGCGGCTGCCAGTGAGTGTAGGGGCAGCACAGCTGCGCTCCCCTTCAGAAGCAGGAAGCTCATGCTGAGGGGGGGACCCTATCCCCATCACAGGGTGCCTAAGCTGACGTTAGGTATTGGGGGCAGGGTGTGGATTTTGGGGGTGGGTATTGAGGGCTGGGGGAATATTGGGGTCAGGGGAGTGGATATTGGGAGCAGTAGCTGGGGTGGGGAGCAGGCATGGGGGGCAGTAGCTGGGGTGGGTGAAGGGGGCTCAAACCTGCATGAAGGGGGGCCCAGACCTGTGTGAGGGGGCCTGGAAATTTAGGAGGGTTCCAGGGTCCCCCAAATTATACTTTAACCCCTGGCCAACACAGAGGACCTTCTGAAGCTGACGTCATGGGCAATTACAGATTGAGCTGAGGAGTCAAGCTTCTGTTAGCTGCAGGCTGAAACAGCTCCTATCCTCTGTGGATTGCCAGAGGCAGACCTCTAGCATATGCTCCCCAGTGGGTTGCACACACAAGGTGGCTTGATAGGACCTGAAATGTTCAGAGCACTAAATTCAAAGGCTTTTGAGGCAGGAGGGGCATAGCCTTCCATGCACATGCCAAGGAATGATGCCAAATGAAGCTAGTAGGAGGTACCCATATAAATGACAGAAATGAAGAGTTGGGTCTGGAGAGGAAAGTAATAGGTTTCTAGGAGTGGCATTAGCCCTGACCCAGAGAAAACCTCTTCCCTCCCAATGGAACTCAATTGCAATGTCTTTGTATAGATCCAGCAGCTCACTTCCTCTCCATGCCAGCAGGAGATACATAGCCCAAGTGGGACCTTTTTTTAACCTTCTCTTTCTTCTGTCTTCCTGACTAAGGTCCATCTTGCTCTGGTCCAAAAGGGTCTCCCAAGCAACAGGTGAGCTTGGACATCCTAATCCTAGGATGGTCTTTTATTATGAAAATGACCAATATGCACTTGCATGTCCCATTGATACAAAACCCAGGGTAACACTAACCCACCATCTGCTTCAATCTGATGTCCTTAGAAGACCTACAAATGCAAGAAATGCACAGGTCACTTTACATCAATGTTCTCAACATTCAGGCAGGACTGCACTGAGGTAACCAGACATATTACTGTTGTGACCTTTCCTCTACCACCAGAAATATCACAGTCATTGTCTAGAATTCCTGTTCATTATCATTCTCTCTTAAAACCTCATGAAGCGAAGCTTTACTTCTATTTCTTTTTTTTAATTACTAGGCACTTGCTTCTATATAGTCTCCTTAATTTATTGTTCCAAGCACTTGGGAATGTAAATACCACACAGAACCATGGCAACTCTAGATAAATAGGAAGTCTGGGGCTGGAGATCAACCCCAGCACTTTGGTGTCTTTGTCAAAAGGAGTCATCTTCTGCTTTTTAAATGACCTCCTGCTTTTTTAAGTCTGCATCAGTGCTAGTACATGGGCTCAGCAGCATCTGAAGGATGTCTGAGAACCTTACAACTGGGAGTAGTGTACCCATTAATATATGTTATAGTTTCTAAGGGCAGAAGCCATCATGAACTTCTAATCTGATCACATGAGAGCATGGTCCCTTTGTGATCTTGGGCAAATTACTTGAAGTCTTTCTGCTTCAAGTACCAAATCTATGACGTGACCCAGTGTGACAAACCTGGGAGAAGACCTGAATGTTATCCATGGGTTGCATCTCCTCACTTAACCTCAATAATAAACAGCTGCTTTTGGCTCCCCACATCACACTGCCAGACCAGCTAGCCTTAAAAAGCTCATCAAAGCTCCACACAACTCTAAGCCAGCAGCCATTAGTGGGATGCACCTACATATAACTGCAAGCCAAGTTATTCTCAACACATCCTGGTGCTGTGACTCCTCCTGGATGCACACTGCTCGGAGGCCTCTGATACCAGTCTAGCAAGGAAATGTTTGATATTCTTTGTTTTATGGAACTAGCAACTCAAAAAGTCACAGAGAGATATAAAATGAACCCAAAGACAGGGACTCATACACCCAAAGACACCAGCACATGGCTGCATTCAACATTTGACTTATATGTAACCCAGAGTGCTGCTGCCACTACTGGTATGTCTTTCTATGCATCTCTAGGGTGCTAGAACAGCTGTAACTATGGGCACAATGGGTTATTCAATAAAGAGGGAAGTTTCAGATGCAGAGCACAGATGTGAACGGTCTGATGCCTCCCTGAAGTCTGCAGCAGAGCCATAGAAAGTTAGAGAAGTAAATGGGAATGGGGAGCTGTAGATGGTTGTTCTCCACCATATAGAGAAGCCACTTGACTACAGATACCTTACAGAAGTCAAATTTCTTTTGATTAAGATGCTGTCCCATTCGCACAATTTTTTTCTCATCATTACTTAACCAGTTAAAAAAACATGTCTCAATAACTCAAGTGCTCAGATACCTTGGTGATGAGAAGAGAAGAGAAGAGAAGAGAAGAGAAGAGAAGAGAAAAATGGTTTCCCTGTGCTTTGTTTCATTAAAGAGCGTCTTGATTATCCACTTCCTTTGCAGGCAGCTTTGCCTCACAAGAACATAAAGAATTTTATAGTGGAGCATTGGGATGGGCTGAAGTTGGGAGACACTTTCTATAAATCAAGGTTATACATGGACTGACACACACAGAGCTTCCTCTCTTCCCCAGGAACATCTCTGCTCAGTGCCTATGTCTACTGGCTATCAAGTCACTGGTTAATGAACAGTAATCCATCTCTCTGGGATCACTGCCCATTAATATCTACCGACTTTCAAAATCATTAATATTCATTGCTGGCAGGCCTGGTTCACAGCAGTTTTATAGCATTCCATGCAGCGCTACCACCTCACTTTTCACACCAAATGTCTGACCCAGAGAGTATTAATTCCTTTGCCTGTGGTCATCCCCATAACCTTGCTTTGCTGGAGAGTCTTAACTTCCCAAAGACGAGAAGAAACCACTACTATCAAAACTGACCCTGAAACTGCTTCGCCTCCTTGGTGGCCTGAAGAAGAAAGAACTCAAGAAACTGGTCATGTCTGCAGTTTGGAAACTGACTTCAAAAAGGATTGAGAGGTTCAGTTTGTGGGAGATCTCTGTACAGCTTTACTAACCAGTATATTATATGTCTGTGTTGGCTGCACATGGGTCTGTGCCTGTCTTTACTTTATGGAGAGGTTTACTGTATGTTTTCCCTTAAGCAACCCTCAGAACAGGTGAGATGAGGGATGACAAATCACCCCCATTTGGAGCATGACAGATGTAAATTCACTTAGCCACTCACCCTCCTAAGCATGCTCGTCTCATATCTCAGCCTTAACCTGAAGGGGATGACAGCATGGCTGGTAAGAAACAGACAGAAGGAGAGGGTCAAAGAGGAGAAGGAGGGAAGCCTAAGAAGGGTAGAAGTGGAGGGAAGAAAACTCAGCTGCTGTGACAATGGGGATCTTGAGAAGAAGATAGATAGATAGATAGTTAGATAGATTCCGGCTCTCTCTTGCATATTGTATCATACGATGGTGTTGGCTAAAGTAATTCTACTGTCATGAATGGGAATGCCATATAGCCAGCACAGGAGAATACGCAGCACACTCTCCGGGCTCATGAGGGAGAAGAAATTTGCCAGTAATGGGCCACATTCTATTCTCAAACCCACCGGTAGAAATCCCAAGTAACTCTAACACTGGTGAAAGGAAATGTTTACACAGCACTGTGCCTGGGATAGATTGTGAAGACCATTTCTGCTCCCACAATAAGGATGCAAAGAGGGCAGGAATGATTGACTTTCATTTCAGTCATTGTGACAGATCAGTGAACAGACCCATTTAGCACCCTTTGTGCTGAGGCACAAGGTCAGTTCTGCTGCCTCCCCAAAGCCTGTAGGAACACAGCGACAGCCCAGGAAAAGATTTGTTGCTGTCATTCCTTTCCAATGAACGGAGACTACCTGCTTCTATTAGTTGTCCACTGACATTGCCATCAAGGTGAGCACACTGGAATGAGGTGCAGATAACTGCTGGTGTTAAAACACCTCATCCCCAGCTGGCCATGGGTTAGCTGACACCCAGTTTGAGTTGCAAGCACAAGACCCAGGCTGGCTGTGTAGCTGGCAGTTGCTGCTTATGATTATGAGCCTACTCACAATCTGCAACTTTGTCACATCCCCCAGGATGGCATCAGGGCTCTAAATCCAACTTCAATCTGTTTATGATAGCGCTGGTGCCATGAATAATGCATGAGCCCTTGGCTTGCTATAAAACATTTATTTATCCTCTCTAAGGGCACCATAAAATAGTGCCTTCTAATGATTGCTTTATGCAAATGAAACACTCATGCTCCAAGTATATGAACTGGTGGAAGGTGCTTCCTCTCCCACCCCTCACCACCCAGACTGGGCTGGGATGGCAATTGGTAAGACTTGAGGGTCTTATTAAAATCCTAAATTGTCCTGGGATTCCAGAAATAGTTACAGTGTTTTCCTCCTCTCCCCCTGCAGTTGTTAATTCAGTGCAAACCCAGCTTTTTATGTTTCTTCTCCCTTCAGGACAGCCATGGTCAGGTGAGGAGGGCATGATGAGCCGATTTACACTCCTCAGCCCCCTTCTCCTCCCAGGAATTTATCTGCGGAGCAAACAAATCCTGATGTCTCCTGACTGCCCATCTTCTATCTGCCATCAGGACACACCAGCCTCAGGATGAGCCAGCTCCACTATCATTCCCCTGTACATGCTAAGATGGCCAGCAACACCGACCGGCAAGTGAGCCAGGAATCAGATTCTGATATCATTTCTGCCTCAGGAGAAACTCATATATGCAAAGGGTTAATGGATGATGCCAATATCCACCGTGCTTTTCCATTTGCCCTGTTGCGCACACCAACGGGCACCAGCTTACACCTGAGCAGGGAAAGGGAGTTCAGTCTCCAAGCCCATCCCCATCCACTCCTTGGTGGACAACCAGTGCCCATTCAGTGCACCTCTTTAGTGACACAGATCCCTGTCTTTTAGGAATGACAGGGAGACTCTTCTAAGCATTGCACACAGGACCACATGACATAGCTGCTCCTCCTTTTGGCCCTTATTCTGAGGCTCACCATAGTCCAGATATCTGTTCAGAGACCCACCTATGGAATTTGATCCCTGATTATAGTCAATGGCCACTCCTTACTCAGTGTAAAAGGCCAGATTCTTGGGTCCAGCAGAGCTGTGCTGTAGCCTGATTCTTTATGATTTGGATTGGGACACTGGAATTTGGATTATGGATTGGGATTGTCAATACATCTTGCTAGGGAATTTGGGTTCAAGTCCAAATCTGATCACAGAAAATATTATAACATGTAAACTGGGAACCCACAGGGAATGGCTAAGAGTACTTGTCACATAGATACTTTCAATTATTTTATAAAATCCTTTATTGCTAAAAGCATAAAGCCTAGAATTGCAAAAAGGTTAGTTGATGAACACACAATGTAACAATTAAGCTCATACACACAGAATGCATTTAGGAAGACTTATGCAGTTTATAATTTGATAGATAATGTTTCCTATTAAAATTTATAGTTGCTATACCTACACCCTGGAGTCTAGAAAGATGCCCAATGTCTTAAATAGACACAAAGAGCACAAAGCCTATCAACCTCAACTGTTATACTTAAACAAAAAAGACTAGATAGCTAAGAAAGAGCAAAATGAGTCTGTGGTATTCTTTCTCGAGAAAAGCAGAGCTGGAAACCTGAGGACTAGAAGCTCCTTCCTTTTTCAAATCCTAAGGTCTTAAATTCCCTTTTTCCCCACTCACAACAGAGTCTGACTTTTATACCATTCTAAAAATAGCTTAAGTTGGATCCTCCCTGGTCATCCAAATATGGACCCTTGCCCCAGAAACTGTCAGAGTACACCTATATCATTGGTTAAGGTGGTTGTATGTACAGTTGCTATATGATTAACGTATAACCTTCTTTCAGAATGCTTTCTTATTTTCCACTTTTCTTATTTATTAATTTTGTGGGGTTTCCAAAATGTCAGCGGTCCTACCTTGAGTTGTTATTCAAGTTGTTATTCACCTAGGTGGCATGATCCAAAATAACTTTTCTGGGGTTTTCTATCAGAGATTGTTGAACAAACAGATCCACCCCACCTGATATTTTCAACATTTTGCCAGGCTCCGACATACAGGCTGCTTATAATTTCATATAAGGCCTGAAAGACACATTGCTTTTAAACTATCAGTATAAAAGTTATGCTTACTTATCAACTTAAGCTAAATATACCACTATAAAACCAGGATTTCTTAAACATGCAAAGAAAAATATATATGTATGAAATGAGATATAGGTATATACAGTGATTTATGCATGTGAGACGAGCATAGGTAAAGTCAAGGGCTACAATGTTCAGCACAGAAACTGAAGTGAAGAGGTGGGGAGCATGGATGAATGAGGAACAAAACTGGATAAAAGACATTTTTCCACTCACCTGACATGAGCATTCAGAGGCCAGTGCAGAGCTCTGGGTAAGTTAAAGCATCTCATGGCTGCTCTAGCCTATGTAAACTCATAACAAGGACTTTCCACTGCTAGGATCTGCCACACAAGGCATTCTAGTCATAGCCCTAGTTCCCAATACACTGGGGTTCTGGGAACAGTGAGACAGAACCAACACTGAGTGGGGGAATGCTTGGCTGTCCTATTAGGGAACAGCGCAAAGAGGCTGGGGCAGGTTCAGAGGGCCTGGGCATGGTCCTTTCTGGGGAAGATTTTTTTTTTTAACCGTTCCATATTTCCCACCACAGGGGGGAAGGGCTGTTTTCATTCCCTTCCCCTATTTCCTGTTAAGTGCAGGCTCCTGGACCACTAGGTCCACTTCAAGTTAGAAAGTGGGCTGCTGCCAAAGGCACCCAGCTGTGTCTTGGGTGTCCCATAGTAGTACTTTCCTCCTCTGTACAAAGGCCAGAGGTTCCAGCCCTTGTGCAAACATCTGCATTGCTAGTCTTAACCCAGTAGCTCAAGGCCTGTAAGCCTGAGTCAGATGACCCAGGTGCTGGGACTCAAAACTGTGGGGTTTTTATTGGAGGTCAGACTTGCCCTTTCAAGTTCTGTGAATTTCATCAAACATGCAAAATATCTTGTAAATATTGCTGGGATCTCTTCCATCCTGAACACAGTGCAGCTGGGATGCTGGCACAGGAAGCAGCATCACGCATGTGACAGTCCTGGCATACTTTGTTTCTCCTTCCATTTCCAAAAACCTGGGCTGCTATCCTTTCTAGAAAGAAGCTGATCTAGATGTGACCCAGAGAGGGCCAGGAAATGTCTCTTGCCCCAAAACCTGCCTCCCTATATCATAAAATGTCACTAAAAAGGAGTGATTTCTCCAAGAAAATATTTGAGAAAATGAGATGTTTCAGGTTTTGTCCAAAAAACCATAGGATTTTGTGAGAAATTATTTTTTGCAAAAGTTTCCCCTTTGTCTAAAAGAATTTCACACTTTAAAAACAACATTGCCCAGCTCTGTCACTCTGTGCCTCAGTTTCTTCCTGCAAAACAAGGATAAGCATACTTGGGTTTTGTGGCCTGCATTGTCCAGGAAGTCAGACTGGATGATCATATTGGTCACTTCTGACCTTAGTTCTATGAGTCTTTTGTATACCATTATAAGATCAAAAGATACAAAGTGCTCTAGAAAAGTTAAGAAGTATTTATAGTTTCTCTAACAATCCCAGATCTGCCGACATCCACAAACACCTGGAAATTCTCTCTTTATTAGTATTCCTTTCACACCTCCCACTGGTGAAAGGTTTGATGCTAATAAATGCTGTTCTGAAATGTGTTGATGCCTGAGTCTAATTTTATTTTATTTTAGACACAGTGGGTTTGTATTTCCATAGAGACTTTCAGACAGATTTAGGGCGGAAATTTAGTCTGTGAATATATAAAGGGTGAGTATGTTTCGGGGGAAATGAAAAGTTAAAAAAAAATCTTAAATGATTTGATTACTGAAACAATTAAATTGTTATTTTTCTTTCTTTCTTAATTGTAATAGATCCCCACAATGTTATAAAGTCCCACACAGCAACACTGTTTATCCAATAGACCCAGACAGTGAAACTGACTGTAAGTTTGATGTAAAACAGATCACTCTATATACCACATCCAAGAGGAATAAAATGTAGACTGGTTTTTAAAGGAACAATAACAGTGAAAAATTCATCAGATTCTTAACCGTGTTTTAGCCCACTTACTCTATGCTGTTATTAGGAATAGATTTGTGCATCGGGTTTAATTTGAATATGCGTTTTGTGTCAACAGAATGTCCGTGTAAAGCTGCACTACAGAAGCCAAACCCATTCATTCAGGAATCCCATTAGCAAATTACAGAGCTAGCCAAACAGCAGCTTAGAGTCTCTTTACAGTCAGCTCTCATGTTGTGAGCTGATATGTTGCTCACCTGGGATAGAGTGCACAGCCTGGAGCCCCTCTGCAGGTTCAGAGGCAGATAGGCCCTCACCTGTTGTCATAGGGATGAGGTAGAATAGGTTTTATTAAACCTGTCAAGGCTTTTTCCCCACTCTGGCACTCTGAGTGCAGAAGGTGGGGGCCCGCAACAGGCCAGAAAAGCCACTGGCCTTAAAGCCTGCTCTTAAAAGTCTCCAAGGCCTCCAATTCCTGGCCTTGGAGTGGTATCGCTGCCACCACCCAAATGCAAAAAAAAAAACCTCTTGAGACCCAGGAAGGCGCACTTGGGAATTCCTCCCTGTGAGGTACTTGCAATCCTGTTTATTCCTCTCTCAGGAAAATGACTGAACTCCAGCTGCAATATGAGCTGGAACTGGAACAGGGTTCCCTCTAGTAGCTGCCTGTGCAGTCTAAGGCACGGGCACACAAACCTCTTGCCTCTCAGGACACAGAACCAGAACTTGCTTAAAAGGTAAACTCTTTAATCAAAAAGAACAGATGATAAACACAGAGAGTTGCTTCTCCGGGAATTAACTTAGGTAGTTACAGGGTAGTGTGTGGGGGGGTTGGGTTACATGTGCTTAGCACAGAGAAATCCAAAAAACAAGCCAAAAACAAAGAAAATACCCTGACCACATCTAAATAAACATTCCCTGTTCTACTCACGCCGGATCAGTACCAACTTAACTTATCTCTGGTAAGGATGTTGCTGGATTCTTCCTCAGGCCCCTCTGGCCTCCTCCTGATCCTTCCAGGAGCTCTGCTGCATCCAAACAGGCCCAGGCCAGGCTGCTGTTACCATTCAAAAAGCTGTGCTTCGTTCCTATTGGCTGTCCTGGGACTCACTGACCAGAGTGTTAACCCCTTCCTCCCCAAGGGTTATTACAAAACCATACCACACTAAGGGTACACTTCTCTCACTTGCACAGAGGAATTTAACCTTATGGGCAGTCTTCCAGCACCTTTGTGACAACTAGGCAGACACAGAGCAGGCATACAGGCTCCCCATCAGCTTATACCTGACACAGAGGCCTCCCACAGCTGTGCTAGGCCTCCAACAGCCATGCACCAGGCCTCCAACAGCCATGCACCACTTCCCAAGGGCAGGGACGTCCCTAGGGGGGAGCGGGGCCCAGGGCGAATCAGTTTGTGCAGGCCCCCCCCCATTTTAAACTTTGCAGCGCAATGTTCCCTCTAAGCCAGTGGTTCCCAACCTGTGGTCCAGGGACCCCCAGAGGTCCACAGACACCTTGCAGGGGGTCTGTGGAGCCTCTCCCTACCCAGGGCCAGAATCCAGCTACAGCCCTGATGCTCCCTGCCAGGGCTGCCTTTCCCCATCTGTGGCTGTATCCTGGCAGGGGGATGGAGCCACAGCAGCTCCCAGCAGGTGCAAGGGAAGGGGACCACAGCTACCGTGGCTCAGCTCCCCGGTGGCACAGGCAGTGTTGGTGGCGGCGCTGCTCACCAGCTGTCCCACTGGTGCGGGCCAGAGTCTGCCCATAAAGGACAGATTACATAAACCCGTCGGGGGGGGGGGCGCAAAGATTTTTTCTTTTTGTTACAAAGGGATCCCCAGCCTGAAAAAGGTTGGGAACCACTGTTCTAAGCTGATGATGCAACTGAGCAATTTGATGTTTAGGGTAGGCAATACTGAATGTGTCATGGTGATGTTTCATCAACCTCACAGCCAAGTGGACAGGAGCATCCGGAGGTACTCTTCTTTGTGGTTCTGGTTTTCTGTTCAAGATGGACACACAATTTTACAAGTTTAATAATTTCTTAGATCAAGTTTTTGTTAAATTGAAAATTCAGAGAGAGAGATGCTATTTTTGGATGATATCAAGAAATAAATTCAGGTCCTCTCTCACCTTAAATCACTGGATTCCAATTGTCTAATGTATGTTATTTCCTTTATGCTGCCTGACTCTCCTTTTCCATCTTATTTTAATATATGTATTCATACATTCCTCATTGCTTTGCAGGTGATCTAAGTAATGAAACTCAGGTACTGTTTGAGGATGAGGAAGAAACAAGGGACCTTTGGCCTCCTCTCAGATACCCTGATGTAAAACAAACAAGGAGTCTTGTGGCACTTTTAAAAGCTAATAAATAAATAAATTTGTTAGTCTTTAAAAGTGCTACAGGATTCCTTGTTTGCTTTCCTCTTTGGCATGCTTTGGGACTGGTGCTCTGACTGCAATCAATGACAATGGGGCATATTTACAGTGCAGAAGGGAGGACAAAAAAACTTCTTTAATGTGTTGATTGATGGCCATTAACCCTAAAAACCCAGTATTTCCATATGAGCGCTAGCCTGGGGTCTTCTCTCTCAGGTACAATAGATCATTATCTGCACAGAGAAGTTTGCTCAAAAAGACATCCCTGAAGACAGGAAAGTCTTGTTAAATGCAGAAGGAAAAAAGTTCTTTAATATCTGAGAACACTTTCTGGAGACGCTGATGTAAATTCAAAGAGAAGGTCCTGTTTTGTAAAGGTTGGGGATGTGACATTCTCCTGACTTTGTCCCCGTTTGTTTGACTGAGGCTGGCTCCACAAGTTTTATCTCAACACTTGCCCTTTCTCTTCCCCTCAGGGAGCAGTTGTGGGAAGGTGGCTACTTAAGAGCTCCTGTAACCAAACGCTGCCTGTCTGAAATCCCTTCCCCCTTCCCTGACCAGCCTGAGCTGCTCCCTAGTCCCACAGCTTGAAAAAACTCCCTGCTTCCTTACTCCAGCCAGCCGGCTGCGTGGGATCTCCCAAAAGCGGGAGGCCCCCCCAAAGAGCAGGGCCTAGAGCGGTTGCCCCTCCTGCCCCCCCCTTAAGGACGGCCCTGCCCACGGGGGCAAATAGAGTGAATGCCATGTATTGGTGCAGACCAGAGGGCGAAGGCCATGTGTGGGGTGAATAGAGCAAAGGCCATGGATAGAGGATAGAGCAAAGGCCACGTGTGGGTGAAGACCACAGGATGAAGCATAGTTGGGATGATCTCAGGTCAGTGCTCCATCCCTTGGATCCCATTGCCTGCTCTAAAATGATGATGATCATTTAGCTACAAATCAGGAGATAAGGGCAGGCACTGTGTGTACTGGAAATAACGGTTCCACTAGCCACTGACAGGGAAGGAATCTTGTATCGTCCTGAAATGAGAACATTAGGAAGACAGGGAAAAAAAAGTGAAAAAGAGAGTAAGGTTAGGAAAGGAAAGAAGAGTTTAAAGATGAGGAGAAAGCCTATTGAAGCAAGACAGCTACTAGTCAGGTACCTGGTATAGTAGGCTTTTGCAAATATCTGGTCAGTTTAAGCTGAATACCAGGCACAAATCCGACAAATTTTGACTAGGTGAACAAGCTAACAGGTAATTATGCAGGGACTTTAAAGTGCCACTAGACCCCAATATTGAGAGAGGGACTCATTGCCCTGAAGCTCCTGTGCATGACCATGAGAGCGAGGGTTCAGTGTCAAAACATAATTTGATAAATTAATGCAAATACAAACTCACCCCCACAAGTGAAACTCACCACCTCTGCAAGGGGCCAGTGCACCAAGTCCCACAATGCATCTAGGTAGTATACTCATAACTGAACTGGTTAATGGTGCTACACAGCACCATGTGGTGTCCTTTCCGGGATCAGCACCTTTGGGAAAAGAAAACACAAGACATCAACTGTGAGCTTAAAAGCTGGATGCTTTTATATGAATAATTCAATGAAGCTCTCTTGAGGATCCAAAAAAGACACCAGCCTCAGAGCACATCCCTCGTCATTACTCATTAACAAGAGCCAAGCCATCCTGTGTGCATTCCACCAAGTCATTTCTTATGCTTCCTGGGCCATTGAAGACCCTTTGGAGCTCTTTGGTGGAGGAACCTAACTCCATAAAACAGCCATCAGCTTCTAACCCAGTTCCATGCATTATCATCACCAGCTGTTAGCACAGGAAAATGAAATGAGATTCTCATGCCTGGCAATGTGAAGCAACAGGGGAGACAAATAAAATCCAGAGGTCAGAGCATGGGGCTGTGAGCCAGGAGTTTCTGATCTTTAACTCCAGCTGCAATGTTTGCAGGGCCTCAGGCAAAATACTATTATTTATACTGTGGTACAAGGCCCCACTGTGTTAGGTGCAGTGTGGCCGCATAACAAAAAGACAGCCAGTCCTAGCCCCCAGAAGCAAAGATTAAGAGACAATAGATAGCTACTGCAAGCAGACAGAGCAATGAGTGGATCCTGATCAGTAGGACACCCAGTGGTCACATAACTTTCCAGCTATTACATATTTTGCAGGCATGACAGCAGCGGTGAGTCTTAAGGCAGGATTGGAAGGAAAACAGCAACTGGCCTTGTGGGTATTTACAGGAAGCTCCTAACCACACACAGGAGGAAGTATGGTGAAACTTGCTGGGAAAGTGACTTGAACCCGTCTGCTGCTCCTTCTGTGAAATGGGGTCACTGACTGTCATGCAGGGTGCCCTGGACTAGTTGGCTCATGCTGGGAAAGCACCTGGAGGAAGCAATGTACCAAAAGAGTGTTCAGCACTTTGACCAGCATGATTTGAACCCAGAGCACTCTACAAGTGGGTATCTCCTTACCTACCACAGCCAAGGAGACCTGGGTGGGCTGGGATGCATACCGGCTTCTGAGGAAGCATGTCTGCCATTTCTGCCAGGCTGGTACGTCGGAGTTGGAGCACCGGCTCCTCTTCTGTTGATTCAGGTTGAACACCACGGATCCATCTGAATCAAGCTACCCCAGGCTGCCAACAGCTTGCAGTTTGTTTTACCTTTCTAATGAACTAGGCCAGTGGTTCCCAACCAGTGTGCTGAGGCACACTGGTATGGCGCAGAAACACCCAAAGTGCGCCACGAGCATGCCCGAGAGCTGGAGTTAAAGTTCCCTCCCTGCTCAGCCCAGCCACCTGGGCTGTGCAGGGCTGGGAACAGGCAGAGGTTAAAGTAAGGGGGAAGGCACCGGAACACAGTTCTGGGGCCCCCTATTTTTAGGCAGCCAGCATTCTGGCCCCCTAAAAATAGAGAAAGGCACCGGAACGTGGAGTTCCAGGGGTCCCTCTAAAAATGGCAGGAGCAGCCCAAATGCACCATTCAGGTGGCTCCATCTTAAACTTGGCTTTACCTTAAGCCCAGCCAGCAGAGAGCTAGGGGAGGCTGGGACTGTGTGAATCTCCCCCGGCAGGGGGGAGTAGCTTTTGTCAGCCAGCCTGCAAACAGCCTAGGTAACGGCTTTGGGGGGCAGGGCTGCTGGGGGTTGTGTGGGGCACATATGTGTGTGTGAGTGTAGCAGAGGTGGGTGGGAGTGGATGTGTAGTAGAAGGTGTGTAGCTGGGGTTGGAGGGTAGCTGGTTGGGTAGGGGTGTGTGTACCTGGGGGGGTGGGGTGGCTGTGTGGGGGGTGTAGCTGGGGGCTGGAGGCCTGGTTCTGGCCCCTGCAGTGATGGGAGGGTCCATCACAGGTGACAGGAGGCTGGGGGAGGGGAGGACAGGACCCACTGGGGTGGGAGGCAGCAGCAGTGGGTTGAGGATTTGCCTTGGGTGGCAGGGAGCCACTGTGGAGAAGGGGGAAGTGGGTGTTGCGCCATGCTCCCCTGCCCTACCTTCCCACTCCTCAGGCTCCCCCCTGTCCCCCCACAAAGCCACTCTTGTTCTCCCTTCCTCTCTCCTCTCTTGCCACCCTTGTGCTGTTCCCCACATGGCTGCCCTTGTCCTCTTTTGCCACTCCTGCCCTCCTTTGCTCCCCAGACTCACTCCTGCCACTGCACATGACTCCTGACCTCCCATGTTTTGCCACCCCTGCTCTGCTACCCCACATAGCAGCATTTCTGAAACACTGTGCCATAGTTCATGAATATTCATAAGTAATTTAAGTTAATTTGCATATTCATGAGTTTTTAATGGTGGTGTGCATTGAAAAATTTGAAGCTATCAAGGTGTGCCACGGCAGAGAAAAGGTTGGGGCCCATTGAACTAGGCATCATGGGGTTATCAAAATACTTCCAGGGGTGTGTGACCCAGGCTTCCTGGAATAACTACCTGAAAATGTAAATACCAGGGCAAGCTGCAAAAGGAGAGCAGATTCTCCCAGTACTGGTAGGTTATCTGAAGATAGATTTCCCCAATCAGTCACAAACTTAGCTTCTGATTCCCCACACTGGACATCAAGAAGCCACAAAAAATACAAACAGACCGCTTTACTGCATTTCAGCCACTGGTTCCAAAATAGCCAGAGGATCTAGTACAACTCCAAGCTCTTTACCCCTCATAAAAGGCCTTTTGACCCCAAAGGGTCAGCCACATTGCCAGAACAACATAAGTCTGGAGCTTGCCCAAACTACTACGCTGCCAGCCAATCCTTTAGTAATTAAAATGGTGGGTTACTTACCAGTAACTGTTCTTCTTCAAGATGGGCGGCTCAGATTCATTCAGTAATAGGTGTGTCTGTACCACAGAGCACAACTGGTCGGAAACATTTTTGCTCTAGCCTGTCCAAACAGGGCTGATGGCTACCACCCCTGGCCACACCGTGGCTATATATGTGGCCACCGCCCCATCCCTCCTCAGTCCCTAAAGGTCGCCAGCTCTGAGTAGTGGGGACGGTGGAAGGCTTCTGAATGAATCCGAGCAGCCCATCTTGAAGAAAGATGGTTACCGATAAGTAACCCACCATTCTTCTTCGAGCGCTGCTCGGATACATTCAGTAATAGGTGACTGCTAGTCATGCTGATGGATGGTAGCTGGAGTTGGGTTCTTTTTCACCTTCAGCACTGCACCCCCACCCACGCCAGTGGCCCGGGCAAAGGAAGGCCTGTAGGAAGTACCGCCTGGTCTAAGTGGGGAAAAAGTAAAGGTCTATGCCTCTTGAGTGCTTCTTGTCTGTGATCAACAGGAGCAGTGGGCAGCCTAGAGTCAAGCCCTTATCATGAGAAACAGGAACTGCAGTCACCAATTCAAGGATTAGTGAAGTGCCTTCAAGTAGGGGACATTGGAGGCTGGTGATAAACATCTGTCAAGGAAATGCAGACTGGATACGTTCCCTGGCCTTAGGCTGACAATATGTACCTTGGCTGGTAGTGGAAGCTAATGTGGGCCCTGGAGATAAAACTTGGCTTATTTGCGAGTAAATGGAGACAGAAACGGAAGGGGGAAGGGAGAAGGAGGAAAAAAAACCCCTTACTAGTCCAGCCAAGGAAGAAAATCACTGGGAGGTATGGCAAAAATAAATGACAAGCTGGCAAACATAGTTCCTCACTGGGCAACTCAGGGTGGCAATTTGATGCCAAGGATGCCCCTTCAGAGGCCTGTGGGTAGATGTAGTCCCCAACAGGTAAAGAGGCAGGGAAAAAGTGAGGCCGAAAATGGTCGAAAGCACCACAGGGTAAGAGATTGAACTACCACCTTAGGGCGAGAGTAGGAAGAAGACTTTTAAGGTCTAGATACATAAGAAAAATGACCCCAGCTCCGTTTGATAGGGGTTGGGAGTAGGGATATGGGCATCGTGTTAGGGTGCATCCCTCAACCACCCATCACTAGGAGTGCGGCAACTAGGGGGAGGGAATGGATGAGGACAATAGTTGACCAAGGCCATAAAGTTCCCTTGGAGCATACGACGTATGCCTCTCCGAGTAACGTGAACTGAGAATGTGAGCGAATATTTGGCTCTGGGTAGAAAGACTCTTGAAGAGAGCGGTAGAGTATGGCGGGAGACCGGTTACTGCCTCCATTAGGTACCCCAGAGCGAAAACGAAGTGCACCTGAGGGTGACCCCAACACTGAGGGTATGATAGAGAAGGGAGAGGTCACATACAAGGGAAGAGGGGAAAACCAGGACCAGGGCCTGCTGACTACCCCTCCCAGAGCTGGACAGGACTGGGGAGAAGGAAATCTGGGTTGGAGTACAGGAGGTGGAGAGAAACGGACCACCGACTGTAGTAGCATGCGGCTAGGATAAAAGAATTGCCGTCAATCAGCAGCTTTACTAGTGACCCTCATGGAACTTGTGGATGAAGAAAATGACACCGGGCATAAGATCCAGGAGCCTTCTGAACTGCTTGGTGGGTTCAGAGTAAATTGGGAGAGGGCCAGCTTCATAGTCAGATGGAGATTCATTCCTACCTTAGATGGAGAAGGCTGCATAAGGAACTACTGAGGTCAAATTGTTGTTGACCTGACAGACTCACAAGTGTCCTTGATTCTGCATCAGCGGTTGGGGTAGGCCTAGCTTGCAGGTGCATTCCTGCTCCCCTGGGAAGGGCCCTTGTTGTAGGTCCTTGTGCCACTTCCTCTAATACACAGTGTTCTGGAGACAAGGAGGGATGGAGCCAATGACCTTGATGGGTCTGGACTATCCCAAACCACACTAGTACTATGATTCTGCAGGACCTGTCCTGCACCTAGCGGTTTGGGGATTGCATATTTAACTGAGCAAGGGAGACTTCACTCAGACAGGAGACATTGGGGTTCCCTCTTCTAGGTGGAGGGAAATTAGGGGAAAAACGAGCAGTTCCGCTCCAGTGAGGAGTCCCCAAAGTGTATTAGCACGGAGGACTGGGAGCAGGCTGACCAGGGAAGGAGAGGTATAACTGCGCTAGAGGGTTTTCAGCTTAGCAGGCCTCTATGCAGAAGTATAGAACAGCACATGTGCACCCAGGGAATTACCAGCTAGGGTGAACATCAGCTACCGGCTCAGCACTTGCCGGGGAAGGGGTCCAAAGGTCACTGATTCGAATCCTGAGGGCAGGCATAATCAAGTTGACTGGGTCTCATGAACCTGAGGTGAAAAACCCCAAACAGCCTGGGGGAGGAGGGGAAAAAAGGGCACGGAGCCCACCCGTCAGTAGGCCAATTAGTAGGGATTTTTTTTTTTTTGGTTTCGGGGAGGTGGGAGTCACCAGAGGCATGAACAATGTCGGTGCCCAGTGCCCAGGACTTGTGAACCGCATCCAGGAGGTAATCTTCCCAAGAGTGGAAGAAAATGTCAGCCTTTGAGGAAGTACAACGCAGGGAACCTTGAAGCACCCCAAATAACCTTAGGAGGGAGCACCTTCTAAGGAAAGGGGATATATTAAGGACGAGAGCATTAGAAACCATCAGGAGATGGAACCCAGTTGGTCATTCAAGGCGTGTTGAAGTGCAGGGCAATGTTCCCTCTAAGGGGAGAGAGCAGCTGAGCAACTCCTGTTGCTCACTGC
>ML681963.1:12404166-12434131 GCA_007922195.1 Podocnemis expansa | reverse complement strand
GCTAGCCCCCCCGCTCCCACTTGCCCCCCCTCCTGCTACCCCCCCCACTCTCAGCAGCACACCCCCCTGCTCCTGCTCACCCCCCCTCCCAGCTCCCACAAACTTACCTCGGGGCTGGATTCGAGGCAGGCCCAGCCCTAACTCCTGGGCCAGAGAAGCTCTACAGAGCATGCCCAGATTTTCTGGGCATGCTCCGTTAGAGCTTTTCTGGGCGGGAGTTTTCAAAACTCCCTGCTCCACAGGAGCTCCCCTGAAGCACTCTGGCTGCCGGCAGTGCGCTGCCGGCTGCCTTCCCTGCACTGGCAGCTACGGCGGGCTGCGCTGCAGCGTGCCAGCACAGCTTAGAGGGAACATTGGCAGGGTATTTGGTCCTACAACCCCTCACGCATACAACCCATTATGTCGCCTAGTGACGGCGTGGTCTGCTATGGGGTAGGGGAGGGCAGGTGGGAGAAAGGATCCTTCAACCATGGCCCAAGCGGTCCCTGATTTCGAGGGTAGCTTCTTCCAAGGTAAATAAGAGGGCTACACAGGTATTAACCTTTATGGATCCTCGAAGGTAACGAGATATGGTACCAGCTAAAGGGGAAGCATGGGGGGCATCCCTTGCAGAGGAAGAATCCTTAGGGTATTCCGACAGAACCATTGGGTGATTCTTGTGGGAGGAGGGCAGTACACTGACTTAGGGTCTTGTCTCAGGGTCGCCCTCCCACACAGGACGGGTTCACTTCTCTCCTGGTACTTGAAATAGACCAGGTAATGTTCTCCTGAGAGGGAGGAAGCGGGAACCCCGGTTTGATGTTAGGCCAGTTGGCCCGCCAACAAAAGGAGTGAGAGGTTTGCACAGTTCAAATTGTACCTGCGACCTTAAGAAGGGTGGAAGGTACCCAGTGGAGCAAACGTGAAGGGCATAGGAGAAGCATTGACTGCCCCTTACGGGTTAGGGAGGCAGTTAGTAGGCCAGGAAGGCAACATGCCTAAGTATTTTACATCCCCTTGGGGGTCCTGGGCACTACGGAGCATGGCATCCATTTCAGCTGCAAACAGAGGCCCACCTTCAAAGGGGAGGTCAAGTATGACCTGCTGGGAAGAGTGGGGCTCCCTCACCTCCCAGAGTCAAGCTGCCCACCACAGAGCTACAGCTGAGGCAATGCTGCGGGTCGCTGTGTCTGAGGAGTCCCAGGCAGATAACAACAGGTCCTGGGATACTAGTCTGCCCTCTTCAAGAAAGGTATTATAATCCACCCTATTCCCCTGTGGGAGTAAATGTCTGAACTTCTTCATGGAATCCCACACATCCATGACATACCTGGCTACCAAGGCCTGACAATTGGCTACCCATAGCTGGAAGGTAGAAGAGGAGAAGCCTTCTGCCCCAGGCGATCTAACTCCCTCACGTCCCTTGACGCGGGGACAGGGTCGCGAGAATTGTGCCCTGGGCCTAGCATTGCTTCCACCACCACTTGAGACAGTGTCAGGTGGTAGATTAGGAAGGGAAAATCCCTTGCATGGACCTGGTATTTATAGCCTGCTGTGTCTGATATGTGTGCAATGGACCCAGGGGTTTGCCAAAGCAACATGGCAAGGTCCCGTATGCTAGGGTGCAGGGGAACTGCTATGGGCTCAGATGAAGTGAACACCAAGCCAAACAAAGTGTCACTAGGCCCCATGGGAGAATGAGCCTCCAACCCCACATAAGCGCAAACCTGACAAAAAAGGTCGACGTGTGCTGGGAGGTCCCCAGTGTAGGAACGGGGCGTGGGGTTCAGGGCTCTAACCAGTGCTGGAGGACACGGGGCCAAGCTGGGCTGAATGGTACAGCAGGGACCAATTGGGGTCTCCTGTGGAGACCATTCATGGGGTTGGAACCTATATGGCGTCAGTACCAAGGGCCATGGACAGGGCTGTTTACTCCCCCCTGAGATACCTTCCTCAGGGCTCAGGGATCAAGAAGCCTCACGGGGCCATGTTTGTGGTGCCAGAGAAGGCAGGACAACAAGCCACCAAGGGGAGGACTCAATGGTACCGTGGCCTTCCTGCTTGGCTGACTCCAGTGCCAGGGAACTCAGCACCAAGATTGGTGATGGAGTTCAGTACCTCTTTTGGGGCAACCAGGCTCCCAAGGCAAAGGCCAGTTTACCCCTTTCATTGGGGGGCACTGGGGTGGGAGGCATTGGCAGGAGGAGGAGTGCCTTCGCTGCCTCAAAGGCCTCCAGAGTGGTGGGGACCAGCACCAACTTCCAGTCCCAAGGCGACCCCCGGGTGGAGGACATAGAGTGGCGCCAATGCTTCGGTACCAACACTGGTACCGAGCTCGTCTTCCTTTGTCCTCAAGGAGAGTGGTGCCAGGAAAGCTCCGGTGCTGAGCCTGCACATGGTGCCGAAGAAAGCCCCGAAGCTTTGGGGGTAGGCTGCCGCACTTGCTCTGAGGCCAATCCATAGCACCTTTGCTCTCTGTCTTTTATGGTCCACAGTTTGAAGGACCAACAGATGAGCACTCGGTGACCAGATGAGCTTCGCCCAGGCTCCGGAGGCACTTCTCGTGGGGGTCATCCCACAGGAAGGCCTTGCCGCAGGTAGCACAAGGTTTAAACCCTAGCGTGGCAGGCAGCGAGTAGGAGCAATTTTCCTGCTCTGAAGCTGCGTGCTCAGTAGCACTTTTTGGTGGAACAATGTGCATGAATAGGTTCTCGCAGTTGAGCGAGTGACTCATAAAAGACACAGAGACAAGCTGCTGGCATGATCGCAAGGAGTGAGCTGTTCCGATACTGTCACTGAGGGCAGAAAACGGAACTGAGGAGGGATGGGGTGGCGGCCACATATATAACCATGGGGTGGCTGGGAGCAGTGGCCGCCAGTCCTGTTTTGTCAGGCTAGAACAAAAAATTTTCTGACCAATCATGCGCTGCGGCACGGACACACCTATTACTGAATGTATCTGAGCAGCGCTTGAAGAAGAACTAAAGGTTTATTATACAAGGAAAGAAACAAACTATGAGCATACTGTTAAAAGATCAAAATAATCACATACATACAATGATTTAAAAGTCCATAAACATCAGGTTTCTGATAGAATTTGGAGCTTACAGATTTGTATAGTCCAGGGGTCGGCAATCCCCTGAACATGTGCCAAAGCTGGCACGCAGGTCTATGCGTAGTGGCATGCTGGGTTCCTGGCCCTGTGGCACTGTACTTGCCCTCCCCCACCGGCCCTGTCCCCAGTGGGATCAGGGGCCAAAAGAGCTGCACACATGCAAGTCCTGTTTTATCCTGGCTCTGCTCCCAACTGGGGGAGGAGGTTCAGCAGGGGAAAGAAACATGCCTGTGGCTCCTGTCGCCAGCTGGTCCTGCCCCCACCCAGCACATTTCTGACACCTGTTGAGGGTTCGGGGTGGGCCTGGCACAGGGGCTGGCAAACATTGCTAACCCCTGGTATAGTCCCTTAGCCACACAACCAATACCTTGATGGGTTTAAGTCCTTTGTTCACAGCTTCATTTGTTAGAAATCCAGTTCCAAGGGAAGTAGACCAAATAGTTCATGTGTAGAGTTTGTTCTAATTCTTCCATGAGAATTAGCAGGGTGATTCCAGGCCTGTGCTGGCTGGGATCTCAATCCTGGGGTCCAAACTTTCCCTGAAAACCTTGGACAGATGTGAGATACAAGGATTATGCTTCAAACTTCCTTTTATGCAAGGTGGGCATTTACAGGTAATTTCATCACATGGGCTCTGATGACAGTTCACAGATAATGTCTCCAGTGGAAAATAGTAATGTATATTGCCTTTTGAAGTAAAACCTTCACCTCTCAGCCACCACAGGTAAACAGTTGCATTAGTCCCATTAACTGACAGTTTACACTGATACATCAAAGGTCCATCTGGATGTTAATGTTCCCTTTTGACCTCTTCAGATAGAACAATAGTAAACAGATAGGGAAGCAGTTCATTACCTTGCTAACCTCTAACAAGACAGATGTAAACCACATCAAGAAACTACTAACAATAAACATGCATATCAAAGCCCTAGTCAACTTGTAAAACTACCACTGTGTTGTTCTACAATATGTTTTTAAAGGTTAAATTTGGATCACGTATTTTACAAGATGTCTTGGCCTTTTCAGGGCTAGCATGACAAGGTGGTGCCCATGATTCCCCTTACCAATACTTTATCAGCCCCATCCCCTCCTCTGCAAAATGGAGGTGGAAGATGGATGGTTCTGCCCAACCTTAGACCACAGCTAATCAGTCCCTGGATTTGCAAACATATGGGGTGGAAATATGCTGCCCCATGAACTCTTCTTCATTGTTTCTCTTTGCCAGGCTACTCAATGTAAGGCAGAACAAAACCAGCTCTTCCCTGTCACTCTCTATCATATACGCTCTGTCTCTGTATGCTGGGTGTTGCTAATGCACAGAGGTACAAAACACTGGGCCTGATTCTCCACCTGCTCCAGGAGCAGCTCCACTCAAGCTCATGAAATGATAGTAAGCAAAAAGGAAACAGGGACCCAGCTACGTCTACTATTCCATTTTACTGGCCTCCCTTGTCTCCTGTGGATGATTTGGAATAAAGTTCTTTACAGCTCATCAATGCAACTTGGGAGAATTTCCTTGTCTCCCCATGCCTCACAAGAACTGCTCATTCTTCTGGCTCTTTCATTCTTCACTCGGATACCCTCAGTCATTCATGCTTATCTTCTTCTCACCTTGTCTCCAGCCCTGATGAAATACACCAGCGACATCAGGTGTAAGTTCATCCCATTTCCTTCCATGAATAAATACATTTAAAGATTAATTATGGGAAATAAATATTCATGGAGGCACAGAGTCCATCCATCAGGATGGAAGCTGCAGCAGGCCACTGCTATGAGATTAATGCCTGTGGGTTTCAGTGCTAGTTTTCACCTTTTGAAAAATCTTTCATTGGGTGGCTGATATTCTCATCACCCAGCAAAGAGGTGCACTGGGCCTGAACAGCTTCAGAGCAAAGGACCCAAGTCACTGGAAAAGCACAGGCACTGAAAGGTGACAGCCTTTTGGGAAGAATGAAAAAAAAAAAGAAGCTCTATGTAGCAATGGCCTGAAATTGAACAAAGGGAGGTTCAGGACACAATTTCAAAAGGGATAGCTGTGTTAGTCTAGTACAGTAAAAAAACAACAAGGAGTTGTGTGGCACTTTAAGACTAACAGATTTATTTTTTGCATGAGCTTTCGTGGGAGAAGATCCCACTTCCTCAGATGCTTCGAAGATGGGTGAACTTCCTTTCTGTAAGTTCACCCATCTTCGAAGCATCTGAGGAAGTGGGATCTTCTCCCACGAAAGCTCATGCAAAAAATAAATCTGTTAGTCTTAAAGTGCCACACAACTCCTTGTTGTTTTTTTTCAGGACACAATGTCAGTGGAAAGTTCCCTAGCAGCAAGTGGGGTGAGGATCTTTGCACTGTGTCACCTGAGGAAGGAGGTTTCAGGATGAGAACAACAAGTGATTATGCTGGTTATTGGGTGTTAATAGCACAAGGGAGCCCCATCCAAGCTGTAAAATGATTGTGAGAAGCAAGCATTGAGATCGCTCTCCCCTTCCCACATGCTGAAATGTAGTCCCCTCTAGAGCACAATGCAGCAGCTGTTTGTCAGTGCAGGGCAACCCTACCCAGCAGCTGGAAGCAATGAGAAGTCTACATCCTCCATTTGTGTAAATCAGGGTGGCATCACTGGGATATGCTGGCCATTGAGTTAGCTCCTGAGATTCAGCTGAAATGGTACAGGACTCCAAGCTGGCAAAATGTAATGACCCTGCTGGGGTACGCCAGGACACAGGGGCACTCTCTTGGGTAAAACAACTGGATCCTCTGTCACCAGGACCTTGGCTTTATGTTTCATCTGAAAGGTAAAATAGGTCTTGGTCACCACTAACAATCAAGTCCTGCAGCCCTTCCTCAGTTCGTACAATCATTCAAGCCCATGGGAGTTTTGTATGAGCAAGGACTGGCCCTTGTGGATGCTATCTGGGAAGACTGTGTCATGTTATGGACCTGAGACTGCCTACCCCTTTGTGTTTTCACCCCCAGCAGTGTAAAGTGGGTGGACAATTCTGCCCTGGATTTGCCCCTCCCTGCACTCCCTCCGCACAGGTGTCAGTGACAGCACAAAGCGGCCCCTTGTGCCAGGACAGGGCAGACAGACATTAATGTTCTCAGCTGCAGCGAATGAAGACGGAAATGTACATTGGCTGAATTTCAGCCATTTGTATCCCTGTGCTGGGCCAACTGCAGTAATTCACAGCATGTGGTGGAACCAGTGTGCTTGTAGCTGGATGCAAATATAAACCTAGACGTTGGCTCAGCTTCCACCAGCACAATGATTGTTGGTCACATGCCCAGACCTACAGGAGCTGCTCGGTCAGGGTCCCTGAGATGTGATTTTCAGATCACTGGGCAGTTTGGATCAGAGAAGCACATAAATGTCTAGATGCTTTGCAGAACTGTTAGAATATCTTGGATCTGCAAAGCTGGGCCAGAAATCAGCATTGCCAACTCTCACCATTTCATCACACATTTCATGATACTTGCTATTTTTCTTCAGGTGCCATCTCCTGGGTCAAGTGATTTCATGAGAATCTCAGCTTTCATTTTAAAAAGAGCAAGTTTCTAGCCCTTGTGATGGAAAAAAAAGCTTGAAAATGAACCGAGTGCAAGGGCCACATTCTTATTTTATTTCTGCCATTTCTAGCATTCCTAACAAACAAAGGGGTCAAATAGCAATGCCTTTAAATTGCTATCAGCTAGAGCTGTTACCCTGCAAATGGTAGAAGAATAGCAGTCAATCTGGCACATTTTATTTTGGCTCCTACAATGATGCTGGTCCCCAAAATGCAGTTTAGGGCTTCCCATTTTCCACCTTTCTGCTGGCCTTTATTTTGTCAGTACTGTCAGTCCCTAGGCTGGATGTGTGGGGGAGCAAGAAAAGCATAACAAAAAGTGAGTTTCTTTTTCTTGTAGATTTCATTCAACTGCAGCAACTACTTTCCTCTTGGAGTGGCATAGTGAGTGCCACATCTTCAGCTGCTGTAGATCAGCATCACTCCAGTGGCTTCCGGGGAGTCTGGTTTATATGAGCTCCAGATCTGTCCTTTGGGATCCCATGGAACTAGCACTGTGGATACATTTTATATATGAAAAAAAGCAGTATTCAGAAACAACCCACATTCAAACCTTTCAGAGTAACATGGATTTTGTTTCAAAGCTTGACATATTATTGAACTGTGTTCCCAGATAACTACCTGTTAGCATTTCAGATAAGTCCTGGTGAATTGCATTTGTGTTTCCTAAAGGTTAGGTCTCCTAGCTGACAAGGGCAATCACTGATATTGATAAAGTGGTCCAGAATAAATTAATGGAAACACATTTGAAGGCTGATGAATTCCATCCAACTTACTAGCATTCTTAGGATATTTTAATGCAGATAGGCAGCTTTTATCTTGGCCAATGTAGTATAATATTAATATATAATTCCACCATCAATAAATAAATAAGCAAACCCACACAGAGTGACTGCCAGTAGCAAAGAACAGAGAAGCTGAACATTTCTTGCTTGATGGATTGTGACAGGAAGGTTTATTCACAACCATCAGCTGACACTGATGCTCTTAATGCTCTTTTTATTATTACGTTAACTGGAAGCATGCTGTCAAGAGAAATGTCACTTGCTTTAAAATTGCTTATTGCTAAGAATAAAAATTGATTTTTTAAAACCTCTTCTCAGAAATTTCACCATTTATTCTTGGTGTTAGCTTTTTTCATTTCATTCTCGCTGGGTTATTAGGGTCAGATTTTGCACATGATGAATTTGAACGGCCATGAACTCCACTACAGGTGCACAAACCCTTGTTTGCATGCACTGACTTGGAAGATTCACCTATCAGTGTTGCTAGTCAGGTTGGAGCAAGTCCCAGAGTCTCTCTTTGTTTGTATGGCATCCAATCCAGAATACCCTGGATTCTGTATCCCTACACTTGATAAATAATAATCCTAATAATGAGCTTGTTGTGTTCCTTTCCTAAAAAGCAAGAGGAAATTTAGGGTCAGATTCTCTGCTGCAGTGAAGAAATTGCAGTACGAGAATGCAGTATAACTGTGATTAGTATTTAATAATGGACATAACACTTTTTACAAGTATTGAAGTACTGAACAGAGTGCAATGCCCAATCCAATGTGTCTAGCAAATCAATGAAATTGGATCCCATAAACTGCGGCTGCTTACCAGCCACACATATAATAATGGGCACCCATATGCTGGCCCATTGTTTTTGAGAGCTTTTCTCTTCCTATTGCATACCAAGGGCTTCCCTGGCTCTAGAAAGTGCATTGGCTCAATCTGCAATCTTAGTTATGCTGGCATAAATCCAAAGTAAGTTCTGTGCATCCAGTGGAGTTATTCTAGTTCTGCTCAATGTAAATGAAAGCAGAGTTTACCCCATAGAGGCCTGGGAGGGGATTGTATTTTTTTAAATTGAATTCCTCTTGGGGGAAAATAAACAGATTCAAAGGAATCATCTAGAAATCAAAATAGATTTTCAAACCCCAAATAAACAGAACAAGAGGTTCACAGAACCTGCAATTCCTCAACCTTTCCCCAGTCTTGACAAGAATCTCATAGTAAGTGGGAGAGAAGTCCTGAGAAAACACTACTTGTGGAAGATTCTCCTGCCAGCAGACTCTGGGTCAAAGCCTGGCCTGGGCTATTAGATGTAGCTGGTGTAGTAAATGTGAACTTCTCTCACGGATCCAAGAGCCAGGCAGCACTGTTGGTGGCAAACAACTTCTCAAATATCTTTTTAGCTGCAGCACCACCTTGTGGGTTCTGTCAACTCTTACCTTTGGTTTTTGTTTATTCACAGCCTTCTCTGACTGTCAGTGAGACATTCTGGGCTTGTTATCTATTTGCAAACTCCCCCAACCACTGAAAACACCAGGATGGGTTTTCATGGACTCAGCGATTCCTTTACATAGCCCTGGCAGCATCAGCTACAAGCACACCATTTGGATGTCCCTTTATACAACCAGACCAGTGTAAGAGCAATAGGAAGGAAGACTGAACACAGAGGAAAAATGCCATCTTTTACTTTCCACTTACCACCTGGGGAGAACTAGCAGGTAGTGGTTTATTACACAAAAGATCTTTCTAGTAGTGGTTGGACCTCAAAACTTGTATTTGTACCATCACCCAATACCAGGTGTTTATCAGAACTTCTCAGCTTACCCTCTGCTGACCAACTCCCCCAGACACAGGATTCTTTTTCCTGTCCTCAAGGCAAATGTTTGCAGTAATAGTGCTGTGAGTTGCTGAACAATTGGCACACTCAGCCCCAGACCTGACTCATTTCAATGAAACAGGGCCTGATTTGTCAAGTTGCTGGGTATCCACAATTCCAGGTGGAAGACACAGGTGCACCTGAAGTTCAGGCCCACAGTTTGTAGAGGAGTTTGTCTGGGATTTTGGGGTCCTTCAAAACAAACAGTGCCTCAAAGACAAGACAGTCTCTCATTCTTCTCATGCACCATAGAAGCAAGGGTTAATGCTTCAGGACAGCACTTCAGAAGCTAAGCACTGGCAACCTGACCAGATCTGGAAGATCAAAAACTGTGCCAGTGCCAAGTAAAAGCAGGTAACATGAAGGGGAACGTGTTGGTGCTTGTCTGAAGATCTGCAGTTCAGTATGGCTATCACAGAATACACTTTGTTTAGCTGTGCTGGGCAGACCTGGTCGTACCTGTCCACAACAGCCACATTCACTTTCAAAAGCTGTGTGCAGCTCACACCCAGCTAGTTAATGGCCTGGATCTGTATCTGTTTTTGCCTGGAGAGAGTATTTCTAAAGACTGGGGGAGGCGAGGGAGGGGTGCTGCGTGAGGCTGCCCTGGTGTCTCTTATTGTCTAGTGGAATGTTGGCAGCAGTGCTGAAAGAGGGTGCATGTGTGCTGGGAAACAGACATAATCCTATTAACCATTAGCAACCAAGTCCTACTCCAGAATCCATTTAGTCACTGAGTAAACAGCCCAGAGCACATTACTACAGGCAGAAAGCCATGAGGACAGTACACTCTTCAGAGCCTACCTACTTCACTTTTAAACTGACTGGACATTAATGGGACGCCATCAAAGTCAGAGGAACTGACATTTCCCCCTTGCATTGTTTTTTATCTCTTCCTGTTCTGTAAAGTCTACATGATACCTTATATGCAGAGGTAGTGTTTGCCCTCAAAAGCTTCTCTTCTTGGGCTAATTTGTCTTCTTAAATTAATGCCAGTGGGCATGTTTTGAGGAACCCCTGCGACAATCAACACTTGCAAAGTATTTCTGAAGCCACCCCGCAATAACAAGCCAGTCTGTCACATCTCACACAGAGCAACCACCTTACCATCACAAGCTGTGCTTACAGCCTCACCTTCTGGAGCTACTCTGTGCATGCGACTATAGAAGGAAAATGATCGGTAAGGAAAATGACTTCTTCCAGGCTTCGGGTCGGTTGGTTATCAGAAACAAAAATAAGCTTTATTTGTACTTTTAAATTATGGAAAACATCTTAGCAATGCCTGTTTGGTTTAGATCCTGGCCAGCACCTCTGCTTAACATGCAGAAGGTCCTGGGTTCAATTCCCAGGGGGTTGGACTTGATGATCTCACGAGGTCCCTTCCAGCCCTATGATTTGATTTGATTTGAAGGAAACGGTGGTGTGTGGGTGCAAGCCCACCCACTTCTAAAACCCCTCCCCCAGGCTATGGGGAGGTGGTACTGGGCTGTACTTCAAATGATTTCTTGGGACAAATAATGAAAAGACAGGGACGGGTGTGAGGTCACAGGTTTATAACTAGGGATTCGGAAGGGGACACTGAGCAGAGAACCCCAGACAGCGCCCATTGCTCCCGGAAGCTGTTGAGGGAGCCAGCGGACGCCGCCCAGAGGAACTCTGCCCGGACACATGCACGAACGAGGGACCGGAAATAAGCCCCACAGTCGCAGGCCCCTCCTTCAGCCAACCTCCTCTCTCTGGTCCTGTGGATGGCCTGTTTAGTGTAGGCCAGGAGGAGGTTGGCAAGGAGGTCCCGCGACTTCGTGGGGCCACGGATGGATAGTGTGTAAAGGAAGATGTGTGGGGAGAAGTGCAGCCAGAACCTCAATAAGAGGTTCTGGAGGAGCCAGAAAAGGGGCTGCAACCTGGCGCACTCTAGATAGGCATGTGGCAGGGTCTCCCTCATGCCGCAAAAGGGTCAAGCTTCAGGGTGGAGGATGAACCGTGCCAAGTACACGTCAATGCTCACGGCTCCGTGAAGGAGCCACCAACCGATGTCCCCAGCAGGTCGCGGGGTCAGGGTGGAATAAAGGCTAGCCCACCGGGGGTCCTCACCCTCCATGGGTGGAATGAGGTCCCGCCACTTAGTATCGGGGCAGGACACAAGGGCGAGGAAATGGGTGGTGTGAAGCATGAGCGTGTACAGATATTTTTGAGGAGCAGTTCGGAAGGGGGCCGGCTGCAAGTCGAGCAGCTGGCTTGGGGCATAGGGCATGGGTGGCTGGGGGGGCTCGTGGGGCCGGGGCCCAATCACAAGCTCCGGAGGGCCAGGACTGAAGAGGGGGGAGTACCCTCTTGCAGAACGCGCTCGAGGTAGGCCCGAGCAGAGGGGGACAGGGCCGCCCTCACTTCCTGGAGTATGCGCCGGGGGGTTTGAAGGGTGGAGAGCCCCATGCACTGGGCAAGCACGAGGGGGTCCACCCAGTCCCCCCGGGCATAGTCCAGGAGGTCTCCGACCCTGGTGATCCTGCCAGGACTAACCTCTGCCTCACGGAGGGGACCTCTGCCACCTGCACACGAAGATGGGAGTTGTGTAGCAGGGGCTCCACAAGGAGGTCCTCCCCCTCGGTGGGCACAAGGGCCCTGGAGGCTGAGATGAGCCTCCAGGTCTGGGGGAGGCCCTTGTAGAAGGCCGGCAGCTCAGAGAGGTCTTGTGGACCACCTCTCAGCTGGATGTGAAGTTGCTGCCAGTCGTATTGGAGCCCTCGGTAGTGGTGGAGGAAGGTGCGTGCCAGGTGGCTCCACACCGGACTACCTGCACCATAAAGGAATCTCTGCAGGGCCTGGAGGCGGAAGGTGTGGACCTGGCTGTGGACACAGCACAGGCCCCGCCATCCCTCCTCCAGGGGGAGACTCAGGATCCCTGCAGAGACCCAGTGCAGTCCTGGCCAGAAGAACTCCAGAACTGGCTTCTGGAGGTGGGCCAGGAATGTTGGGGGCGGGACCATGGTGTTGAGCCAGTGCCAGAGAATGGACAGAACGAGCTGGTTGACTACCAGTGCCCTCCCGCAAAGGAAGAGGCACCGCAGCAGGCCCATCCATCTCTGTAGCTGCCCAATGACCCTGTCCTCCAAATCATGCCAGTTCTCATCTGGGGAGGGATGGGTGGCGGAAAGGTAAACGCTGAGATAGAGCAGCGGACGCACGCTCCACCAGATGGCTTGAAGCGCAGGTGGGAGGGGGCCCACCGACCACCCAGCCCCTACCATCAGGCCAGAGCTCTTGACCCAGTTGACCCCAGTGGAGGAGGCTGCGAGTAGATGGCCTGGCAGGCCTCCAACCACCAGGGGCGTCGCTGGGGCAGGGAGGGACCCGGGGCATGGGCCCAGCCCCTGCCCCCAGCCGGAAGGCCATGCCCCCTGGCCAGGGATAGGGCCAGGGGGAGGCTGCGTGGCCCAGCACGGCCCGGCCAGAAGCAGCCACTGGAGGCTGGGCCCGCGTACACAGCCCCGGATCCCCGGCTGGGGACAGGGCTGCTGCGGCCGATGGTGGCCAGGCCCCCGCTCTCCAGCGGGGGACAGGGTTGCTGCGGGTGGCCAGCTGGGCCCCGGGTCCCCGGTCAGGGATGGGGTTGATGCGGCCGCAGGTGGCCAACCACGCCCCGTCCCTGGCTGGTGATCGGGGGCCTTGCCACCTGTGGCCGCGGCCACAGGCCTGTGTTCCACTGGCCGCTTCTGGCTGGGCCGCGCTGTGGCCTAGCTGGCCGCGGCAGCGCAGCCTCCCCCTGGCCCTATCGCTGGCCAGGGGCGGGGCCGCCACGGCCATGGACGGCTGGGGATCAGGCCCCAGATCCCCGGCCTGATTGGGCCGGAGATTCGGGGCACTAGCGTTGGGACTCAGGGCACATTCCCTGGGGTGCCCAACACCAGCGACGCCACTGCCAACCGTGCCAGGTCGCCCGGGTGCTGGACCATGAGGAGCACGTCGTTGGCATATGCCGACAGGACCAGCCAGAGCTCTGACTCACGGAGCACCAACCCCGTCAACCTCTGGTGGAGGAGACAGAGGAAGGGCTGAATGGCCAGAGCGTACAGCTGGCCTGACAGCTGGTAGCCTTGACGCACTCCTCGCCTGAAGCTGACCAGCTCGGTCAGGGTCCATTTGAACTTGACCAGGCACTCCGCAGATGCATACAGCACCCAGAGAACCCACAAAGTGTGGCCTGAAGATAAAGGCCCGCAGGGTTCCCAGGAGGTACCCATGATCCACCCTGTCGAACGCTTTCTCCTGGTCCAGGGCCAGGAGAGCGAACAACAGACCATCCCTATGCCCGAGCTCCAACAGATCCCGGACCAGGTACAGGTTGCTGAAGATGCAGCGGCCCGGGCTGTTTGGTTTAGATGACAGGGGGTTGTGAAATTCTCTATGTGGATCTCTTGAACCTCTGAGAGGAGGAGCTCCACCTCTGAAAGCAGACAGCTGGTCCCCAAAGGGAGCAAGCAGTTCATTGTCTGATCATAGTTCTCATTTTGACTAATGGCAGGTTGAGCTCTTCGAACAGTTTTGTACCTCCGACCTTGGTTGGCCATGCAGATGTAACTTGGGCGCAGCATCTGAGCATCCTCCCATTTGCTTATAAGTAATGGCCAGTGGAACTAAGTGAGGACACGGCTATGTGCCTTCAGCCCCCTAATATGCCCAACATGATGGGTACAGGTTTATGAGACATTAATCTTTGCACTGGGGCAGTAGAAACCTACAGCACAGTGACCCTCTCTATGAGAGTTTCAGATTCATCTACTGTTCATGTAAGGAGACAGATTGGCAGCTCTGCGGCTGGAAATCCTTGACCAATAGCAGGCTGAGCTAGGCCAGTGGCTGAACAAGCTTCTGAGGTATGTCGTTAGTGCAAGGAGAGACTGCGGCTCAAGTACGTGAGCTAGCTTTGATCTAGCTAACTCAGTTCAGGAGCAGTGATGCCGGGGCTGCACAGGCTTGAGGCCAGGATTCCAGATGGACTTATCTCGGCAGAGGCTAAAGTGCATGCTACCACAGCTTCACTGCTCTGGGACCAGAGCTAGCTAGGTTAAACCTAGCTCAGGTGTGTATCCTCAAGCTCCAGTTGCACTCTTGTGACTGCAGTATAAACAGATGCTTAGAATCACCACCCCACTAACCCACCCATCTCACTGCTGGTCTGGAAGTGCCCTCTGCAGAACTGAGAAGACATTGTTCTACTGTTCCTGTAAAACCTAGCACCTCTGCTGAGATTGCCATAAAGGAACCGAAACAGTGACTGCCACGAGCAGGTCTACACTGTGATAAAAAGCCTGTGGCCCTGCATCACAGAACCCAGGTCACGTGAGCTGGGCTTGTGGGGGGTGGGCTGTGTGCTACATATGGCAATGTAGATGTCTGGGCTTGGTTCCCTCACAAATGGGAACACCTACACTTCAATTTTATAGACACTCAGTCCAGCCAGGAGCCCAAGTCGGCTGACGTGGGTCATGGGGTTTTTATTGCACTTTTGACAAACCCTAAGACTGTCTGTGTAGCAACCTGACTACTAAAAACTGGAAAGAGAACTACTAGTGTATTTCAAAGGGTAAGTCTACACTGCAGAGCAAGATCCCCAGCAATGAATCTCAGCACGTCAGTCAACTGACTCAGGAGACAGGGCTAAAAATACCCATGTTCATGTTCCCACTGATGCTGAAGTACGGCAACTGAAACCAGGAGGGGAGGGAGGTGGAAGTCTCAGAGCCCAGACTCTGCCGTAGGGAAAACATCTACACTGTTGTTTTTAGCTTTACATCCTGAGTTTGGTAAGCCCAAATCAGTTGATCAGGCTCTGAAACTCACTGCCATGCCATGGGGATTTTTGCAGTGTAGACGTATCCACAGAGACGAACAAAAGCCAGCAGACAGCAATGGCTTTCAATTACTACTGAAGAAACCTGTCATTTAGAGGCTCTGTATCTCAGTTTTAATCCCCTAATTCCCATAATCCCCTTGGCAGGTGATGGCTGGTGGTGGGGAGGGTAGTTAATGGACCTAATACTCAGTGCATTATTTATTGCTTGTTGAAAAAATATATGAGGAATGAGAGCGGAGGCCGAGTTCCTGCGGAGATGGATGGAGCTGAGTGAGGAGATGACCGTGGAAGGAGACTGGATGGAGATCAGCTCTGAAACTGAGGTTAGGCTCATGGAGAATAATTCACCATCTGCCCCTGGGCACCAGGGCTGGGGAGAGCTGCATCTGGCAGCTTGGAATGGCAACACCCACCTGCTGAAACAGTTACTGCGGCAAGGGGCAGCAATAGAGAGCAGGTGAGCACCCATGAGCCAGCTGCTTCCACTCTACTGTGCTCTGTCTTACTCACTCTCTCTATGCCTGTCTTGTGTTGAAATAAACAACCCACGGTTTCATTTTTGCACACCCCTAGGGATGAGAATGGATGGACGCCTTTACACAGTGCCACGCTGAAAGGGTCCATCATGCTGGTAAAGTTCCTGGTGCAGCGCGGAGCAGTCGTCCATGCTATGGACAGATCACAGTATATGCCGCTGCACCACGCTGCTTGGAGTGGCCATACCCAAGTGGCTGAGTTTCTGCTGGCTCGGGGATCCCCAGCATCAGCCATGACTAAAGGGGGCTTGACCCCTCTTCACTGTGCAGCAGCCAACGGCCACATGCTCATCGTGCAGTTGCTCCTACAGCAAGCTGCAGATCCTGCCAGTGGGGACAACAACCAGTGGACAGCACTGCACTGGGCGACTGTGAACAGCCAGCTGCATATCATGGACTTGCTGATTTGCCAGTATCTCTCCCCAGACCTGACCAGTAATGGAAGTATCACAGCACTCCACATTGCGGCAGAGGTGGGAAGAAGTGAAGCTCTAAGGCTCTTGCTAACCAAGGGTGCCAATATCAATGCACAGGACAGACTGGGGAGAACAGCACTTGCCATTGTATCAGATAATGGCAATCAAGAGGTAGGACCCAACATCTTTTCTTAATAGACTGAATTCTGCCATATGCTCATGGGAATTTTTCATTGTCAATTGATTAAAGTCAGCAGGGAGGGACAGATGGCCTTTGAATATTATCAATAATAATATGAACATGCATAATAATATTGGGGTCTTACATAGCACTTTCATCTGTAGATTTCAAAACACTTTACAAAAAGGGCTGTATCATTGTCCCCATTTTCCAGATGGGGAACTGAGGCACAGAGTGGGGAAAATGACTTTCCCAAGGTTTCCTCACAGGTCAGTAGTGGAGCGGGGAATAGCATACAGGTGTCCTGAGTCCCAGATCAGTGCTCACTTGGGACAATCCCAGAAGACCAAAGATGCTGCCTCCTACTCAGCCATTTGGTCATGAATGTTAAGTCTGGGTTATCAACATAGATAGCCTTTTCTCTTGATTGTCCTCTGGGGTTCCAAAGTTATTCACAAGGTGGAAAGATATACCTGAATAGATACAGCTACCTCCACTGTCTATTTGCTCACTTTGAGCTATATGACCTCTGACATATAAACACAATTGGCTGGCTTCTTTATGCACAAAGTTTAATTTCCCTGAACAGCCTTCCTCCATATTTAGGGAAAAGATACATCAGAGACTCAAAGGACTCTACTTCATAACAACTTCTGGGATGAAGATATATCATATTCCAGTGATGTTATGTTCTCACTGATGCTGGAGTCTGGCAACTGAAATCTAAAGGGAGGAGGGTCGGGGGTAGTTTGTAAAAATGCACTAAATGCACAGGAGCCTTTTCTGAACTGGGAATTCCCCTCTTGCCTCACAATCCCTCAGCTCTCAGAACACAGAGGGGAAATATGTGTGGCTTAAAATATGAGCATGATATAGAAGAATTAAAAGACAAATGCAAAAATAAAAATGCAAGTGAACTCATAAATTAAAAACAGAATGGCAGAGCTCTATGAGCAACGTTACACAGGAGGTCAGACTAAATCAGAGACGTCAAACCTTTTGGGATGAGGGGCCACACTGCAGTTCTTTTCTCACTTGGGGGCTGGTGAACAAATCTTTTTTTACATTCCTAGCTCTGCACAGGCCACACAAGTGTGTGTGGTGGCTCCATGGGCTGGATAAGAGCCCTTGGAAGGCTGGATTCTGGCCTGCAGGATGAAGGTTGGACAAGCCTGGACTAAATGAACACATGGTCCCTTCTAGGCATGAAAGCTGTAAATCTATGAAATAATTTAAATGAGTTTCTGTACTAGATGACCGGGGGATAGGTAACATGACCCAATTTTTTAAAAAGGCTCCAGAGGTGATCCTGGCAATCAAGGCCAATAAGCCTAACTTTAGTACAGGCAAATTGGTGGAAACTACAGTAATAAACAGAATTCTCATACGCATAGGATATGTCTACACAAAGAAGTTATTTTGAAATAAGGAGGATTATTTTGAAATAACTTTTTTCCTGTCCATGCAGGCATTTTGTTATTTTTAAATAAGCATTTCTTTATTTCAAAATAACAAAGTGCTATTTTGAAATAATAAAACCTACTTTATTTCAAAATAGCACTTAACTCGAAATAATTATTTCAACATAAGCCATTCTAAGCCACGGAACAGGCTTAATTCAAAATAATGGCCCTATTCTTTTGCTTGCCTGCCCCTATTTCAAACTAGAGAGTCCAGTGAAGACTCTCTATTTTGAAATAATAACTCCCACCTTGTTTCAAATTAGAGAGTCTTCACTGGACTCCTAATTTGAAATAATAAATTTGAAATAGTGCTAATTCAAAATAATTAGTTTGAATTAAAACTGAAGTAGTTATTTCAAAATAACTATTAAATTAATTTTGTCAGTGTAGACAGTGTAGACTCTGGTCAAGATGATTTGTTAGGGAACAGACGTGTTTTTTGTAAATCATGCCTTACCAATGTACTACAATTCTTTGAGTGAGTCAGCAAGCATGTGGACAAGGCTGATCCAATGTATATAGCGTACTTAGATATTCAGAAAGCCTTTGACAGGATCCCTCACAAAAGTCTTTTAAGCAAAGTAAGGTGTCATGGGATAAAATGGAAGCTCCTCTCATGGATCAGTAATTGGTTAAAAGATAGGAAACAAATGTAGGAATAAATGGTCTGTTTTCAAAATGGAGAGAGGTAAATAGTGGTGTCCCCCAAGAATCTGTACTGAGACCAGTACTATTCAACATATTCATAAATGATCTGGAAAAAGGAGTAAACAGTGAGGTGGCAAAATTTGCAGGTGATACAAAACTACTCAAAATGGTAAGTTCAAAGTAGACTGCAAAGAGCTACGAAGGCATCTTACAAAACTGGGTAACAACAATACAATGGCAGATGAGATTCAGTGTTGATAAATGTAACATAATGCATATTGGAAAACATAATCCAAACGTTACATATAAAATGATGGAGTCTAAATTAGCTGTTGCCACTCAGGAAAGATAAGATATCTTGGCATCACTGTGGATAGTGCCTTTAAAACATCCACTCAATGTGCAGCAGCGGTCAAAAAATCTAACAATGTAAAGAATCATTAAGAAAGGGACAGCTAACGAGACAGAAAATATCATATTACCTCTTTATAAATGCATGGTATGACCACATCTTGAATATTGCATTCTGATCTGATCACCCCATTTCAAAAAAGATATATCTTAAGGAACAGGTATAGACAAGAGCAACAAAAATTATTAGGAGTATGGAAATGCTTCCATACAAGGAGACACTAGTAAGATGAAGACTTTTCAGTGTGGAAAAAAGACGACTAAAGGGGGGATATTATAGAGGGCTATAAAATCATCACTGGTGTGGAGAAAGTAAATAAGAAAGTGTTATTTACTCCTTCTTATAACACAAGAACTAAAGGTCATCAAATGAAACTAATAGGCAGTAGATTAAAAATGACCAAAAGGAAGTATTTCTTCTAATAGTGTACAGTCAATCTGTGGAACTCTTTGCCAGAGAATGTTGTGAAAACTAGGACTAGAACAGGGTTCAATAAAGAACTAGATAAGTTCATGGAGGATGGGTCCATCACCAGATGGGCAGGGATTGCTGTTTGCCAGAAGCTGGGAATGAATGACAGGATGGATTACTTGATGATTAGCTGTTCTGTTCATTCCCTCTGAAGCACTTGGCATTGGCTACTATCAGCAGACAGGATACTGGTCTACATGGAGCATTGGTCTTATCCACTATGGCCATTTTTATGAAATGTATAGTCACCAAGAAAAATACATTCTCTATGTTATGCTTCACTAAGAATACTTCAAAAAGAGGCAAAAAGCTTCATTTACCTCTAAAAACACTCACTAAATCTGAATTCTTGGCCCTACTGAAGTCCACAGAAGCAGTTTCCAGTTTCTCATCCCATACCAAGACTAGAAAAGTAAAAAGCGATCCTCACTTTAAGGCTCTGATCTTGCAATGAGCTCTATATTGGGAGAAGAGTTTCTGAGTCTGCAAATGGCCATTGAAATTTCTGTAGATTACACAGTGTGGGCGTGGTTCTACAAGATGCAGAGTATCTCCTAAGAGTGCTGAATGTCCTTTACTATCATTGATTTGGAAATGAAAATAGTTGATCACTAAACCAGAACTGTTCATACTTTTGTAGGACTAGGCCTCTTGAGCCATGGTCTTGCACACCAAAGACTTCCCAAGAAGGCAGAATACATGCCCAGTCACTTGTATGGTGCCACAGCACCGAACTAATTTTCTTTTCCCAGATTACAGAACAGTTGCTGAAAAGCAAAGCAGATGTGAACCTGACAGACCACTACGGCTGCACAGCACTCCACAAGGCAGCAGCTGCGGGGCACTTGGCCATTGTCCACCTGCTGATTGAGAAAGGAGCCCCTGTCAACATTAGAGACTGTCTGAATCTGACTCCACTTCACAGAGCTGCCTGCTGTGGACATAACAAAGTAGCCAGTTACCTTCTGGACCATGGCGCTGAGATCAATGCAGCCGGCTGGCTAAACAAAACTCCGTTGCACCTAGCTGTGGAAAAAAACAACTTTCTTTTAATGGAGCTGTTGCTGGAGAGAGGGGCAAATCTCTCCCTGAAAACTTGCTGGAATGAAACAGCACAGGACCTAACATCAGACCTGCTCCTTCCTGTGGGCACTATGTCCTCTTCACAAGAGAAGCTGGCAAACTGCAATGCAATCCAGATCTGAACTAGATCCCAACTGGAGTACAGTCAGCTGAACTGAACAGACATGAGAACATCTTTTCCTTCACTTTCCTCTGCTGCCATCTTGTGAAGAAGGATTAGACTTTCGCATTATTCCAGTATTAACAGATAAAGGGCCTGATTCTCATTTTTATTGTCCTTGCAGTGTGATGAAACCTTAAAGGGGATATAAATATACTTTATATCATGGGTGTCCAACCTTTTCAGGTGAGGGGCCACATTGCAATTCTCTTCTAAGTCGGGAGGCCGGTGAGAAAATCTTTGATAGATAAAACATACAAATTGATCTTATTAATAAACTTTAATAAAATAATGATTAGTGTTATATTTGGCATTGTTTTTCCTTGCACCATGTACAGAGGACAAAGGGGACAGGAGTGCCTGTGTCAGAGAGCAAGGCAGAGCGTGGGGAGCAAGGCAGGACTGGGGAGCATGGCAGAGGAGTGGAGGCAGAGCAATTAGGTGACAGGACCCACCTACTTCCTGACAGGGACCCCACCAACTCTGCTCTCCTCACTCCCTGCCAAGCACTGCTCAGGGAAAGGAGAGCAGTGCTGGGGAGAGGGAGAGAACAGAGACAGGGCAGAAACCCTAGCAGTTCTGCAGCAGTCACAGGTTTTCACATTAGGCATCTCTGTATCAGCAACATTGATGGGTAGCAAGTTCTACAGAAGAATTTTTGTCACTGTGGTCAGGGGAAGGACAGGGGTGCTGGGGTTAGGGTTGCGGGAGGAGAGCAGAACTGAGCGGATGTCCAGATCAGGAAGCGGGTGGGTCCTGCCAACCAGCCACACTGCTCCCCTGCCCCTTCACCATCCCAGAACTGCCACAGTTTGTCCTGTTTTTGTCCCCCCTGTGTTTTCCTCACCCCCACTCAGCACTGCTCTCCTTTCCCTGGATTCCCCTTGCCCTCAGGCTTAGTTTTCCTTCCCCCGCACCAGACTGAGGACAATGCCAGCTCAGCTCACACACCCCCACTCTCCACCACATAGCGCCTTGCTGGTTCATCTTTCCAGGCTCTCACAGCAGCACTCCACTGGCAAGATGAAAACCCTTGGCGGGCCACAGTCTGGCCCCTGGGCCGCCGGTTGGACAAGCCTGCTTTATACCTACTGGAAGGCCCCTTTATATGATGAGAGTGGTGTCGCTGGGCATTAGTATAAATGAGAATCAGGCCCTCGCTTTTTAAGGGATTCTGTCTTTATCAACATACTACTGTAATATGGATTTAAGTGAATAAACCATCTTTGGGGATTCATTAGGCACAAGATAATGTAGCCAATGGGTACCGATATGATCCCAAAGCCTTAGGGAGGTGGGGTGAGGTGGTGCACAAGGCAGAACAGGAGGCATTGGAAAGAGTGGTGGGAGTAATGGAGCTGCAGAGAAGCAGTACCACGGTAAAGGAGATGTGTAGAAAATAGGTCAGGCAACAAAATGCAAGACCCTACTTAAAATGGCAGTCATTACTTAGTGGCAGCCGTTTGAAGTGCCTGAAATTCACATACGTTTTAGCTTTGGATGCTTAAATGGCCAGATCTATGTAATTCACAATTATCCTATCTCTAGAATACACCTTTGTGTATCAGAATAATCCTATACTGATGTCTTATTGTATTCAGTCACTGGACATTTAATAAACCTGTACTCATAAAAGAAACACCAAATCAACTGATAAATTACCATCTCTCATAGCACAGGAAGCACCAAATCAGCAAAGCTGTCACTGAGGCAAAAACTGCACCTGCTGCCTCCATTGAGGGTAGAATTCCAAATAAAGTGCAGGATATTATTTGTTTCCAAGTAGAAAAATAGCTCCAATCTGCAAAATGTTCCCAAGCAGTCATTTTTTTGCCTGCAGCCAAAATCAAATACGTACATTTGAAAGAATTCAATACACGAAATAAAAATAAGTCAACAGAAGTGACATGATAATAAGAATTAGGTCCTGCCTAGAGCTGGCTGAATAATATTGATCAAGTAATGGCACTACTCATCACTCTATGTTTTGCATTACTCAGCTTTACAGCTGGTTGAATGCAATATTTGATAACTAATAATACATGATCCAAATGATATTTTGCTTGATGAATCATATTATCCAGTATTTGAACAGCTCCCTTCTCAGTCTATAATGCCTCCCTCCTGCCCCTGAATATAAAACATGTCACTGTAATAATCTGAACTTCCATAGCACCTTCTCGTCAATGGTCTCAAAGCATTTTGTTAGTTTTTACTATTACTCATTCAGGGGCGTCGCTGGCTGGGGGAGGGACCTCAGAAACCCTCACCTTTGTCTACCCTCTTTGAGGTAGCCCACTCTCCCCCGACCTCACCAAAGCACAGCCAGGGGCACCCTTTTAAACCCTGAGGGGGAACACCTTGTAATGACCATACGTTGGGAAACTGCGAAGGGTCTATCCCTTCGAGTGCCCTCCCACCTATATTTGCCCCCTTTGTATCCACTGCCTTCTGGACAGCTGTCTATGTCAGACAGAAGGTTCCCTACTTCCAGGGCACTTGCATAATCTTCTTGCTCTATGGTCCTATTCCCTAGCAGGACATGACCCCCCTGCTTTCCACCCTGCCTTCCCACGGGACTGTCTCACTACATCGCGTGTAGTCCCTTAGTGCTACTGCAGTTCTCCCCATGCGCGTTGGTGGCCCCTTGGCAGTTCTGCGGTCCCGTCTTTCCATTTTCAAGGACCCGTTGACACCCATTGCCATCCAATGGCGTGATACACAGAGAACCCATTTCTATACAACATATAACAGTTTGGAGTTGTACCCCTTTTATTTGCCCTCTGGCTCCCTCTGGGGAGAAAACTTTGATGGGTTCTCTGATCCCAAGGTGTCCTTCAGATGCAGCAGCTGCCACCCTGTTACGGTCCCATTCTCTAGCTTGGGAAGGAACCTTCCTTGGCAGCAGTGTTCTTCAATATCCATGTATTGAAGAGTTTTCTCCTTGGCAGCCCTGGCATGGCAAAGTGGTAACGTTATCCCTCTGGCAAGCACTATAGGTACTGAGTCCACAGTCTTTCACAGCTCTCCTTCAATTCTTTTGGTCGCCGAGGGGCTGACTAGATGGTAGTAAGAGTTCTCTCCCATCCCTCTTCTTCCCCCTCACGCCTTAGTGAGAGCTTCACAATGCAAACCCTGCAAGCTTAGACCAGCGGGGCCCTCCTCTACATTCTAGCGCCCTGCAGGCCCTAGTAGGATCATCTCATCAGCACTGCCTCAGGCCACCTTGCTGTTAGTGACCTTTCCTGGAACCTCTCTCCTGCCAGAACCCGGTTGTGGTGCCTGCTCAGCTGAAAACGTGCACTTCCACACTACCGGGTTGTTAATTAGCATACCGTAGGCCCCCGTCCTGCTTGGCTCAAGGCCATATGCCGCAGCTTAGTGTCTTGTGGTCTTCTCAGTCGCACTCGAGCCCATCTTATGACCTTGTATCCTTGTTTCTCTCTTTTAACCAGACAGCTTGTTTGGCCACATCCTAGATAAGGGGCATTGTCATTCCCTTACTTCTCCCTGTGTACTCAGTAGTTGCCAGAGCAGTCCATGACTACGTGGCTCCTGCAAAGCCTTCGGATGCTCTATACCTACCCTATCTTTGTTCTTGTGCGAGACACGCCCACATGGCTAGTCTCATTTGCTAGCTTTCAGTGTTCTCCTTTGAGTCCATGTGACTTGGCCTATGCTCAGACGTTGTAGGCTGTTGGTTACATTCCACGTTTTTCCTCCTATGCAGGGCACCCACACAACCCGTTTTGTCAGGTTGTATCCTTTTCTCCAGCTCAGGTGACCTTGTCCGACCTGCTTATGCGTTCTGCCTCGGTGGGTTTGGTCTTGCCCTGTTCTGGGTTGACCCTCAGCTCTTGCTTCTTCTGGGCCCATCAAGGCCCACTTGCCTCTTGACTTCGGTGAGCGTCTTGCTGTGGGGCCTCTACCTTACAGGGCTTGTTGCTGTGCTGAAGGCAGAAGTACCAACTCCACCCGCCATCCATCAGCATGGCTAGTAGTCACCTATTACTGAATGCATCCGAGCAGCGCTCGAAGAATGGTGGGTTACTCACCAGTAACTGTCCTTCTTCGAGATGGACTGCTCAGATCCATTCAGGTCCCTCCCCTCCATCCCTGCTTCTGGAGTTGGCGACTCTAAGGAACTGAGGAGGGGGCGGGGAGGCAGCCGTATATATAGCCACGGGTGGCACGAAGGATGGTGGCCGCCTCCCCTCTTCTGACAAGCTAGGACAAGTCTTCCAACCAATCCGGTGCTCTGGCACGGAGACATCTATTACCAAATGGATCCGAGCAGCCCAGCTCGAAGAAGGACAGTTACTGGTGAGTAATCCACCGTTCTAGAGTGCCATAGGACTTTTTTGTTTTGCAGAGCAGGGCAAGAGGGCTGGCCCCCACATACGGCCAGGTCTAGGGTTACCAGATACCAATGTTCCCTCTAAGATGATAATGTAGCTGGGCAAGTTATGGTGTTCACTGAGCAGCAATTTGTGAGGCATGGTGCTGTCTGGGCAACAGTTTTTTGGTGCCGGAAGCGTCGGCATGCCTAAGTATCTCAATTCAAAAGAAATGCATAGATATTATGTTTTTGTTGGAACTTTAACATAAATGTTAAACTGAAATACTGTAGTTTTATTAGTCTGCTAAACAAATGTGAGACAATGACACTTGCTGCCTATCTAGCTTCTACCATCATCTGCACCTCACAGTTTTTGCTGCCTGTCTTTGTCATGTTTCCAGAAGAAAACATCAACCAGCAATATTGCCAAGAGCCTAACGGGTAGCCGTGTTAGACTAGTTCAGTGAAAAAAAAAAAGTTCTGTGACATATAAAGGCTAACAAATTCATTTATTGCATAAATCTGATGAAGTGGGATTTTCTCCCACAAAGGCTCATGCAATAAATAAATTTGTTAGCCTTTAAGTGCAAGAGAACTCCTTGTTTGTTTCACAGCAATATTGCATGAGTCTTGGCTTCATCAATTTGTATTTTAAAATGTTCCGCACAGCACTAAATGAGTCTTATCCACCTGCGATTCCACACCTCTCATGCCAGAGAGAAGAACTCCTCTCCTTTGAGTGCTGCTCAAATCATTCAGTTACAGGTGTCTACGTGCTGCAGCGCACGGTAGCTAGGAAAGTCTTCAGCCTTAGCCTGTCAGGTCAGGGCACATGGCCAACACCCCCTCTGCGCCACGACTGCAGCTATAAAGGTGACCGTGACCCTGATCTTTCCAGTTCCTTTTTCCGCCCTCAGCCACGGCTTCGGATCAGCCAAGAAACTTGCGTAAGCAAATGCCTGTCTTCTACTGCGAAATTCAAGATGCCTGGTTTCAAACCATGCTTAGGATGCTGCAAAGCTTTCCGCTGGACAATCCACATGATAAATGTCTCACAAGCCTGGGTGAGTCCCACTGCACCAAGAACTGACCTGTCTGCCAGTTCTTCAAAAGGAGGACTCGCTAGGACAGAGATCTGCACCTCCAATCCCTTGCTGGGAGTAGCGCAGAATCCTCTGATGTTGCCTGAACCCTGAGTGCTCCACCGGCTCACTAATCAGCCTGGGCACAGGAACCCTGGGACCATTGTTTGGTGCCAAGCCCAAAGTGTTGGTCAACAGCCCCGTCGGTATCATCAGGGTGTCAAATACTTCAGTTGCCAAACCAATCTGGAGCCAAACTGAAAGCGGCACCACCAATGGCACCGTTGACGCCGCAGGCCCCTGTGACGGTGTGGGCACCTTCTCCAACCCAGGTTACGGCACCGCGGAAGAAAACCAGCTCAGTGCCGACCATGGCACTGGAAGTCCAGTTGGCACAGGAAACAGTACCGCCCACCAACCCGGTACCACCCAGCCTGCCGCCGGTACCGCAATCTGGAACTGGGAACTGCTCCCCGGCCAACCCAGCGCTGCCCAGTCCACCACTGGTGCTGCAATCCGCTGAGGACTGCTTCCTGGCCTCCTCCCCACGCTCCCCCCAGGACATGTCAGTGCTGTGCTCCCAAACTTTGGGGGCCCCTTCCCATGGCTTGACGTCGACTTCATCTCCAGCCTCAGTCCACTTTTCTCCACTCAAGATAGTAATAAGGGTAGGAGAACATTTAGGGAAATGGCACCGTAAACCCCCCCTTTGCCCACGCCTCGATGCAAGAACAGATCGTCAGGATCGGCTGAGCAAGTGGGGACTTCCCTGTCATAGCTGTGTCCCTACAGCTGTGCATAGCAAACCATTCAGCCCTTATGAAAAGGAATATTTTTAACCTCTTGAACGCCATTCAAGGCTTCCGCCCCATTATCCCAAAGGATCGCCTTAGGGACATCAACATGATGGTCGAAGAAAGGGAAATGGCACCCAGAGACACTTTTATGGGCACCTGAGAAGCCGTAGACACAGCCGCTCGTACGATGGTATCGGCGGTGGTGATGTGTTGCTCGGCCTGGCTACAGGGCTCGGCCCTGCCACTGCAGCTACAGCTTACTATTCAGGACCTCCAGTTCAAAGGCCCTGATCTTTTCGCCAAGTCCACAGATATGAAGCTCCATGGCATGAAAGGCTCGAGAGCCACGCTCCGGTCACTGGGGATTTACATCCCATAACCTAACAGACACTCTCTAAAACCTCATCAACTCCTTCAACAACAACTTCAGCAGTTAAAACAACAGATTCAACTGCTGAGTACATTCCCAAGGTCCTACTCTTTTCCCCAGCGCCATCTTGGGGACATGGCTTTCTGTAGCAGTCCTTGATACAGTTCACAATCCATTTAGAGATACACTGGGAGGATACTGGTAGACCTCTCTTATGTTCGGCGACCACCACAAACAGTTGGGAGGTCTTGTGAAATGGTCAGGTACACTCACTGTAAGTTAGGAGCACTCTCCTCACGTCCAGTGTATGCCACTTCCTCTGGTTCTGTGTAACCTGGGGATCTGGGTAAAAAACTGGCAAGCAAATTTTTTGGTTAAGGTGGAAAGGGGTGGCCACCTTAGTGAGGAAGGATGGGTGGTGACCCAAAACCACCTTATCTGGGTAGAACCTCATGTATGGAGGTTCCGAGGAGAGGCTTTTCAACTCCAAAACCCTTCTAGCAGAGGTGATTGCTACTAAGAAGGCCACCTTCCAGGACAAGACCAGGAGGGTGGCTGAGTCCAAGGGTTCATAGGGCGGCTCCGTCATTGCCCGGAGGACAAAATTCAGGTCCCAAGGCGGGGTGGGCTTACGAGGTTGGGGAAAAAGTCTCTCCACTCCTTTTAGGAATCTGACGTAGGTTAGATGGGAGAAAACTGATTGCCCATCCACACTCTCATGGAGAACGGAGATTGCCGCTAAATGGACTCTCAATGAGGAAGAGGAAAGGCCTCCTTCCCTTAGGTCTAGCAGATAGTCAAGGATCACGTGAATTGAGGCTGATATAGGGTCTAGACCCTTGTCCCGAGCCCAAATGGAGAATAGCTTCCATTTGGCTGCGTACATGGACCTGGTAGATGGTCTTCTGCTACCAACCAGGACCTTCTTAACACTGTCTGAGCAGAGCCTCTCCTGCTCACTGAGCCAGAGAGCATCCAGGCCGTCAGATGTAGGTAGCCCGGGTCTGGGTGTTGAAGGTGCCCTAAGTCCTGCATCAGAAGGTCCGCCCACGATGGGAGGCGGAATCGGGTCTCTATCGACATGTCCTGCAGGAATGGGAACCAGTGCTGTCTGGGCCAGTCTCGAGCTATTAGTATTATGTTCACTCCATCCCTGTTGATTTTCAGGAGAACCCTCTGCATCAGGGGAACAGGCAGAAAGGCGTACATCAGGGGCCCCAACCAGTTGATGAGGAAGGCGTTGGTGAGGGACCCCTCCTCCAGGCTCCTAAAGGAGCAGAACTGGGGGCACTTGCAATTCTGTCATGTCACAAACAAATCTATCTGGGAGAGACCCCATTTGTCTACCAGGAGGGTGAACACCCTGTCGTGAAGCGACCACTCGTGGTACACTAGCAGTTTTCTGCTTAGTGAGTCTGCTAACCTGTCATCTACCCATGGCAGGTGGGAGGGCACTGGGATGAAATTGTGTTGTATGGCCAATTCCCAGAGTTTGCACGCCTCCTCTCTGAGTGGCATAGAATGGACCCCCCCCCACTGATCTGGGTAGAATACAGCCGTGGTACTGTCCGTGAAGATCTGGACTGACCTGCCTTGTATCTTGTCTAGGAAGGTCAAGCAGGCTAGCTTGATGGCCCTTAGTTCCTTCATGTTTATGTGGAGAGAACCGTCTGTGTGGGACCAGAGCCCCTGAGTGGAGAGTCCCCTGGGCACATGGGCCCCCCACCCTGTGTTTGAAGCATCCATTATTAAGGCCACTGAGGGCCTGAGGTCTTTGAAGGGAATGTCCCCCATGGCAAAACAGGGATCCCTCCAAACCTGAAGTGTCCCCAGAGTATCCTGGGGGACAAACAGTACCTTGTTCAGGGAGTTCCTCCACATGTGGAACACCTTGGAAAGCCAGATTTGGAAAGGCCTCATCCTCAGGCACACCGTCTGGATCACTGAGGTGGAGGCTGCCATGTGACTAAGGACTGCACACACTGTCAGGCCAATCTCACAGGGGATGTTTGCAGCTCCGTAATGATGGTGCAAATGGACCAAAATCTGGAACGGGGTAGGAATGCCAACCCCTTATGGACATCTACACGCGCACCAATGAACTCCATGTTTTGGGATGGGCGGAGCTTTGACTTCTCTTGGTTTATATGAGGCCCAGATAGTTGCAGAGCCTCACTGCTGCTTTGACGTGGAGCTGAACTTGGGAGCTTGATTTCCAGACTATTAACCGGTTGTCTAGATAGGGATCAATTCTTATGTCCCGACTGCGCAAGTATGGCACGACCGGCACCATGCACTTCGTGAACACCCTGGGAGCCAGGGAGAGCCGAAAAGGGAGAGAAGTGAACTGGAAGTGGTCATTTGCCACCATGAACCTTAGGAAACACCTGTGGCAGGGCCTTATGGCTATGTTAAAATAGGCATCTTTCGATCAAGGGCCACGAACCAATCCCCAGGAGACAGAGACGGGAGGATCTGTGATAGGGAAACCATGCGGAACTTTATTCTCCTTATGTGTTTGTTTAAGGCTCTGAGATCTAGAATGGTTCGAAGGTCCCCATTGGATTTTGGTACTAGGAAGTATCGGGAGTAAAACCCTTTTCCCCCCTCTATAACAGTCTCGAGGACCCACTGGTTGGATGTGATGTTGGCCCAGTGGTGTGTGAAGTGGTGTAAGCGGTTGGGGACCGGTCGAATTGTGGGTTTGCTGGCTGTATAGTAACCATCAAAAATACTATTTCTTCCCTGATGAGCGTTTGGAGGCCTGTCCGTGCCTACCCGATTGGAGAACGTGGGACTAACTGTGTGTGTTTGTCTGTTTGACTTTTCCCTTACAGCTGACT
>ML681963.1:12364276-12399166 GCA_007922195.1 Podocnemis expansa | reverse complement strand
TCGTGGGGTCCCTTCCAACCCTATGATTCTATGATTCTATGACTTCTCACTCTTTCCCGAACAGACCTTGTCCTTGTCCATGTCCCCAAGGTGGCGATGGGGAAAGAGGAGGGACCTCAGGAATGTACTCTGCAGTTGAATCTGTTGTTTTAACTGCTGAAGTTGTTGTTGGAGGAGTTGATGGGGTTTTAGAGAGCATCTGTTAGGCTGCGGGGTGTAAATCCACAGTGGCTGGAGTGTGGCTTTCAAGTCTTTCATGCCATGGAGCTTCAAGTCTGTGGATTTGGCAAAGAGGTCAGGGCTTTGAATGGGAGGTCCTTAATAGTAAGCTGCAGCTGCGGTGGTAGGCCCAAGCCCTGTAGTTAGGCAGAGCAGTGCATTACTACAGCCGATGCCACTGTATCGGCAGCTGCGTCCATGGCATCCCAGATGGCCACCAGGGCGTCCCTGGATGCCATTTCCCCTTCTTCGAGCATCGTGTTGAAGTCGCTAAGACGATCCTTTGGGATAAGAGCGTGGAAGCCTTGCATGGCGTTCCAGAGGCTAAAGGTATACCTTGTCATAAGGGCTGAGTAGCTTGCTATGCGCAGCTGAAGGGCTGCTGTGAAGTAAACCTTTCTGCTGAGCAGGTTGAGTTTCTTCGCCTCTTTATTCTTAGGTGTGGAACCTGGTTGACCTTGCCTCTCTTTCTGGATCATGGCGTCAACGATCAGCGACCCTGGAGTGGGATGCTGGAACAGAAAGGAGAACTTGTCCTGAGGGTCGTGGTACTTATGGTCCACGACCCTGGATACTGGTGGGATTGAAGATGGGGTTTGCCAGTGGGCTTTGATGATGTTGTATACCCATTTGTGGAGCGGTACAGACACCTTAGCAGGTGGAGCCTTTTGGCCAATGTCAAAGAGGGGGTTCGTCTCCTCTTGGATGACCCTGAACTCTAGGTTCAGGTTCACTGCCATGCAGTGTAGCAACTCCTGGTTACAGTCATTCAGTCTCTCAAAGGTGTATTCGTCGGGTGAAGAGGAAGAATGGGCCCGTGATCTACTCTGATGTGTAGAGTCAGGATCGGGTTCATTGTCCAAGAAGTCTGAGTCCATGGTCTGTGAGGGGTACTGTACGGAGCGCTTCCGTGAGACTAAGATATCATCGGCAGCCATGTGCAGCCAATCATGTGACCAATCGTTAAAAGATGCTCCGGCCTCCAGATGTCGCGGAGGGGAACAGCCTCGACTAGGTTGTGGTGTGGTACCCAAAGGGCAGGGTCCCACTGGTTCAGGCAGGCCCAATGATCTGCTCCTGCGTCAAGATGTGGGTGAGGGAGAGCGTTTACAGCGCATTTCCCTAAATGTTCTCCTCCCCTTATTACCATCTTCAGAGGAGAAGAAAGTACCAAGGCTGGAGGCGAAGTCAACACTGATCCTTGGGAAGGGGCCCCCGAGGCTTAGGAGCACGGCACCAACATGTCCCTGGAGGAACATGGGGAGGACGCCGGGGAGCAGTCCTCTGCGGAATGGGGTACCGAAGGTGGGCTGGACGGCACCGGGTTGGGAGAGCAGTCCCCAGTTCCAGATTGCGGTACCAGTGGCAGGCTAGGTGGTACCAGGTTGGTGGGCGGAGCCACTCCTTGCGCCGACTGGGCTCCCGTTGCCACGGTCAGCGTTGAGCTGATTTTCTTCCGTGGTGCCGGTATGTGGGCCAGAGAGCACGGCTGCGCTGACATGGAAGCCTGCAGTGTCAGTGGTGCCACTGGTGGTGCCACCTTGGGTTCAGCACCTGGTTGATTCAGTGACTGATGTCTTCTGCACTCCAGTAGTACTGATGGAGATGTTGACTGAGACTTTAGGCTCGGCACCAGAGATTGGTCGCGGGGTTTCGGCTCCCAGGCCGATGGGTAAGCCAGCGGAGGACTCAGGGCTCAGGCAGCATCAGAGTCTTGCACGCTGCTCCCAGCAAGGGATCAGAGGCATAGCTCTCTGTCCTTGCGAGTCCTCCTTTTGAAGGACTGGCAGAGGGGGCAGCTCTTGGCAAGATGGGACTCACTGAGGTATGCAAGATATTTATCGTATGGATCGTTGAGCAGGAAAGCTTTGTAGCATCCTAGGCACAGCTTGAAGCCAGGCATCTTGAATTTTGCAGTAGAAGACAGGCACTTGCTTACGCAAGTTTCTTGGCCAATGTGAAACTGTTGCTGAGGGTGGAAAAAGGATCTGGGATGGTCAGGGTCACGGTCATCTATATAGCTGCAGTCACAGTGTAGAGGGTGCGTTGGCCACGTGCCCTGACCCGACAGGCTAAGGCTGAAGACTTTCTGACCTACCATGTGCTGCGGCACATAGACACCTGTAACTGAATGATGTGAGCAGCACTCGAAGGAGAAGAAAGGGAGTCTACTTGTGACAAAGCTATTGTTGAAAGGCAGCTTGGAGAGGGAGGGGGGTAGAAGGCTGACAGGACACAGATTCTATGACACCCTGGCTAGTTCCAACAATAGCACAGCCCTGGGAGGGACAATGCAAAGCCATGGGTGGTTAGTTTGCACAGGAGGGGGCTGGAGCTCCAGCAAAGGAGGACTTCACTCTCTCCCTCATTGCTGCTAAGAAGCTAGGGCTGGCTGGCTGCCTTTTAAAGGGGATCTCCTGAGATCTCCCCCAAGCTTTCTCTGCTGACCCCCCACCAAGGGTCCCCTTTGTCCCTTACCTGGCCTACAGATCTGCTGTTACTGGGCCATGCCAGAAGCTGCTCCCCAGGCATGCTCAGGGAGGGACTACTGAGTTTCAAAAACTACTAGCTTGTTGGAAGCTCTCTGTTCCCGGCAGTGTGCAGCAGGCAGAGTTTGCTGTGCTGGGGAAGGGAGGGGGCTGCGCAGCTTACATTGCCAGCAGGTCGGCTCAAGCGGTTGTGGTGCCCCAAGCCAAATTTTGATTTGGCACCCCCCATCTCATTCATGGAGGTTGAAAATGATTTTCTAAAGTGCATAAATCTCCAGCCTCTGCCTGCAGAGGGATTTAAAGTGCACTCTGCCTACATAACTTGCTAGGAGAGTTGAAGAGGCGGGAGCCAGCCTGATCTTCAGGGGGGCCAGGCACCCCTAAGAACTGTCACTTGAAGCCATGTCTGTCTCTTGCTTCACAGCAGAGCCGGCCCTGATTGCCAGATACCAAAGCACGGAGAACAGGGAAGTGTGATAGCGAGGACATTGGAGGACACATGGAGAAAATGTACTATTAATGTAATATTCTGTTTTTAGGGGGGCCTGGAACACTTCCCCCTAAAAAGAGGGTGTTTCAGGGCATTCCAGCATACTTGAACCCCTACACGTAAAAAGCCAGACAAAACCATGCATTTTTAAAATGCCTGCTGGACGGAGGACGTGAAGGTAGGAGGACATGTCCTCCTTTTGCCTGACATCTGGTAACCCTAGCCAGGTCTAGCTCCCCACTGGCCAAGGCAGCCCGCATCCCTGGCTTTACAGGGGATCCCATGTGCCCCGAGGGATGGTTTCTCCCCATTCTTCCAAACTGGAGCCCTGTTCCTGTTCCCTGTTCCTGTTCCCCATTCCCGAGGAGCTACCGGTCCCTCCCCCAGCCGGAGCACAGGGAAGTCCCGCCCCGACGTGAGCCCCGTGGCGGCGCGGGAGGACACCACGCAGGCTCTGTGCCTTCTCTCCTCCCCCAGCAGGCTGTGGCGCGCGCCGCCGCACGAGTCCTCCGTCTGCCCGGCGCGCGCGCTGGTTTGGGGCGGCTGCTCCGGCCCGGGGGGCGATGGTTTTCCTGACCGTGCCCTGCTGGCTGCGGAGCCGCCTGACCGACCGCTTTTGGAGGGTGCAGGAGGTGCTCAAGCATGCACGAGTGAGTGAGGGAGGGAGGGAGCCAGCCCATCCCGCCGCACGCGGCTCGCGTCGCCCCCTTTCCGGGCTGCTCCGCGTGCCCCGCGCCCGCTCCGGCTGCTTGTGCGCACCTGCCCGGGGCGGCTGTCTCCAGGCCTTGCCTGGCAGCCAAACCGCTGGGGGGCAAGAGAGTGGGTGGAGATGGGCCTAAAGTGCAGAAGGGCTGGGCAGGTGTTGGGGAGGTCTGTCCGTCTGTCCCTAAGGAGCAGGAGGGGGGAGGTGAGGGTCTGTCTGTCCTGAAGGAGCAGAAGGGGGGGGGCGATCTCTGGAAAGCAGAAAGGATGTAGGGAGTTGATTTTAAAAGCCTTGTTAGTCTAGTCCAGTGAAAAAACAACAAGGAGTTGTGTGGCACTTTAAGACTAACAGATAAAAATAAATCTGTTAAAGTGCCACACAACTCCTTGTTGTAGGGAGTTGGTTGAACATGGGGTGGGACCCACATGAGCATAAGGCAACCAGATGAGTGCCCTTACAGCGGCACAGCCCTATATGCCTGTGTAAGCTTCTAAGTGTGGACATGGTCCTCATTTTTGACTTGGTTTTCCCCATTTGCAAAATGAGAGAATTGACTCAGGCTTAACGAATGTTTATAAAAATTCCCTGAGGGGTAGCCGTTTTAGTCAGTGTACAGCAAATACAACAAGAGTCCTGTGGCACCTTATAGACCACACGTGGCCAAACTGGCTCAGGAGCTGCATGCAGCTCTTGAATGAAAAAGTGCGGCTCCTAGAAGAACATCAGCAAATCGGTTTAGGAAAGCAGCCCCGACCTGAGCTCCTGTCCTGAGCATGCCCTGGGAAGGGGGGGGGGGTCAGCCCAGAGGAGCTAGCATCAGGGCCTGAGAGTTTGGAAGGGGGTCAGGGATGGCGGGGAGAAGCGCGGCATGATTGGGATTTTAAAAAACTCCCCACTAGCCTGTGGTCTTCTACATCAAACCACAGCTAAGCTTTTACTGTATAGGCCTAGTTTTCATGGTAATCTTAAGTAATTAGCAGAATCTGACATTAGTAGGATCAATATTTGCCCTCTTTTTATGATAAAGTTAAAGCGTGCAACGAATTTTAAACTTAGTAATTTTGCAATAGGTAAAAGTATATGGCTGTATGCTTCAGTGTGGCTCTCAAAGCTTTAATAATCAACTTGTGTGGTTCTTAAGTTCCATAAGTTTGGCCACCCCTGTTACAGACTAACAGATTTCTTTGGGCATAAGCTCTTGTGGGCTCCAACCCACTTGCATCTGTCAAAGCGGATTGGACTGCACGGAAGCTTATGCTTGAATGTTTGTGAAGTGCTTTTTGAGATCCTCTTTGCAGGCATCTCAAACTCAAACCATCATGAGAGCTGCATGAGGACTATTTACGTTAGCCCGAGGGCCACACTGCCGAAATTTTTTCATATGATGGTATGGCAAATGTTGGTAACAATAGCATCATTGCAGGCTGCAGGAAATAGCTTTCCGCATGTCTGAGACCCCTTAATGCAAAGTTCCATAGAAATGTGAAGCAATGCCTTCTGTAGTCATGTTGCTGAAAGAGTTAATAGGTGAAATAACATGTCTTGTTTTTGCCTTAGCATTTTCGTGGAAGGAAGAACCGCTGTTATAGATTGGCTATACGAAGCGTTCGGAGAGCTTTTGTGAAGACTACAAAGGCCAGAAGACTAAAGAAGAGATTTATGAGACTGGTAAAAAAAAAAAAAAGTCCAAAATGTTGAATTGAAATAATAAAACTGGAAGAGACCAGGATCGGTTTTATATAGCGATTTTCCCATTTGGGGTTTCCCAAAATGCTTTACGAACTGCTCTGGAAAGAGTAGATCAGATAGTTCAAGGGAAGTACAGTAGCTTATGTTACATCAGAATTTGTTGCATTGAAGAAATGTTGGTCATGAAACACCTTATTTACTGAATATGATGATATACATGTGTCTAAATTCTTTGCCAAAAGAAAGCATCAACCAGAATATTAACTTATTTTTTTATTTAAATCTTTTAGCTTTGGATTACAAGGATTGATGCAGCTTCCCTTGAACATGGTTTGAAGTATCGAGCTTTCATAGGCAGTCTGGCTAAGGTAAGTGTTTCCTGGAAAATGATTGCACTAAAATGATGATATGTTGTCCAGAATTGTCTCGCTAGTCCTTCAAACAGGCATGCAATGCTAATTCCATAAAACACCTCTTCACTGTTGATTTATGAGATCAGAAGAATCTTTTTCATTTATTCTTTAAAGGGACCATGTCAGTTCACATTGTGTATTGCAAATAAACTTTGTTACCTATGCTACTGAGAGGTGCTCAGACTAAGCTGTCTTTTTAAAATACAAAAAAACCCAAAACCTGGAATTACTAGAAGTGAGTTCAAAAATCCAAATTACTTTAGGCTGTCTTGTGCATTTCAGTAAGCTTGAAGAATAAAAATAAATGCATTCAGTTTCACCGCTAGATTCTGAGCACTGCAGTGCTTCTTAAAAACACATACAATGGGATTTGTTTCATAACTTTGCATTAGAATTGTAAAAGTGGAAAGCTGCTTGTTTTGGCCTTAAGTTTAGTTTGGTTCTCCATTTTTTTTTTCTTCTTTAAATCGGGAGCAAAAATGAAGATGGCAATGTGCTTTTAAACACTTTTTTAGGGTTTTTCCCTGCCTGATGAAGTCTGTAGAACAACTCGATTGAAAATTAAGCAGTAGGATTTATTGATCAGTTTATTGCTGTTTATTGATTAGTTTGTTGCTGTTTTTTTGTAAATTGTAGTAACTGATAAAGTACTCTGCATAAAAGTTCTAGCTTATTTTCTCTGAAAAATCTGTTCCTTGGTGTCCCTTGCATCTCAGAATGGTCCATCAGGGAGGTCCTTGGTTTCATTTTCCAAAAGAAGCACACCTGATTTCTAATTGGTCTTCCCTTGAAATCTTAAATCATCTGCTCATTGTTCCTATAAAGCGCCTAATCCTCAATCCTTCCATTTTGACACTTTTAAGGGCCTAATCCTGAATTCAGCATCTGCCACTTCTGTGGAAGTCTATGTGAATTGCACATGTGCAGCACTTCTAAGGATTGGGCCATAAATTCAAATTTGGCTTTTTAATTGAAAATGATGTTACTGCATAATTTGAAATGTTGTGTAAGGCTGGTTAAGCCAAAGGATTGGGAATTGAGAGCCCAAGTTCCGCTGCCAGTTCTACCACAGAGAACTAGTGTGACTCTGGCCAAGTCAGTTTTGTGTATCCATTTCCTCGTCTCTAATGGATAGAATACTTTATTCAAGGAGCTCTGAGGTCCTTGGATGGAATCACTACAGAAGTGCAAAGCCTCTTTTAAAGAAGAATTACCATCCATTTATAACATATTTACCTAGTTTGCTAGCATTTGAAAACTATGTGTCCAACATGAGGCATTTGCTCTGTAGACTTCCCACTGTAGCTACTAAAATTTTTTGGAAGAGACTTTTGGTAAACTCAGGGCTATCTCTGTTTTAGATCATATGCTATAGCATAAAGTTGTTGTTAAATTACCGCTCTCCCCTTGGGACACTCTCAGAAATGAGTTGTGCATCTTGAAGCTTTCCCAGGTAGCAAAATCAGATGTTCATTTGCCTAAAACATACACGTTTGTTTAAAACTAATATTTAATGTATATAATAATAGACTAAAGAAGTTAATGAACATGTTGTAGAAGTATAACTGCTATGCTCTTCATTGACCATCCATCTTGCATTTAGTGTCAGGTAGAACTGAACAGGAAAATGCTTGCTGATCTCGCTATTTATGAACCAAAGACATTCAAGTCTCTAGCTGCCTTAGCTAAAAGGAGACGAGAAGAAGGCTTTCTTGCTGCTCTTGGAGATGGAAAAGAACCAGAAGGAATATTTTCACGTATTGTGCACCATTACTGAAGTGACAAGCAAAATTTACAATTTTAGCTGCCTGTTCTAAGCATTGACTTGTATTACAAAGTAAGTTTGCACACCAGAGTACAAAAGAAGATCATGTCTGTGAAACAGAATCCTCTAAGTCTCTCTTCTTTCTTGTTAGATTGATTTTAGACAACCAGCTTACAAACTCATGAGGACTGGGTAGTTTTCCCCCCATCCCATGCCATAATGCCCCTTAATGGTTTTGGTCAATATTGTAATCTAAGCTAAACAGGGGTAAACTCTACCTTGCAGAAGTCACTCAATGTAAAGACATTGTGTAAACACTTTTGTTTTGTAACAATTTAATAAAAGGGGTTTTTTTTGTGATTATTATATAAGGATCTGAATAGTCACACTTGGAATCACAGCACAATAACATTTAACATTCTGATATGTTGATGACTAATACATGTAGAAAAATGTGTGGTAGACTCAGTATTAATCAGGTTATATGGACAGCTATGGCTTGAATATGTGACACATAGAATACCAGTGGAATTAAGCAGCAAACAGCAGAACAGGCTTGTGGTGCAGCTAGTAGAGTTCTACTAAAATAAGTTCCAAAGGGGTAGCTGTGTTAATCTAGTTCAGCAAAGCAAACAAGGAGTCTGGGGGCACTTTTAAAGACTAACAAATTTATTTATCGCATGAGTTTTTGTGGGAGACTGTTAAGTTCCCCATCTTCAAGCATCTGACAAAGTGGGATGTTCTCCCATGAAAGCTCATGCAACAAATAAATGTCTGTCTCTACAAGTACCACCAGACTCCTTGTTCTACTAAAATATGTAGTCCATGGGAATAAGACTGTGATGGACCAATGAAATCACCAGAGATACACACTTTGCTAGGAATATAAACCATGCCTTTTTAAGCCATGTCTTCTAGCTTCATACCACAAAATGTAGAGTATCTACCTAACCTTTAAACAAGAATAAGTAAAAGAATGCATCGTAGGTAGGTTACAGTCAGCTGTCACAGTGAGTTTCCAATTAATTTAAACGTTCACCTGGCTAATCTAGGAAGGAAAGTGTAAATGTGATGTTGCCTAAAAGGCACCCACAGAGTTGCTGATAGCTCTTTGGTTCAGTTAGAGTCAGGAACCAGAGATTAAGCCCATGTCTACACAACAGCAGGTATGACCACAGCTGTGCCACTGTAGCATAGACAGTTCCTACGTTGTTGGATCACTCCCTTCCATCAGTGCACTTAATCCATTTAGTCACGAGGTGGTAACTAAGTCAATGGAAATAAGTTCCTGAGGGGTAGCCATGTTAGTCTATATATTTCAAAAACAAAGTAAGTCCTGTGTACTGTAAAGACTAACCCATTTCTCTGAGCATAAGCTTTTGTGGGCTGCAATCCACTTTGTCAGTTGGGTTGCAGCCCATGAAGGCTTATGCTTGAAGAAATTTGTTAGTCCTTAAGGTGCCTAGAACTTTTAAGTCAATTGAGGAATCCTTTCATTGACCTTCCTGTCTCAACACTGGGGGTCAGGTGAACCTAAGTATATGGCATGCATTTTTTTCACAACCTGGAGTGATGAACCTAGGCCGAGCTGTTTTTTTTAAGTGCAGAGCAGGGTCTGCAATTAACAGCTGTGTGGTATGGACCTCTGTCCACATACAAGCTTCAGATCTTGACTTGCCAAGATTTTAGGGTTACATAACCACTCGGGTCAGCAACCCAACAGATAAGAGCCATTTTTAAAAATTCCTTCAATAGCCAAGTGGTTTGAGAGCTGCAATGGGTGTCCACTGCCGGGTTGCTTGGGGGGGCAGGGCCTAGTGACAAGGGGGGGCCTAGAGCCAGGAGCAAGCCACCTGCACCTGGGGCTCCTGGTGGCAGAGGGAGCCCAGAGCTGCAAGGGGGCAGCCAGAGCTGGATGTGGCTCCAGAGCTACAGGTTGCAGACCCCTGACCTAGCTAAAGTTGTAGCAGGTGAATGGTTACACAGCTCTGCCTTCCAGGGAAATATGTCTGCTGTGCTCTGTTCAACACAGGCTGTGTTACAGAACTCCCCCTTGCATACTTATAGATGAGTGCTAGAAAACAAAACTGCCGGGGTGTGTGTGTGTGTGTCAGAGTCAGTGCTACCATGTCCACAGGTGGGGATTGATCCTTTTTCTACTCAAAGCCCCAGCTGCTGGGTGAAGGAGCACGAAACAATTTTTTAAAGGGCCGCTGGCCCTCCATTGTAGCAGAGAAGAAGTTAACTATGGGAGTCGAGTGCAATGAGGGCTCCCATGGGGGGGGGGGGGGAATAGTGCCAGACCCCCAATTGTCAAGGGGCAACGCTTAGGGAACAGAAGCCCCAGGCTCCAGCGGCCCGTGCGGGCGGGTGGGTGAAGGGGTTTTGTAACAGCTCGTGCGGAGGGGAGCGAGAGGCGAGGCCAGAGACCCTGGGGCGGGGGGGGGGGGAGGCGGCGTGAGGCCGGGCTTTGTCTGAGGGGGGGAGGGGAACGCGCAAAGCGGACGCCGGAAGCGCCGCTCGTTCCACCCTAGTTTCGAATGCCTAGCTGCTGCGTCACGCCGCTCGCGTCACCCCTCAGGCGAGCGTCACGCGGAAGGGGGCCAATGCGGCAGCGCCGCCTCGCGGCGGTCAGCCAATTGGGAGGCGAGCTGCGGGGACGGGGCGGGACGCCGCCCGGCTCCGGCGGGGAGGCAGGCATTAAGCCGCCAGAAAGGTTAGGCGAGGCAGCGGCCCAAGATGGCGGCGGCGACGGGGAACGCGGCGGCCGTGCTAGCGGGTGGGCCCCCGGCGGCGGGGCCGGCCTCGGCGGGGAGCAGCGCCCCGACTCCCGGCGCGGTGCTGATCGGCGACCGGCTGTACTCTGGGGTGCTGATCACGCTGGAGAACTGCCTGCTGCCCGAGCACGCCCTGCGCTTCACCCCCTCCATGGGCAGCGGCCTGGACCCGGACACCGAGACGCAGCTGCGCGTCACCGGCTGCGAGCTCATCCAGGCGGCCGGTATCCTGCTGCGGCTCCCGCAGGTGAGCGGGGGGGGGTGGCTTCCGCAGTGCTGCGAGCGAGGCTGGGCTGCGGCGCTCGGGCCGCGGAGCCGCTGGGCGAGGCCTAGGCCTAGGCCTGGGCCTCCCTTGCTTGGGGTGTCGCGGGGGCGGGGCTTTGCTCTTTCGCTCCGGGGGGGGGGAGCCAAACGGCCGAAACTGCCCGCGCTGGGCCCTTTCTGGGAAGTCGCTAATCCCGCTGCCCCGCCCGCTTTGTTTGACCGGCCTGGTCGGGGTGCGGAGACCGGAAGTGACGTAACCTTCCGGGAGTGTAAACGGGGGGCCTGGCTTGGCGCCGGTCTCCTTTTCCGGGCCCTTCCTGGCTGAGCGGCCACGTCTCGCCGGCTGCCTTTAAAGGGGGCGTCCCCCTCGCCCCTCTTCGCCGCGGCTGGGAAAGGAAGTGATTTTACAATACGTTTCCAGCGAGGCTTTTTTCCCCCCCCTAAATCGTCTTTTCCTCCTGGTATGTCACCAGTTTTCTGACGAGCGTCAATAAGAACAAACTTAATTTCCTTGTGAAGGGTTTAGCCTGCCAGCCTGGGCTATGTGGCAGTCAGATGTTACGCTGTTTGGAGCGGAGAGGGATTGCAAAAATGCCAGTGTGGCTGAGAAAAGGTTATGAGGCCTCCAGTTTTTTTAAATGACTTTTTAAAACATGCCTATGTGATTGTGAAATCACAAACTGAATTGTTGCTCTGTAAAACATAAATATGCAAAAAAATGGCTAAATAAATTTTAAAAAGCTTTTTAAAATGATTACAGGTAGGTATGTCACACACACACAAATACTGGCCCCAAATAGTAATGTTTGATATTTTCTTCTGACTCACTGTTAAAATGAGCGGTTGAGTTGGTGGTTGCCTTTTAACATTAATCAAAAATAAATTCAGTAGAAGTGTTTGCATGAGTGGGTTGAGCACTGGGGGTGGTTTGCACTGCAGCATCCATTCTCATAACTACTTTTCAGTGTATCCATAAAATATTTTACTGTGGGTGCGGCTTTTCTTTTGTCTGGCCTGCTTGAAGGTCAAGGAAACTCAGAATCCAGGTGCACAATAGATAGTTCTACATGGGTAAAACAAATGTTAATGGTAGTCTGAACTTTGTGCAATTTTGTTCCTTTGTGAGTTTCTTGGTGCTAAACTGTACCTTTCTGATGGCTTTGGGACTGAAATTTAACAGCCTAAAATTCATCTTGCTCTGGAGTCTTGTGTGGGGATGTTAATGTTGGGTTACCATTTCTTCCTTTCTCCTTAGGTGGCAATGGCTACAGGGCAGGTGCTGTTTCAACGTTTCTTTTATACAAAATCTTTCGTGAAGCATTCCATGGAGGTAAGGATGTCTTTTGAAAATACGCTACACCTTTCATTTCTCTTACGTTTGAGAGCATGAATTTTATGTCCTGTTGCTGATCTCTATGCACAGGAAACCACTGAACTGCAGATTTATTGTTCAGTGAAACACAGTCTTGCACATTTGCATTACAACATAGCTATCTCTGATTTTTGAATATTTCTTGTTTTTACCACCATTTTCTTTTGTTATCCCTCCTAAAGCTCTTGGAGGCAGTCAGTTCCAGATTTGAGCAAAACATCAGTATGTTGCAATACTTATATTTCAGCATGTGTCAATGGCCTGTGTTCATCTGGCATCCAAAATTGAAGAAGCACCAAGGCGTATAAGAGATGTAATTAACGTGTTCCATCGCCTTCGACATCTAAGAGAGAAAAAGTAAGTTTAGATTCTGAAATGTATGACTTTCTTAATGGCCAGTTTTTTTAAATTTGGAGATTACCGAACATGAGAGCTGAGCTTAGTACCACTAGGTAGCCATAATTGTTGCTGTGCCTGTGTGGAAGAGGGATACATCATGACTCAAGGGACATGAGCACAAAACCTTGTTTGGGAATTGGAAACGTAAAAATGGAAAAAAGTGAATGTAGGTATCTTAACTAAATCAGTGCTTATAGTGTTGTAAATAGTAGCCTGTGTGCATAGTGATTTGCATGTGTGTCCAAGTAAGATTGAGCTCCAGTCTGTACTGAGGGTGCTTTTCAGTGGCAGTCAACCGGCATTTACACAAGGCGAATAAAATGCCTTGCTTAACTGCCAGTGACTTCCGAAGTTGCTAAGACCCACTTTCCCCTATATGTCTTGGGGGCAAGGACTTCCAGTGCAGAATTCGAGGAGTGAAGGGGCCAGTTCATACTCACTGCTAATCATGCCTGGAACGTCAGGTTGACAGCAGACATTTTTGCTGCTGTCAGTATAGATACACCCCAAGTGTCTGTTGGTATTGCCAGTTCACTCTTATTCTGTGGAATCTGAAATGTCTTCCAGAAAACCTGTACCTCTAATACTGGATCAGGAGTATGTCAATTTGAAGAACCAAATCATAAAGGCAGAGAGAAGAGTTTTAAAGGAGCTGGGGTTCTGCGTTCATGTGAAACACCCTCACAAGGTTTGTATGATGTTCAGCTAACATGCAAAGTGTGTGAAAACACAAATAAAATAGCATGTGTAGTATTAACCATTAAACTGGATAAAAAGTTTGTGTTCCACGATACTGGAGCCAGCAAACCTAGTTTACTGTGATCTTGCTGTCTTGTTTCTCATTTGAGAGCCTTATTGTATCTCATTGGTCAGTGAAGACTGGAGAAGGATGCAGATGTTAAGAACTGGTTAGACTTAACTGTACTTGGATTCATCACTTTGTCATAGTATGAAAACAACTTACTGAATGAGCAGGTAATTGGGTGTTAAATTCTGAAGGATTATGGATAACTCATTAATCTAGTTAAAAGGTGCTAAAATAGAGCAAGGGCTCTCGCCTTTGCTTTGTATTGCAGCGTATCTACTTTCTGTCTTGCAGCAGTGGGCTACTACTTGAGGCCTCTTGCTTGTACTGTAAATGGTCTTAATCTCCAACTTAAAGTGCCTTCTGATTAAAAGTTTGTAGTTACCTTTAGCAGCCAAAAATTGTATGAAGAATTCAGTTTTTGCTCCTGTGCTTTCAGAGCTTGATACCTTCGTCTGATCAGGTGTTTCCTAGCCCTACTGCTATCTTTTAATTTGTTTCCTTGTATTTACTGGAGTACCAATCACAGTAATAGATGTACTCCTTCACCCAAAACAAGCAAGTCCTGTGGCCTCCTTGCTTGCTTTGCTGAACTAGAGTAACATGGCTACACCTTTTTGGAGCTCCTTCACCAAGTAATCCCTGTGAATTTCCTGCGCTCATCTTGGTCTCCCCCACCATCTTTTTTTTTTTTTTTTTTTTTTTTTTTCCCCCATAACTGGTTCACCAAAAGCTTTCAGTTGTCCTGCATGTTGCCGAAAACCTTTTAAATAGAGCTGGACTTTGCATAATCAGGAGAGGGATGGCTTAGTTTATTCCCTCTCAGTGGAGATGTTCTGTGATGGATGGTTGCCACTTTTTTTCCACTTGGCTTTATGTCTCATGTGGCAGCTAGAAAAGGAATATTGAGTTGTATAGGGAAAACATGCCTGTTTTGAAAACTGAGGTGAAAGCAAGACTTCTAGATGAGTAGGATGACTGAGCTCAGAAGGAGCAAAAGGGAGGTGTGATTTGCTGTGCATGTAAACTTTTGGAGCATCTTCTTCTCCTTTTGCTGGAGGCAGGATCTACCTGCGTAAATACTTGGCATCTTGCAAGCACTCTCTGGATGCTCGAGGGTATTAAACTCTAGAAGAGAATAGCTGATGCTGCATGGATACCCATCTGAATTAAATACTTGGTTCTGGAGATTCTTGGTAATAACTCAATAACCCATATCTTCCAGATAATCGTTATGTACCTTCAGGTATTAGAATGTGAACGTAACCAACACCTGGTCCAGACTTCATGGTAAGTTGATCTATCTTGTTATAAGAGACCAGCAGGGGCAGTAGCAGAAATATGTCATTTGAGGCACTCTGGGCAACACTGGTATAGCCCACAACTGTGTTCGTGGAACAGAGAGTTCCAGTGTTTCCTGGGGTGCCCCAACCTACTACGCAAATGTTGAGCGGCCTCTAAGTTTCAGGCACTGTCTTAAATGGTAAGATAGCTTTAAATCCCTCACCCCTTACTCTTTCGTCCCCTTTCTTCTACTCTCTGCCCTCCCTCTATAGTGAAAATGTGAAGCGATTATTTCTTTGGGTAAATCACATGCAGTTCTTGTCCATAGCTGTTGCTGGGAGACTCACTTTCCTAGCACTTGATCTGTTGATTGCAACAAAGGCATCGGGAGTCCTCTACATTAATCCTTTTTATCCACATGGATAATCCAAGATGTCAGCTACTGAGACTGGATAGTCCAGTGTTTTTTGCATTTGTCATGAACCATCTTCTGCTTGTCTTGTTGCTTCACTATAGCGAAGAGAATCATTGGGGATGGGTATCGAAGTTAACAGCTCAGATCTGGATTGTAACAATTGTAATCATGAAACTGACATAATTTAAAAATTGGAATGATGAATCTAAAGGTCATATTTCTGCTGACTGAATTCTCTGGTACTGTGATCTGTTTGATGGAGAACCCATTTTGACTTTTCTTTTCTGTACTCTTTTGATCAAAGGGTAGCCTCTGAGGGTAAGTGACTAAGACTTCTCCTCTGCTGCCCAAGCGCTATGGTGCAGGGATAACTGCCGTCTTCAGCCAAACCAAAGCAGGCTCTCCAAAGAGAAGGCTGACTCTAGACAGGTGGTATACATCTGATAGTATAGTAACTGGCCGACTGCTGCTTGTGCTTTTACTTTAATTTTTGTTGTTGTGCCTTTGACTTTATTGTATATTTTAGAACTTGATTAAATTTTGGAACCTGTTAATGTAAAGATGCTATAACTGTTAAAAATGCTGTAACTTTTTAAAATGCAAAACAAAAAACTTTGACTATTTTAAGGTGGGATTTCAATTTTATGGAATGAATTAAGCAATTGGTTGACTTCAGTTTTTATCATACCTATGTATGTTTAATCCGACACTTAAAATACTTGAGTAGAAAGTCTGTAATTTAGAATTAAGTGCAGCAATGACACTGAACATTTTCCCTATTTTCAGATTACACAATACCATTACATTCAGAACTCATGTGAAATAGGACCATTAGACACCAATTTTCTTCTTATTTAGGTTGCAAAGAAATAACTTAGAACAATATCACAATCATTAAATTGAGAAACATACATGTGAACCTGTCTGTGCAGATGCTCATTGCCTACAGTATCTGGAAAATGGTGGGTATCCAGTATAACTGATTTTTTTTGAAGGCCTGTGGTTTTACAGAACTGCTTTTGTTGATATAATGTGACCAATATTTAATTCACATGTACCCAAATGCAGAGCTGAAAGGCTAGCTGTGCAGTTAGCAAGCTAGTCTGTTAGTCTAGTAGTTTAGAGTAAATGGTCTTTCTTCTCCAAACTTTGAGTGCTACCTCTCACTGCATTTCATTATACAAAGGCTTTGTCTGATCTCCTCTTTTAAACTGTCTTCATCACAGCAAAACTATGAGAGAGGTTAACTTGTCATGCTGTTCTTTCCTCGAGAGCCAAGACTAAGCTTTTAACTTGCCATTGTTTTTCACAATGGTCAGTCACTCCCCATGTTCTAGAACAGTGGGTTGTGGTTTTTTGGTTTTTTTTTTGTTTGTTTGTTTGTTTGTTTGTTTTCCAAACTTAGAGTCAGGACCCAGTACTAGGTCGCAGACCCTCAGGTACTGGGTCATGGCACAGCCTGCTGCTCCTGCCAAAATACTAGAATGCCTTGCTCAGAGATGTAACTGTTGGGTTGTGGGCATAAATTATTTTTTCAACTGGGTGTCAAGAATAAACCATTTGAAAACCATGATTCTAGAACTCAGATGTAGGAGAGGGTTAAAATGTACAGATGCAATGTGTGAGTATCATTACTTTTACAAAGGATTTATGAGCACTGTCCTATTTCTGTAAAGTGGATTTAAGTGGGCTCTGGTTTATGTCCTTGAATTAGTAATCCCTTGTGTACTGGATACCCAACATGATCGATTTCAAAGCCCTTTCTGAAAGCTTGTTCTATAATTATACAATGGCCTTTACTTTGGGGGGTGGTTTATCTCTTGCCCACTTGATATGCTACTTGAAAGAAATAATTCTTTCAAAGATATAGCTAAGCATTTCATTTGTTTTTATGACAAATTCAGATTCAAGTACTTTAAAAATACAAATTTCCTTAAGGATTTAAAATCATCTTCTAAAATGTGTACTGTATACTGGCTGTTGTGGACTATGTGTAGTATTTTACAGTTGTCTCATTCTGTGAATATTCATTTTAAGAAACCTTGTTGAAATGGGACAATTTGGAAACGGTACTGTCATTCTCCAGAGAAGAGGAGATCTGTTTGAATACTGAACCGTCCTTGGCACTGATGTTCTGAATACCTGGATTTCTTCCATGGCTAGTTTATAATCAAGAACGCATTCTGTCTTGGATGCTGTTTCACTAATGGAAAATGGACCAGTTACAAAAGTTGCCAGTGGAAATGGGTGCACGCAGAAGAGGATTGGTTTTTCTCTGAAGAACTCCAGCAGGATCAGCAACTTTGAACACTTTAACTTTGAGTTTGCATGCTTCTCTGCCTTCCGGGATTGAGCCTAGATTTGTTACTGAGTACTTAACAGATTATATGTTGTCTTTACAAAAACATTTTTGTTTTTGCATGATAGCAGGCCAGTAGATCGGAGGGAAAAGGAAAGTTAAAATTGGTTCTCTTTCATAACTGATTTGTCTGACTGCCAGTCGGAAACTTAGTCCCAAACATATACCCTTCCCCCTAAAGAAATCTTTCTAACTTCTCTTTAAATTTGCAGGAGTGTAGCATTCAAGCATAGTGATAGAATAAATAGAGAAGTGGTTGCTGTAGAATTGAAGAGACTAGAACAGAGAAATTCTGCAGGGGGTGGCAATTGTCCCTTTATTTTGTCTTTCAGGAATTACATGAATGACAGTCTGCGAACAGATGTCTTTGTAAGATTCCAGCCAGAAAGTATTGCCTGTGCCTGTATTTATCTAGCAGCTAGAACATTGGAGGTGAACACACTTAAATTTTGTCATTAACTTTGTTAATGGTTCTGCTGTGAAGCAGAAAATTGAATGTGTGATTTTCTCATTTGTAGATCCCACTTCCTAATCGTCCTCACTGGTTTCTGCTGTTTGGAGCAACAGAGGAGGAAATTCAAGAGATTTGTTTAAAAATCCTGCAGCTATATACGTGGAAAAAGGTTTTGTGCTGTCTTTTATATTGTGTATTTAGAATAAATGAGCATTTCTCAAATGCAGAATAAAACATCTTGCTCCCACTGAAATGAAAGTTTTGCAACTGGCTTCAGTAAGAACAGTATCCAGGCCCTGTGATTCATACCCTGTCTCGGGATGGCCAGTTGAAACATTTATTTTTGTATGGAGAACTGATCTCTTCTGTGCGCTTGCAGGTTGACTTGTCTTATCTGGAGAGCAAAGTAGAAAAGAAGAAACTAGCCATTGAAGAGGCAAAAGCACAAGCTAAAGGTCTGTTACCTGATGGGACTCCCAGTTTGGATAACACGTCAGGGTTTTCCCCTGCTCCTAAAAATGGTTGGTATCAATTAATCTAATTCACATGTTTCTGTTGCATTGTTTTTTGTAATTGGGGGGTAGTGCAGTGACTTGATGCACCTCACTTATCTTCACAAATTGTTGAGGAGGAATTCTGTCAGGTTGTATTAGATTGCAGGTGGTTTTTTTGTTTTCCAGTGAACCACTTGTTCAGCTGTCTCCATTCCAAATGATGGTGTGAATGTGGCTTTTTATACTGTCATCTCTCCATGGAAAGGAGTAGTCTGACTAATTCTAAGATTTTTTTCACATTCTTTTTCTTAACCACATGTTAGTGTGTGTGCTAGAAAAAAGGCAGTATGCCCTGAAACCATTTGATGTAATGCAAGAACATGCAAAAGTATTGGCTACTGGAGAACACCAGCATGATCACTTTCAAAAAGTTGCTGCTCCAGCAACTGCATGCTCTGGGAAGAGATGTGGAGGAATGGCTGTGTGTGAAAGGAGAGTGCATTGTTCAGCTGAAATACTTGTGTGCATACATATTTAAAAAGTACAGTCATTTCTGGCTGATAAATTTTACCAAAAAAATAACTGGCATTTAAAGTGCATTTAACTTGAAACGGAATGAGGATCAAATAAACTAGGACTCAATTAAGTAAAAACAGATCTTGTACAGTGTGTATTTATGTATTAATGCCTTTGAGCATTACCTGCTGGGTATAAATACTTGTTGCAAATGAACCGTGCACATCTGTATGTGTTTCCAGACTCCACTACCAGTATTTTTAAGCAAAGGATTCCTAGAGTATCATATCTGAAACTGACAAGCTGCTATGTCTTGCCTTACAGAGCTCACCGGAAGATAAAAAGCTACTTTTCCAAGTTGCTAAAAGTAGTATGTCATATTGCATAAACTGTAGGTTCAGGCAGTTTTGACTAAGGATTTTTTGCTGATTTTTGAAGTCTGTTTCAGGGTAAACTTTTCTTAATGATAAATTTTATAGCCTCAAGCACTTCAAATTTGAATAACTTTTAACTTACCTGAAGATGTTGAAGTTTCAGTCCTTACTGGCATATGTGCAAAGTGTATTTAGAGTGGTAATTACTTGAATCATGACCTCCATTAGTGAGAACAAGTGACCCAGTCAACCACTGCTTGACATTGCTTGCAATTTATTTGGCTGCTAAAGATTGAGATGTCTGTGCACAAGTGGTGGTGGGATGAAGTGTAAACTCTTACATTTGTCTTTAGAGTCTCCAAAAGAAGGAAAAGGAAATAAACCTTCACCACTTCCTGTGCAGGCGATGAAGAATGCCAAAAGAAAAATGGATGGAACAAAAAGAATTAATTCCAACAGCCCAGTGAATGGGTGAGACTCCATGTGATGTAGATTTGTGGGTGGTTTCCTCCTAGCACATCAGTCCAAAACTTATTTGGATTGTCTTTTACAGCCTTCAGAAAGGAAGGGAGGAAAGCAGAAGTGGAAGCCGAAGTAGAGAACAGAGTTATTCAAGATCACCATCTAGATCAGCATCTCCTAAGCGAAGGTATGTGCTGAAATGGGTGGGAGTGCTGAGTCAAATCTGTAACCTGCTATGTGAACAGCAAACTGCCATCCCAGGGAGTGGTGGTTTGGTGGTTATCAGGCTCTACTGCAGTAACAACTTGTATCAGCTTACATAAAACTTAAACCATGTTTGAGCTCTGAAAAGAGACTTCACTGTGTAGATGTGCAGTGGTGGCCAGTGTAGGCTAAAGTGAATTATGGTCTGACAGAGTGGGATTTTTCTCTCTCGAAAGCTCATGCAGTAAATAAATTAATAGTCTTTGCCACAGGACTCCGTACTTTTTATGGTTGGAGTAACTGCACATAAGTGAATGTTACATTCTTAGTTAGCAGACCTGCCCCTTGCGCTTATAGTCTTTTCTGCTGACTTAAGTAACAAAAATAAGCGTGTACTGCTTCTTTCTTGCCTCGCCATGGATACAGCAAAATTGAGGGATAGGCAGTGGGATATTATTCTGACTCAAATCACAGAATGGCAACAGGTTCAAATTTTCTATATTAAACCGTGCCACCTGCACTGGATTTGCACAAGCAGAACTGAGGTCTTGTTTGGCTTGCCTGAGCATCACCCCCCAGAAAAGGTTTTGCTGGGAAAGACTGCTTGATTTTCATGCATGAAGCTGATTGCAGGGCAACAAATCTTAAGAAATCTTTAAACTGAGTCAATTTACCATAGATATCTGAGAGAGAATCAATACCCCATATGCCATCTCAAAATTCTTCCAGAGAGAAACCAGCTTCATGATTATAGCAAAACTCGCAATATATTTTAAAGGTCTCTTCAGCATATTACTATGCAATTACAGGTTGTAGAATTCATTTAACATGGAATCCCATATAGCTAAATCATTCATCAGGTTTTTTGTTCTGTATTTTTGATTGCAAGTATAGAATTTCTAATGTGTGATCTTTGTTGTCGCACTTAGTGTTTTTGATATTGCAAAGAATCAGGCATTAATTTTAAAGTACTCACTGTTTTGCCCCATGTTCTCCTTTCCTTGTCTTAGGAAAAGTGAAAGCTACTCAACATCAAGTGGTTCCAAATCCCACAGCCGCTCCAGGAGTCGCAGTGATTCTCCCCCAAGACAGTTCAACCACAGTACTAATTACAAAGGCTCTAAAATGAGGAGTTACAAAAAGTCAAAGGAGTATAAGTATTCAACACACAAGCCAAGGAAGTCTCGCAGCAGGAGCTCATCACGTTCACGAAGCCGGTCACGAGAACGTTCTGATCATTCAGGGAAGTACAAGAAGAAAAGTCACTACTACAGAGAGAGACATGAGCGTTCCCGGTCCTATGAGCGTACAGGTCATCGCTATGACCGAGAGCACCCTGGCCACAGCAGGCATAGGAGATGAGCACTACAAGCGGTTCTCCTCTGCTCTTCTGGGATTCAAAGTGGAGCTTGGTTTCCCCCATTTTGCCCTTGCCACATAGGGTTTGCCTGGGTTGTAAACCATTTAGTTTCCATAATCTTTGCTAGTTGATAACCCTGTGCTTGTTAGCGTGAATCCATATACAAAGAAGACATGATGATGTGGAAGACTCCATCAGGTAGATGGCTTAGTTGCGCTGCAGCTGCTAGAAGGTCTCTTAGCAACACTGAGGAAATTGTTTAGTGGGTGCTCCCATGCCTGCCTTTTAGCAATGGGTATATTAGCATACTGTAGAGCAGTGGTGTATTAGTATATTTCTGGACATGGAATACCGAGAGCACCAATTTCCTTGCTCAGCTGTTAGAACATTCTGCCGAACAGCTCTTCCTGATGGAACTAGACAGCAGCTCAAACGTTTCATGAAAACCATTCGTGGCTTGGTGCTAAACTTGTTTCATACTGACTCAATTATGTTGTACAAATGTAAGGTGATATTTCTAGAATTGATGCCTATATTAGGTTACATTTGTGTATATATTCTTCAGTGTCTAACAATACAATATGGAAATATGGCCTTATTAGCCCTTACACTTTATCCACAGTGTAAATATTCATTTGTTTAATACAAGTGAAAGCTATATACTGAAAATTCAAAACTTGAATTCTATCAACTTAAGATTTGTGCAGAAAATTCAGATAAATGTGAAAGTATTTAGCTCTGTATTGAAAGTAGTATTTTTATCTGTGCAATGCTGTGTGCTGGCCACCAGCTCAGAGAAGTTTCATATATACATTTTATGTGTTTTGAATAACTATACTCAGGATCTTTGACACTCTGGCGAGTTGGTAGTTTGTCAATCTGCTTGCTTGTTTAAAAACAGAAGGTGTAAAAACACAAGTGCACAGCCCAGTGGTATCCATTTTAGTGGTATATCTGAGCTGTTCCTGTGCTCCCTAATTTCATTAAAGTATTTGATTTTGTATTTAAACTCTTGGATCTTGTCTGCTGCAGTTCAGAGGGTCTGTGGTGGGTCATGCCAACTGGCCTTGCCTTAAGGGGGAAAAAATAACCAGACTTTAAATGTGGGTAAATGGATAGTTTGTAATTCTATTTTCAAGCTGAAGTGACATTTCAAATGTAAATACTGTTTCAGATTAATTTTCTTGTACATAGTTATGGGGGGGAGGGAGGAGTAATGGGGAAAAAGGCCTCTTTGCCCACTTGAGAGAGTTAAAAGCTACGCAACTTAGCCAGTCTAAGAATTTTAATCAGCGCAAGTGTGGTGGAGTGTTGTCTGAAGCAGTGTTCCCTCTAAGCTGCGCTGGCGCGCTGTGGTGCAGCCCGCCACAGCCACCAGCGCAGCAAAAGCTGCTGGCAGCGCGCTGCCGGCAGCGTCCACAGAACTCCTCTGGGGCTGGGAGTTTTGAAAACTCCTGCCCAGAGAAGCTCCAACGGAGCATGCCCAGAAAATCTGGGCATGCTCTGTAGAGCTCCTCTGGCCCGGGAGTTATGGCTGGGCCCTCTGGCTCCAGTCCAGCTCCAAGGTAAAGGGGGGGGGGGCTGTCAGGAGCAGCAGGGGGGCTGTCAGGAGCGGGGGGATGGGCTGCGCAGCAGGCCCCGCGGGGGGGGGGGGGCGCAGTGAGCAACCGGAGTTGCTCAGCTGCCTTCTCCCCTTAGAGGGAACATTGACTCTGAAGTGGTATTTTTATATTTATCAAAAGAAAGTAATGGCTGCTTGATAGGCTGACAGTGGTTCCTGTGAATTTCAAGCCACTGAGAGTATGTCGACAGGACCTGAAGCAGCAAGTCTCTGCGCTAGGGTGACAGGTTGATAGTCACGTGACAGTGCTAAAAATAAGTGAGTGTCATGGCTCCTGCTCTGAAGCCTATATGGCTATTTTTAGTGCCATAGTGTGAGCCTGAGTCTGATGACCCAGGTGTCAATGCTCATGGCTGTGGGCTTTGTAGAAGTACCCTGATAGAGCATGGGGTAGCTTTATTGGCCTAGATCAGGGGTTTTTGACCAGTGTGTCAGGACGTGTTACTCTGTTGCTGCAAGGGTGTGTCGCAGAGAACCAGAGAGATGGCTGGATTTGGCTCAGAGGGGTGGACTGGTGTGTCCTGTTGAGTCACAATATACTGCCAAGTATGTTGCATCCTGAAAAAAGGTTGAGAACCCCTGGCTGAGATATTGGTGGGGCAGAGGAAGGCATTGTAGATGCTTGAGATCCTGTGCTTCATATTTTAAAATGAATTTCATAGCACCTCATGTATCCAGCTTATTCCTACAGGCTGTGAAGCAAGTGGAACAGAGCAACCAAGAGGACCTGGAGCTGGTTGCTGGAACAGGGCTGTCTCTTATAGATCCCCTAAAGCAGGGGTCTCGGACATGCAGCCCGCGGGCCACATGTAGCCCCTAAGGGTATTTCCTGTGGCCCTCAAGGACAGTTACTAATATTTGCAATATAGTTGTATGAAAAGGTTTCTGTGGTGTGGCCCTCAGGGTAATGTACTAGTACTCATGCAACCCTCATGGTTTGAGTTTGAGACCCTGCACTGAAGCAATGGTTTTCAAACTTTCTTTTTTTTTTTTCCTTGTGACTCAGTTTAAAACAAATCTTTTATGTCCATGACCCAACAACTACATCTTTCAGTAATACATTCCAGTCTTTTGGTGTTGGCAGCAGGGGGTGCTACGACCCAGTACTGCAGGGGCCTCAGACTCAAAACACCATGAGGGCCACATGAGGACTAGTATGTTAGCCCCAGGGCCACACCACTGAAACCTTTTTGGACAGTGATTATTGCAAATATTGGTAACAATAGTGTTTGTTGCAGGTCACAAGAAATAGCTTTGGGGCCAACCACAGGCTGCCTGTTTGAGACCCATGCAGTGCTGGGTTCCAATGCATAATTTGAAAACTACAGACCTAAAGTGTGTGGGGGGGAAACCAAAACAAGGACTCTTATGGCACTTAAAGATAAGACTCCTTGCTTTTTTGCTTTACTAGACTAACATGGCTGCCCCTTTGGAACTTGGCTAGACCTAAAGTACTGAGCCACCGAGTCTCAGGCCATCAGGTGTCTTCCAGGTGTTAAACTGGGACAAAAACAGAGGTGCCCTGAGTCACTCACTGCATACAAAGCCCTGTATGTATATTGCTCTCATCACGCCACAAAAGGTTGTACTGTTTTTTAAATGTTCACTCTGCCATCTGAGTGACTGCCAAAAAAAAACAAACCAAAAACCCTTTTGTTTAAAGCAAAGCCACTTGAACCTAATCGTGCTGACAACTGAAAATGAGTGGGAAAAGACTAACAGTGATGGTGCAGTTAAGTCCTGTGGATATGTTTTATTGGAGTGTTAAATTTTTATTCTCTAGGCTGAACTTTTCCTTCCCTTTAGTTGAAAGCTCTGGTAATCATGTGTGTTATGATTCACTCCTTGTTCTTTTTTTAATTTGAGTGGAACATAACCCCCAAATAAACTAATCCATTAAGCAAGTTCCAACCTTTCCAAAGGCTAAAATAGGAACAGAAAAATTAAGCATTTATTTATAAGCATCTAATCTTGTCTAAGGATGTGTTTGAAGAAAACTGGAATAGCTAAACTAGTAAAACTCGCATATAAGCACTCATTTAAGGAGACAGTGTTTGTTTGCTTTCAAGGCAAATTAAAAAGCAGAAATGTTAAGTATCAGGAAAAAACCCTTTTCTTTGGGAATACAAATGTTTTTTTTCTAGGGAATTCTACTTCTTTGGCTGTGCTGGTAACTTTCTGTGTGGACAAGCCCTCAGCTGAAGGCCATACCAGAATTTTTTGGGGAGTTGGGGGGTGGTTATAGGCGTCTCCCACAAACATGAAAATACTGAAACCATATCCCTTGTACAGCAGGCAACTGATTTTTAGACCTAATGCAAGGAGAGGGTGCCAAGTTTGAGTGCAGTGAGAACAAGGTTATAGCAAGATCCCATAGTTAAGCTTTATATATGATCACAATATTTCCACTTTTTTTTTTTTTTGTCTAACTCACTTCTTGCTAATGATACTGTTTACTGTTTTAACAGTTTGTAGGATCCTGCTTAAATCGAGGGACTTTGGTCTTGGATATCTTCAGCTCATGCTTCTAGCCATCTAAGAATCTGAAGTAGTAGTCTGTATGCTGGGATGCAGGGAAACCTCTTCAGAGCTTAAGTTAGGCATAGTGTCAAGGAAGGGAAAGATGCTAGCCTGGAACTGAGCTAACTTTTTAACTAAATAGGTCACTGGTTTTAATCTGTTCAAAAGCCAGCAAACTAGCTGTCTTAACCTATATTTTGCACACATGGAGGGAAACAAGTAACTTCACACCTGAGCTACTATTAGCAGCGTGGTTCTCAACCAGCATTATGTGTACCCCTGGGCTATGCAGAGGTCTTCAAGAAATATCTCAACTCATTGAGAGAGTCATCCAATCCCATAAAAGGGAGAAGTGACTTCACCTCCTCTGCACACTGGCAGGCAAGGAGCTGAGCAAGGTGATGGACTGTGCCCAGCAGGCACATGCAAGGTGCTGTTAGGATGGAGCACAGGCTTCCTGGACAGAAGCAGCACTGAAGCAAACAGCAGTACTGCAAGCAGGCTGGCTGTGCAAGTGGCCACTGCCACCCTGCTGTGCTCTGTCTTCTCAAGTCTGGGTGCTTGAAACAAGTGAGTGGTGGGAGAGGGTTGGCCTGAGGATGTGGGAGGAGGAGCAGTGGCAGCCCAATCTGCGTGTGATGAGGTCCTCCAGCACAGGAACACACATGCAATCTGCCCTCCCCATGGACAGGCAAGTGGCTATAGCAGTGTGGAAGAGGGCAACCCCTGAGTCTTATTGCTCTGTGCTACACCACTTTGGGGTTGGGAGGACCACTGTGGCAGTTGTGCTGAGGAAGGTCTGCAGGGCCATAAACCTACTCCTGCTGGTCTGTATTGTTGCACCAGCAACCTGGAGCCCACCCTGAATGGGGTCTTGGTGCTTGGAGTCCCTGACTGTGCTGGCATCTTGGATGCTAGTCATGTACCAATCAGAGCCCCAGCACATTGTGCAATGGAGTACTGAAATAGGAAGGGGTACCACTCCATCCTCCCCCAGGCCCTGGTAGACCACTGAGGCATTTTTACTAACATTCATGTTGGCTGGCCAGGGCGCACACATGACTCACATGTGCTCTGAAACTCAGCACTATACAGGGGCCCCATCTGTACCAATGCTGGGAGCAATTCAATAGATGACTGAGCAGCTCTTGGCAGGTTGTAGAGCAGCCTATTGGTTGGCTGAAAGTGAGGTGGAGGTGCCTGGTGACATGTCTTCACCTTGCTGAAGACACCATCCCGGAGGTCATCAGTGCTTGTGTCATCCTTCACAATTTGTGTGAACTGCAGTGAGAAGAGGGCCCCTGGCACCTGGGAGACAAAGGCTTGAGTGCCTCTCAGCCACTGACCAGTCAGAGACTGGCAGACACTGAGAGGGCCCCAACCAGAGCAGTAAGGACCTAGGAGGCCCTAGCAGACCCCTTCCTTGAGGAGGTGCACTGTGGACTGCGGCATCACCCCCACCCAGCACACACCCTTACTTTACCTATATAAAAAAACATGAAATAACTGTTGTGTATACTGTTTGTTTAAGACAAATGGGGGGGGGGGCTCAGGGAAGAACTGAGGTTGGGGGGGACAAATGGGGGGATAGGCAGTATGGGATACGGGAAGATGGCAGGGTCAGATGGGGGAGGGGTCCCTGCACCATGGGGGAGCTGGGCTTGGCCTTCCCCATGCCCACCCTGTGTCAGGGGCACCATATGCAAGGTGCACCAATGTCCCAGGGGACCAGTCCCTCTGTAACTGGGAGGGACAGATTGTCAGCCAGCTTGGCCATACTAGCCAACATGCCCTGCAGGGCTATGCTGAAGCTACTTAGAGCATTGGCCATGTTGGTGAGTGTTGTCCCCACCCATTCCAGAGCCTGTGTGTGGTGCTCCTGGATTGATGTCCCCCACTCCTCGATGGCAAACTGCTTAAGGAAATTGAGGGCAGAGCCCTGCTACTGCCACCTGGCCCTGCCAGGCCCACATGACTTCCTCAGGTTTCTGGCCCAGCTGGATGATCTCCTGCAGGAGGTCATCACAGGTCTAGCATGCTCTTCTCATTCACCGGGGGCTGTGGGGTAGGGTCCCTGCACCACAACCAAAGGCTGTCATGACGAGCTGCTGGAGAGAGGTGGGGAACAGCATTAGTCCCATGCGTGCATAGCTCATGTTGTGTGCAGTCTGACAGCACAGAGCACCTACATGCCAATTGTCCCCTTACCCCCACTCCCTGCCCTGTAGGATGCTTGCCCCAGGCACACATGGCCATGCCATCTGGCCTGGGCTGGCCATGGCGGCATGCAGCTATGAGGCACTGCCAGTGCTTGACCCATCCTCCCCAAGGCCTTGTGCCAAGGGTATGGGCTGCATGCGGTATGTCCCCAATGCTACCAGCTGTGCTTCCTCTCAACACCCCGACTCCGGAGGCCTATAATGGCCAGGGGTCCACTTCTGCTGGCACACAGTCCCTAGGCCCTGTACCCCATGGATTCATGTCCTCTCTAGGCTCGGGTCCCTTACTCACTTGTCCTGCTACTGCCTTGGACCAGCACAGGTCAAACCACAGGGAGGGAGAAAGGGAGTACTTACCCACTGCTGCTGCTGATTTCTGCTGAGATGGTCCCTCCTCAGGGGTGGGGGTCTCCTCCCCAGTGGTGGCTCGTCCCTCTTTGAGGGTTCTGAGATGCTCAGGGCTGGCAACTGTGGCTGGCTGTGGTGGCACCCCTCGGGCCATCCACCCTCAATGTCACTGGGGCATCCTCGTCAGTAGAGCCTTCTTCCAGGGTGCTGGAAACAGGGGTGGGCTCTGCTGAGTTGATGGCCCTGGCTGGCATCCCGTGCTGCCCCTCTCAGCTGCCTTGCCTCACAGACTTGTGCAGAGTCTTGGTGCAGCATCTTGATCTTAACCCAGACTTGCTCGGTCATACAGGGTGCCCTCTGGTGCCACAGTCTGCACATATATATCCCAGTTGCAGTGGCTGCTCCACAACAGGGATAGGATGTCCTCTGTCCCCCAAATGCTCAGGAGACTAGACTAACACAGCTACCCCTTTGGAACTGGGATAGATGGCCATTGATCAGGTCCAGTATTGCTATTCTAATGCGCCTATGTAAAAATTAATTAAAACTTCTTTAGTACAGAAAATATCCAAGATAATGACCTCTCAAGGTAGTGATGATGTGAGGTAATGACTTTGGCAAATAAAGTATTTTAAAAATCTTGGTCTGCTGGGAAATATTTATATAAGTTTCCCAGTCACAAACCAAGCATTCTGGAGCAAAGTCACTAAAACACAGTGAGATAATACATTTGTTAGGCTTTAAAAGTGCCACAAGACTTCTTGTTTGTTCAACAAACAAACGCTCCTTTAATGTGTGCCTCTCCCTTCTGCATACTCCACTCGCCTTGTTGTTCTCCTTGTCAGTACTGCACGGAGACCCACAGTTCAGAGGTACTGTCACAAGAGTTCACCTTCCAGGGAACAGGGGGGCAAAGGCAGTAGCAGCGCCTTGCTCATTCCTCCAGCTGTTGGTCACGTTGTTCTTCACTGCTTCACTCAGTCACCTTTGTTGTGGATATAGTCGCCTTCGCCACACGTTCTATGACTTAACTTCTGTGCTTTTAGGGCTCAGTGGGGGAACTTCAGCTGATGCAGACTGGAAGGCTCTAGTCTCCACAAATTATGGTTTCTTTCCCACACTCCAGGTCTAAACACTACCCCTTAGACCTGATTATCTGTGATTTCAGGTATAATGGTCACGTAAAACGAGAAAAGACTCTGTACAGCTCCTGACTAAGAGCGACAAGCCCTATTTGATGAGCCCAGTACTTGTTAAAAGCTAGACCTGATTATTAATCAGATTCTTTTTGTAAGGGCGAGCCCATAACATCAAGTAAACATCTGTCCCCTTCCCCCTCTGTTGTTTCGAAATAAGGAGTGTGTGTGGACATACCCTGTGAATTCCTGTAATGTTGTCTGTCATGCATTGGATAGAGTGATCCCAATAATGCTGTATTTTTGGTTTGGACTCACTCTTTCCTGTAAGAGTGGGCTTACTTAGTTTTTGCTGCTAAATCCTCTCTGCTTTGTTTCCCCAGAAGGGGGATTGGGAGTCTGGCAGGAGCTAAGGGCAGGGTGGGAGAAATACTGCAGGAGGCTTCTCTGCCTTCTTCTCAGTTCAGTTTGTTGTCCTCTCTTTGGCTATTTGCCGGGGAGGCAGAAGGCAGGCAGCCTGGCTGTCTGGCTGGGTCAGCCAGTTTGGTGTGACCCTGCTTATAGCACTGCACTGGCAGCTCCAGCCAGCCTGTCTGCTTGCCTCATGAGCTCCCCAACTTTCCCTACCTGGGTTGCATACACCTAGAAGCTGGGAGGGTCAGAGCCTTTTTAAATTTCTTGCCCTGTGTTATAAGCAGCCCAGCATGGCGAATTGCAGCTGCTGTGCTACCATCCTTCCACTCCCCTGCTCTACAATCTCATGCTGCCACTCAAAGTGGAGGGCAAGCATTACAGCAAAGTTCAGGAGAGGCGTGGGCTCTATTTTAAAAGCTTGAGAACTGCAGTGGTAGGTGTCTTCAGCATGGGTCAGCAGCGTGTCAACTCTCATCTGGGCTCCTAGATGCCATCCACTTCTCCAGTACCTGGAGACCCTAAAGAAGTTGACTGGAGTCCCAGGGATGGTCTCATGCACCACCCTCCCTCCCAATCCTATTTTCTGATCTCCATGACTCTTGATGTTTAGCAACAGAAACCTATAGGAGATAGGGAAAGATATGCCTTGTCAGAGGAGGAGAATTTGTATATGTCCTCCTCACATGGTCAGTGAGCTTTTAAGAGGATACTGCCAGCACCTTGATTCATTTGTAGGGAACACTAGAGGAGAATGTTTGCATTAAAACTAAAATCAGCAGAGGGGTATGAAGGAGGAGTTGTATCACAGCATGGCATGGTGCCTCTATGTGGTGGGAGAGTGGTACAGAGGCTAAACACTCTGGACCAGGATAATCCATGGACATTGACATGGTCAGACTGCATTGGTGCCTAGACAGCTGCTGGCTAGAATTTTAGTCATCAGCTGGCATGGCCCTAGGGACTATATTTCCTTTCAGAAACATCACATCTCCATGTTTCCAAAATTTCTATTTCATGTGGAACTTCCCCACTTCAAATACTTCATGTGAATTCCAGTTTCAAGTGGGGCCCAGGATAGGGGTAGTGCCTGTTGGGTAATGGTGGGGGGAGGTTGTCTGTTGTGGGTGTGGCCTATTGGGGGCAGACCCATGACAGGGGCAGGGTCTAGCACAGGTGGAGCCTGTGGGCCTGTGCCCCGGATCTTTTTGCTATCCAGCAACGCCCCTGCCAGTGAGAGGACCTGGATTTATTTCTTGATATTATCCAAAAATAGTATCTCTCTCTCTGACTTTTCAATTTAACAAAAACCCCTAAGAATAAGGAGGCGAAGAAACTCAACCTGCTTGGTAAGAAGGTTTACTCTGCAGCAGCCCTTCAGCTGTGCATAGTAAACCACTCGGCCCTTATGACAAGGTATATCTTTAACCTCTGGAATGCCATGCAAGGCTTCCGTGCCATTATCCCGAAGGATTATCTTAGAGACTTTGACACAATGCTCGAAAAAGGGGAAATGGCATCCAGAGATACTCTGATGGCCACCTGGGATGCTGTGGACACAGCCACCTGTACGATGGCATCGGCTACAGTAATGCATCATTCGGCCTGGCTACAGGACTCAGGCCTACCTTCACAGCTGCAGCTCGCTATTCAGGACCTCCCATTCGAAGGCCCTGCCCTTTTCGCCGAATCCATGGACGTGAAGCTCCATGGCATGAAAGACTTGAGGGCCACGCTCCGGTCGCTGGGAATTTATACGCTTACACTGCTTCACACACCACTGGGCCAACATCACATCTGACCAGTGGGTCCTCGAGACAGTCATGGAGGTGTATCGTATTCAGTTTCTTTCAATTCCTCGGGACAGAAAACCGCCCCCTCGTTCATCCCTTGGAAACCAGGAACTGTTCTACCTTCTCAAGATCAAATGCCAGAAACTCCTCTCCCTCGGAGCCATAGAAAAGGTTCCCAAGCGGGAGTGGGGAAAAGGATTTTACTCCCAATAGTTCCTGGTCCTGAAATCCAATGGGGACCTTCAACCCATTCTAGATCTCAGAGCCTTAAACAAACACATAAGAAGAATAAAGTTCCACATGGTTTCCCTATCACAAATCCTTCTGTCTCTGCCTCCCGGGGATTGGTTTGCGGCCCTCAATCTGAAAGATGGCTACTTTCACATAGCCATAAGGCCCCGCCACAGGCGGTTGCTAAGGTTCATGGTGGCGAACGACCAATTTCAGTTCACCTCTCTCCCTTTCGGGCTCTCCTTGGCCCCCAGAATGTTCACTAAGTGCATGGCACCGGTCATGGCATACTTGCACAGACGGGGCATAAGAACTTATCCCTATCTAGATGACTGGTTAATAGGCGGGAAATCAAGCTCCCAAGTAGAGCTCCATGTCAAAGCAGTAGTGAAGCTCTGCGACTATCTGGGCCTCATATAAACCAAGAGAAGTCAAAGCTCCACCCATCCCAAAACATAGAGTTCATAAAGGCGTGTCTAGATGCTCGCAAGGGGTTAGCATTCCTACCCCGCTTCAGATTTCAGTCCATAGGTACCATCATTTCGGAGCTGCAAATGTCCCCCGTCAGCACGGCCCGATGGTGCCTGCAGCTCCTTGGTCACATGGAAGCCTCTACCTTAGTGATCCAGACAGTACACCTGAGGATGAGACCTTTCCAAATCTGGCTTTCCACGGTGTTCCACATGTGGAGGGACACCCTGAACAAGGTACTGTTTGTCCCTCAGGATATTCTGGGGACACTTCAGGTTTGGACGGATCCCTGCTTTGCCATGGAGACATTCCCTTCAAAGACCTCAAGCCCTCAGTGACCTTAATAATGGACACCTTGAATGCAGGGTGGGGCTTCCACATTTCTGGGGAGCTCTCCACTTAGGAGCTCTGATCCCATGCCGACAGCCCTCTCCACATAAACGTGAAGGAACTAAGGGCCATCAGGCTAGCCTGCTTGACCTTCCTAGACAAGATATGGGGACAGGTCGGTCCAGATCCTCATGGACAATACCACAGCCGTGTTCTACACGAATCAGTAAGGGGGGGGGGTCCATTCTACACCACTTTGTAAGGAAGTGTGCCAGACTCTGGGAATTAGCCATATGACACGACTTCATCCCAGTGGTTTCCCACCTACCCGGGGTGGACAACAGGCCGGTGGATTCTCTACGCAGAAAACCGCTGGCGAACCACTAGTGGTCCCTTCGCAACAAGGTGTTTTCCCTCCTGGTAGACAAATGGGGTCTCACCCAGATTGACTTGTTTGCAACACGACAGAATCGCAAATGCCCCCAGTTCTGCTCCCCCAGAGGCCAGGAGGAGTGGTCCCTCACTGACGCCTTCCTCAACAACCTGTCAGGGCCCTTGATGTACACTTTCCCGCTGGTTCCCCTGATCCAGAGGGTGCTCCTGAAAATCGACAGGGATGGAGTGAACATAATACTAATAGCTCCAGACTGGCCCAGACAGCACTGGTTCCCACTCCTGCAGGACATGTCCATAGAGATCCACTCCATGTCCCACTGTGGGCGGATCTCCTGACGTAGAACTTGGGGTGCCTTCAGCACCCAGACCCAGGCCACCTACACCTGATGGCCTGGATGCTCTCTGGGTCAGTGGGCAGGCGAGGCTTTGCTCAGACAGGGTTAGGAAGGTCCCGGTTGGTAGCAGAAGACCATCCACCAGGTCCACATACACAGCCAAATGGAAGTGATTCTCTATTTGGGCCTGGGACAAGGGTGTAGACCCTATATCAGCCCCAATTCACCTGATCCTCTGCTATCTGCTAGACCTAAGGGAAGGAAGCCTCTCTCCTTCCTCACTGAGAGTCCATTTAGTGGCAATCTCCGCTCTCCAGGTGAGTGTGGATGGGCAATCAGTTTTCTCCCATCCAACCTACGTCAGATTCCTAAAAGGGGTGGAGAGACTTTTTCCCCAACCTTGTAAGCCCACCCTGCCTTGGGACCTGAATTTCGTCCTTCGGGCAATGACAGAGCTGCCCTACGAACCCTTGGGCTCAGCCACCCTCCTGGTCTTATCCTGGAAGGTGGCCTTCTTAGTAGCAATAGCCTCTGCCAGAAGGGTTTCAGAGTTAAAAGCTCTCTCCTCAGAACCCCCAAACACGAGGCTCTACCCAGATAAGGTGGTTTTGCGTCACCACCCATCCTTCCTCCCTGGCTCTGTTCGCACAGGGCAAGCTTGTTTTGAAATCCATGGGGATTCCAGGGGCGTGTCCAGGGCATCCCCCGGCCACGCCCCCGGCAGGAGCGGCTGCGCCAGGGATTCCGGGCCGGTGCTCACTCCAGCCCTGGCAGCAGCAGGCTCCAGCCGCGCGCCGGGGCCCACACCGCCAGGTTTGGGGGCAGCCGGGGCTTTAAAGCTCCTGGGGTGAGGCGCCCCGCTGCGCCTCTCCTGGCGGGTGCCTGCAGGGGACTGCAGGCACCCTCCAGGTGAGGCACGGTGCCTGCAGTCCCCTGCAGGCACCGGCGGAGTGAGGCGCAGCTCCGCGCCTGACTCTGCCAGTGCCTGCAGCCCTCTGCAGGCACCGGCAGGGTAAAGCTCCCAGCCACACTTTACCCTGCCGGTGTCTGCAGCCGTTGCAGGCACCCCCGCCTGAAGAGCTGGGCTGCTTCAGGCGGGGGTGCCTGCAGTCCCCCTCTGCTGGCCAGGAGTTACCTGGCCAGGGTGCTGAGGGAGGGTGGCATAAAGGAAAATATTGGAAACTGCTGCTGTGGAGGAAAACTGCTGCAGTGCTAAGCTGGCCTGCCTGGCTCCTCTCTATGTGACTGCAAGTACATCTGTTCCCTTGGCACTGGGTGACTGCTGTCTTTTGTCTGCTCCATCCTTGGGATCCAGCAAAGAGGGAGGGGTAAGGAAGTAGGCAGAGTAGAGAGGTGAAGCTAGGTGGCCTACACAACATAAATAAAATTGGAAAGCTAGTATGATCCTACTACTATTCCACTAGGCCTCCAGCTCACTCTTAGTCCAGCACCTCCTGCTAGATGGGGGAATCAACTCTGTAATGAGGATGTGAAAGCTGTGGCTGCACTAGTGCTGGGCATAGGGGGCTTGAGCCCCAAGTCCCATTGCCAGTGCCCTGGGTCTGCTGCCATGGCGCCCATGGCGGCAGCTGTCTTCCCTCTCCCTTTCCCTAGTTGGCGGCCCAGGCCCAGGCTGCCCACGGCAGCGGCTGTTTTCCCCATCCCCAGTCTGGGGTCAAGCCACCCGCCACAGGCAGGGCCCCAGGTAGGATCAGGCCTGGGCCCTGTAGGGGAAAATCTAACTCTGGCCCTCAGCTTCAGAAAGAGGCACA
>ML681963.1:12342318-12359276 GCA_007922195.1 Podocnemis expansa | reverse complement strand
CCCCCACACTTCCTATCAATCTAAACCCCCTAGCTCCCTTGACTAACTAAACTTGTCTAAGCAAACAACAATCTCTGGCACAGAACTTCCAGACCAAACTTACTCCATCTTTAGACACTCCCCCCACAGCCCCAACCTGGGACTGGGAGGTCCCACGTCTTTTGCTGAGCCCACGTCACTCCTGTGTGAAAGTCCCATTTGAAAAAAAAAAAGTTGATCCTTAATTTTGTCTGTCACTAGCTGCTGGAAAATCTGTAGAGATGCTGACTTTCCTGAAAACTTATGCAAAATCTATTTTCTTTCCCTTATCCAAACAGCCCCAGAAAAGAATTAGCCCTTGGCACATCAAAAAGAAGTGGCCTGATGCCAGTTCTTGTGGCATGAAAACATTCCAAAGTGGATGATCATCAAGGCTGTTTTGATCTGAACCAGATAACAAGAGTTGCTCACATGGCTAGGGGAGTAAATGCTGTAAATGCTGGGTGAGCTAGGAATGACACTAATGACACTTACACAGAGCCTTTTCTTCTCCTCTTCTCTTAGCCCCCTTTAGCATTGGTTCACTTAATCTTTTCTAAACACAGTTCTGTGGTGACTGCTGAGTGCACATGACTGGACAAAACAGGGGACTCAGGGGAGGAGGTATCACCCAGGGTTTTGAAAAGGATTGTAAAGAAAACCTGGTGTTGATTCATTTTTATCAACTTTCTCTTTACTTCCCCTCTTACATGTTAGCTCTGTGTTCTTGAGGAATCAGAGCATAGTATCCAGCCTCTCCCCCCACACACACATCCCCCAACCTCTGCTTGAACTGAAAACCAAAACCAGTAGGAAATGGGAAACATCCTCATCTACCCATATCCGAAAGCCATCAGCACAGTAAATGGAGCTTCATTTGCATTGACTGTGGAGAGCCAGGCTCCAAAGCAAGAGCTGCACTGAACCCTGGGATTGAAGAAGCAGGGAAGCATTGCCTGATGGGGAATCTCACACCAACAGAAACAAACTCAGCAATTATCAGACCATTCTAGTCACAGATGTGATACTTGATACCCAAAATACTGAGCCTGCCTGACTGTATTGTGAGCTTCTCTGAACCATTACACCCAGCCAGGAATGTGTATTGGCTACTTAAACAAGTCCTTATAAAAAAACTTTACCCACATCCAGCAGTACAGTAGTGTAGTGTGTGTCCTGTGCAAGTCCTGATTGGATCCTTTCTGAATCCTGTGTGAGTCTGGATTGAGTCCTGAGTCCTGATGCTTGGATCTAAAGCTGTATCATTTCCACTGGGATTTGGCTTTTCTTCCTTGCTGATTGCTGTGGGACCCTTGTTTCCATCCAGCCTCTGACCCTGATCTGCACAACCTGGAAACCTTTCTGCTACACAGAGTGATGAGACCCCCCCACACCAACTTCTCCCCCCCCCCAACCTCTCTCCCTCTGTGTTAATTATGACTCTCTCTCTCTAGGCCTGATACAGTAGAATCTAGATAATATTGTAGCTGGGTGTTCTTCTTTCCTTATATGTTTATCAGTGCTGTAACTGGGTATTTTGGGGTATTCTTCTCTCCTTTGTAATTATGATTAGTAGTATAAGTTTTAGATACCTAGCAATAAAATGCCTTTTGTTATTAAGCCAGTTTCCAGACTCTTCTAAGACTTCATTCCCTCTCCTTTGTGGTCTTGGTTTCTTTATATCACTTTGCAGCAAGGCTTCTACCCATATCCGAAAGCCAAAGATCCCTGTAATGCCCACAACCCTGTCAGGTTTGCTCATTGATAGGGACAGTAGCCTGATTGACTTCCAGGGGCATATAAGGGTGACAGCTGACAAGTGCTGTTTTGACCCAGCCTGATTGAGTCCAGGGGCATATAAGGGTAGCAGCTGAGAAGTGCTGCATGACCCAGTCTTCTCAAGATCCACAATCAAGCCTAGTTTGTTGCAGTACAGGGGCACATAAGGGTAGTAGCAGAGAAGTGCTGTGTGACCCAGCCTACTGAGTTCAGGGACACATAAGGGGTCAGCTGAGTGCTGATAGACCCGGTCCACTCAGATGCACCTATATAGAAACACAAGTGGCACAAGCAGCACACTAATAGAAGTACCATCTTCCCCACAGAGAAAGCAACCCTAATAAATGAGCATACCCCAAGTTGGTGGGCAAAGTTGGTAACACCCCCATTCTCTTATCACCCTGTAACAAACCTGGTTTCTGTCTCTTTCTGTCTGGCTAGCACTGATTGCTTTCTCTAGGTATTTCAAATGGAACTGAATTGCCTTGTTAGCACTATCAAGACATTGATGGCTGGCAGAAGTTTGGTGGCCCATGAGAAGTGACTTATTGTGGTTTTGCCTCCAAAAACCACGCTCCTCCAAATTGTTATTGTTACTGAGCAGACCCAGCTGAGTGACTAAGTGGGCCTGGAGACTGACATGGAAACAGCTGCTAAGGAGTTAACTGTCTCTTAATTGTTTCAATTTGTTGAATGTCCTTCAGCTTGTGTAATCATGACTGGAAGCATCATAAATCAGGTCTGAAGTAGCTCAGGGCTTATGCCCTCTTTTGCTGCTCATCTGAAGGGTAGGGCAAGGTATTTCAGCCAGTTGTTGCTAGATTCTCTCAGTATCAGGTTTAGCGCATATGCTGGGGGTTTGGGTATGTGATACAAGCTTTTCTTAGTTCACATAGTTGTGATTACTGGGCAGTCCCAGAATAAGTGAAGCTGGGTCCCAACCTAGCCATAGTTTGTCAGCCTAAGTTTGAGATGGGGACTTCTATTGACAAGGTAAAAGAGCTCCAACCAAAATGCAACTTTCCAAGCATCATCAGCTCTTGTGACATTAGGTATTTTAAATTAGCCATGCATTATCAGGAGACAAGTAATGATGTGTGAATCTCAGGATAAAGTTTCTGGCCTTTGTGGCTCTGCAGACAAAGCTGATATGCAAAAAAACTTAATGAAGAAGAGACAAGGAACCTAAAAAACACACAATGTTTTTACAGTCATAACTGGAGGTGTAAGCTGACTGATTTTTGAACACCTGAGGCTGATACAGGACTGGTTCTTCCATAGAGGTGACCTAGGTGGTTGCCTAGGGTGCTAACAATTGGGAAGTACCAAGGGCTGAGCTGGGACAGGGCTGCTCTGCTCCCCAAACATGGCTGGACCCCCACATGTGGCAGTGCTTACCAGCTGGGGCTGGACCCCTGCCTGCAACTGGACCCCTGGCAGTGGTGCTGCACCCCTGTTGGGGCTAGATCCCAGCAATGGTGGCACCACTCCCCTCCTGCTGTCAGATCTCCAGTAGCTGGACTAGGGGGTGTGCCAAAATCCCTGCTGGCCTAGGCAGCAGAAAACCTTGGGCTGGCTCTGGGTTGATGGTGCATGGAACCACAGTTTTATGTTTGTCTCCATCCATTCAAGCAGTATGAGAGACATATTTAGGCATGTGATGTAACAGTTTCCTATCTGTTTACATGTATGATATTGCAGGAAACATGCTGCTCTAACAGTGATGTATGGTATGATATGAGCATTCCAAAACCACTAGACATGACATATTTTGCATTAGACAATACAAAGCTACACTGTAAGGGTGAACATGAATGATACACCGACCACCCCACAAGAGTGTATGGAGGTGCTGCTTGTCACACCACTGTGCTGCGTGTTAAAAGGCATAGAGTGTAACCTTAGCTCTGCTACTGAGCTAGTTGTGACCTTGGGTAAGTCACTTTCCCTTTGTCCTCTGTCTAGTTAGGTTGTGAGCTCTTGGAGTCAGCATGTTTGTGCAGCACCTAGCACAATGGGTTACTACTGCAATGCAAATAATAAAAATAAGCTCCTTGGGGAAAAGACCAGTGTGGCTTTGCATGGGGCAGAGATCTGCCTTTCTGGACCTCATCGCAGGAGTAATATCCTAGATTGTCCAGTGCTCATAAACCCCTTCCTTTCATATGCACCATGTCTCAGATAATTACAAAATATGGAGGATCTTCTGATCTCTTTTCCCTCAAACAGCCCACTTCAAATGACCCAAAATGAGCAGCTACTGTCCTGATAGTTTATCAGCATCCAGTGTGGGTTTTACCAGGAACAAAATGTCAGTGTTTCTAACTCAGCATGTTAGGTGTGTTTGCCGATTACTGGTGCCACCCTCTTTGTAGATAAGAAATCAATATTTGTTTAAATAGCAAACCAAATGAATTGATTTCAACAGTCATGTTGCACTGCACCTCTTGTCCCCTTTGCCATGCCTGTATCCTTAGGAGTGTCACCAACTAGTGAGACACTTTAAAAAGTATCCATTTAAGTAATATCAGTATTCTGGACAAGGGAAAGTCAGGATCTGTGCAATGTACAAACTGACAGTAGTATAGATTGACAGATACAGTATAGACTGACTTGCATGTCTGACTGATGAGTCTTGTCCACATGCTGAGGGTTTAACTGATCGCCATATTGAGGTAAGGAAGGAATTTTTCCCCATAGCAGATTAGCAAAGGTTCTGGGGGGTTATCACCTTCCTCTGTAGCATGGGGAATCACTCAATTGCTGGTGGATTCTTTATACCATAAAGCAGGGAAGTAGCCATGGGTGGGTCTGGGTGGGCACTTGGAAATGAGGCCCACCCACTGCAACGCCAGTGCCTCTGTTCCACTTGTGACCATGACAATCTGCTCCTGGCTGGCAATCCAGCCGTGGCATCAAAGTTCATGCCACTGCTAGGTGCTGCAGAAGGTAGATCTCATGCCATCTCTTCCTCTCACACCATCATCCTTCTCCCATAGCTTCACTTGCTAAGCAATTTGTTAACTAGCAACTGAAGCATCCCAGGCAGCTTCTGGTTCCAAGACTAGATGCTGCTTGAGGCCAGGCCCACCCTGTAGCTTCAGGGGCCTGGGAATAAAATGGACAGTGGATACATCCCTGCTATAAAACCTTTAAATTGTGTTTTGAAGACTTTAATAACTTAGTCATAGGTTAAAGGTTTATTGCAGGAAAAGATGGGTGAAGTTCTGTGGCCTGTAATATGAAAGAAGTTAGACTAGGTCAGTGGTTTTCAAACGTTTTTCCTGGGACCCAGTTGAAAAAAAAATCATTTATGCTCATGACCCAATAATAACATCTTTGAGCAATGCATTCCAGTCTTTTGGTGGTGGCAGCAGGGGGTGCCATGACCTAGTACCTGAGGGTCTGTGACCCAGTACTGGGTCCTGACCCTAAGTTTGAAAACCACGGGACTAGATGATCGTATTGGTTTCCCTCTGATCTTAGAGTCTACGAGTTTATATAAAGGCGAGCTGTGTTGTAGTAGCAAGCCCTGATTGTTGTGGTGTCCTGGGAAACCAGCTTCACCACTTCTCTCACACCATAGCATAAAGACAGGCACAGGCATGGCAAAGAGCCTATCAGTGTTTGCTTAGTTCCTCCCATGTTTAAGAACTGGGATGTTTGTGGCACTTTCTGCTGCTGATGGGAGTTAAGAGGTTTAATTTAATGTACATAAATTAGATTAAGTTAGTTCAGGTAAAGGTGCATTAGGAGTAAGCATATTAAATAGTAAGTTGGCATCCTTCATTCAGGCACTATAATGGGTTTTACTGATGCAGGAAAGGATCATTAATCCATTACACAGATGGGAAAAATTGAGGCACACAGACACTTGCCCAAAAATCACACAGTAAGTAAAAAAGTGACATGAAAAGAATCCAAGTCTCTTGACACCCAGTCCAGTGTCCTACCCTCTGGACCTTGCTGCCGTATTATTTTGATTATTGTAGATGCCCATCATTTAGCAGTTTTATGTAGGATGACACCTGGCACTTCCCAACACTTAGAACATTTGGGAGGGGGGTGCAAGGGTTTTCCAAATGAAAGGTTGCTGGGAGTGCAAATCCTGTAGACAGCTTTGGAATATTCACCTTGAGGGTAAAGTCCTGGCCCTACCTAAACTGCCATTGAGTTCCACAGGGTCACAATATCACCGTTAATCTTTAAAGCACTGTCCAAACATGCCAATAGCTAAAAATTCCCCTTACTACAGTGGGGTTTGTGGATGCTCAGCACCTTGGAAACTGGGCCATAATGAAGTAGGAGGCAGAGTGTGTCTAGACATGAGCTGCCAATTGATCATCACTGCGGACTGTAAAATACCCAGCCAGTAGAAATCTGCTGTCAGTTCCACTGGGGCCCAACCCCAGCCTTCAAGACAACATGCCACTTATAGAACAACATGGTTGCTCGGGAAGGCTGTGGCAGAACAAGGAGTTTAATCAGTGTTGCCAGGCTGGTGCCCTAACCACTAGGCCATACTTCCTTACCCACATGGCACTGAGAGCCATTTAATTTCATCAGCTTTTATTGTGGAACCACCTTGGAAGTATGACCCACCTGCCTGCACCATGATTTTTCTTTTCATTAAAGGTCAAGCTGGTCTTTGGTAAAAGCGTAGAAGATGCATATGGGACAGTTCTCACTGTGGGAACCTTAAGAAATTTGTTTTGCCTCTCCCTCAAGAATCCCCCCACCAAAAAAGGGGATGGGTCTTTGGGGCACCAGAGGAACCAAATGACATTAGAATGATTTGACTTGCTGTAGCACCGATGGGTATGTCTACACTATGGGCTTAATTCGACTGAAGGAGGCTTAAGTCAACTTAAGCAAAGCCCTGGCCACATTTAGAATTCATTAAGTTGACTTAAGGTCTTCCTTAAGCTGACTTAATAACTCTCACTCTTTAAGCCGACTTAGGCATTAAATCGACTATAGTAAGTTGACTTATTACAATGTGGTCAGTTAAGTCAACTTTACTGACCTCCAGGCCATCTCCTGCCCCCAGCTGGTCACCAGGAAGAGCCTGCCCTGGCCAATCAGGGCAGGGCAAAGCTCCAACCAATGATAGGGCAGAAGGGAGTCCTGCCGTGTCTGCTGGCCAGAGTTGGCATCTGCAAACATGCAGAGCCAGAGCCAAAGCCAGGGGAGAAGGCAGGCCTTTTCCCATCTTGCCCAGCATCTGGGCAAATTCATCCATGTACAGTGGAATTGTGCCAAGTACTTATTTGTACCATGCAGATACAAAGCCCAAGCAAATAAGATGCCCAGTTTCAGCTGACTGAGCAGAGGGAATGCCTTCAGACACTGAGATCTTGGTTACACTTCTGCTCTCCCTCTGCCTTCTGGCTCCTGCCCCCTACTTACCTCCTCCTCACCCCACCCTTTGCCAACTCCATGCCTGACTCTTCCCTCACTCCCCTCTACCTCCTTGTGCCAGTCCAGCCTTTCACTAGGGCTGCCCCTCAGAGGCATCGCTGGCCTGGGGAGGGACCCGGGGCACGGGCCCAGGCCCTGCCCCTAGCCCACAAGCCCCACCCCCAGCCCCCACCCCCTGGCCAGGGACAGGGATGGAAGCGGCCGTGAGCGGGCGGGCCCCACATCCCTGGTCAGGGACGGGCCTGCCACCGCCGTGGGTGGCCGTGCCCCGGATTCCCACTGCGGCCGCAGGCAGCCAGGCCCCAGATCCTGGGCCAGGGAAGGGGCCGGAAGTGGCCGTGGGTGGCTGGGCCCCACATCCCCAGCCAGGGACAGGGACGGAAGCAGCTGTGGGCAGGCGCGCCCCGCATCTCTGGCTGGGGACGAGGCTCCCACTGCCGCGGGTGGCCGGGGCCCTGGATTCCCTGCCGTGGCTGCGGGCAGCCAGGCCCCAGATCCTGGGCCAGAGACTGGGCCGGAAGTGGCCGTGGGCGGCTGGGACCTGCATCCCCGGCCGAGGACAGGGCTGCCGTTGCCACGGGTGCCGGGCCCCAGATTCCCCGCCGCAGCCGCGGGCAGCCAGGCCCCAGATCCCTGGCCAGTGATGGGGTCGCCGCAATCGCCGGTGGCTGGGCCCCGTATCTACAGCCCAATTGCGCTGGAGATCCGGGGCACCGGCACTGGGATGCGGGACACATGCCCCGGGTGCCCACCGCCAGTGACGCCTCTGCTGCGTCTTTTCTTACCACACCTTTAGCTGCCCAGTACCCCTGGCACCTGCCCCTCTCCTCCCCTTGCTCTGTCCTCCAGTGACCTGCTCAGCTCTAACTGTCCCTTGTGCCCCAGCTGCCTGCCTCACTCTCTTCTTCTGATGCCTGCCCCACTCCTCATACCTGTACCGTTTGCACCTCACCCTCCCCATGACCCTCTGCCACTGGAGCCCAGCTTTCTACTTCTTCCCCCTGTGTCCCTTGGAGCCCCTCTGTTCTCTCACACGTCTCTGCCCTCTGGTACTCATCCCTTCTCTTTGCTCCTGAGTTTGTTCCCTTCTTCCCTGCAACCCAGCCATCCCCTCACCCTCCAGAACACAGTGGAACCTGCCCCTCCCTTCACCCTCCTCTGTCCTGGTGACTGCTCCTTCCCTTGTCCCCCACTGCCCTTGTGCCTGCCACTCCTCCTTCTCGCCAGCATCAGCCTTCCCTCATCCCCTTTATCCCACAACCCCTATAATCCCCCCCCACAAAAAACCTCATCCTCCCAGACCTCCCCTCCAAACTCTCTCATTCAGCCCAAACCCCCCATTCCCCCCATACTCCACAGCTCCCTCAGCTTCCCACCAGTTCCCCCCGTAAATAAAACACATCCACACCATCATTCTGCATGCAGTGCATCCTTTTATTGTGTTGGGGACAGGGGGTGATGGGTGGGAGACAGGGAGGAAGAATGGGTGGGTGGGGGTGGCGACAGCAGCCAGAGGCTGGTGCTTTATCTCATCTACAGGTGCCACAGCCAGTGGTTGTCATCCCAAGTGATGAGAACAATCCAGTGCCACCAGTCACTGGTGGTTTCCCATGCTCAGATGCGTGGGTGCACAGAGGGCACCCTGTTTGCATCAGCTACGAGGGAGGGAAAGGGGGCCATCCTGCTGCAGCCTGCCCCCACACTGGCAGTTCCTCTGCAATACCTAGTCCAGGTCTGGAGGGGTCTGGCCACTACATGGGGGCTGTGGAGTGCTGTGCTGGCACGTTGCTGGGGCACATTGGGGTCAAGTCTTCCTCGAGCTCTGCGTTGCCATGCACAGTATGGAGGGTGGTGTGGTCACTCACATCCTGTTGTAAAGGAGAGGGGGGGCGCTTCTGCTGTGATGCACTGTGGGGTAGCTACTGACAATGCACCACTCCTAGAGTGACCTAGTGTGGGGCACAGGCAGATAATGTAGGGGGCCAGCCAGATAATGAATTACATTTACCTTTAAAGTGTATGTTGTTAATGTTGTGTATATGTTCTTCAGGGTCATAAATAAAATAATTCTGTAACCCTGTGTAATAGACATTATAACCAATGTCCAACAAGACTCCATATTGTCAATTTGGAACTCCTGCTTAAACATTGAACTCCACTTTGTATACTTGATGAAACCTCGTTTAGGCATATGCTGTGTATGTTTGTTAAAATGTGTGAACAAGGTGTGTGAATTAAAGCTGTATGTGAAGAGGCCAGTCTCAACTGCCAGCCCATCCTGATGAACCACAAGTACCCTCTAACTGGCTGAACAATGCAGACATCTCTGATTAAAGCAAACAGAAGGAGCCACCCCAGAAAGAAAAGAACAAAATACAATCAAGTCTGCAAGTGACTGGTGACCAATGATCTCACAGGAACCCTGAGGCAACATGACACAGCAAATCCCATAAATTTGCACAAGGGTCAGCAGGTACAAAAGATGGGTAAGAACATGAAAACTTTGGGTCTCATTCTGCAACTGTCATCTTGGAACATTGGATCACAACCAAAAGAGGCCTGGCCCCCTCCATGTGCCCAGCCTAGTTGGCCACTAGGCTGGCTCAAGCAACACATGAAAAGACTGGTAATTACACCACACCAGCTTGCAGAACTTCTTGTGTTTGTGCATGTGGGTATGTGTGACTGCTTTTTGCTATGCTTACTTATTTACAATAAATGTAGCATATTGCCTTGTCCCCCTGAATAAGATCCTGCTAATCTTTTCTTTTTATTGGGGGTTGCTCTCCTGGGTGCCCTTTTCGGTATAGCACTAGCAACTGCCAGTGTAGACATGGGCAGGCTCCTGGCATTTTGAGTGTGGCCGCTCTACCACAGTCAGTTCATGGCTGCAGTTCCAATAGTCTCTTATACTTAGAGAGCAACTGCTTATTATTTCAGGCCATCCTTTAGTTATCACTTCTTTGAGGATTCCCAATGATTCATCTTTCTCAGTCTCTTCTTTTATGTGTTGCAGTCTTCTGTTAGTTATGGGATTTGCTCTCACGATCATATCTACATAGGCTTGCACTTCTGTTTCCAGTGTCTTCTCAGGTAGCATGGGTGCTACTGTTCTGGAAAGTGCATCTGCTGTGAACATAAATTTGTCAGGTGTGTAGGTCACCAATAAATTGTATTTCTGCAATTTTATCATCATTCTTTGAATCCTTAAGGCACAATCATTCAGTGGTTTGCTAAATAATGCAATCAAGGGCTTGTGATCTGTTTCACCTTCCACTCTCTGTCCTTAAATATACTGATTGAATCTCTCACAGGCAAACAAGATTCCTAAAAGCTGCTTCTCAATCTGTACATATCTAGTCTCTGCATCAGTCACTGATTTGGATGCATGTGCCACAGGTTGTCAGCAATCTTCATGTTTTTGTAAAATCACTGCAACCAACCCAGACTGTGATAGATCCACTGAAATTTTAATAGACTGCTCTGGAGCATAAAATTTCAATACTGGTTCCTGTATCAAGTCTTGTTTTAAACCTTCCTATGATTCCTCCTGTGCAGCATCCCAGCACCATTCATTTTTGTCCTCTAGTAGTTGTCTCAATGGCGCTGCCTTGGCAAAGAGATTGGGTATGGATTTTCAAGATAGTTAACCAGGCATGGCCAATCTGCAGGTTGGGAGCTGCATGTGGCTCTTGAATGAAAAAATGCAGCTCGCAGAAGAATGCCAGCAAATCTATTTAGGAAAGCAGCCCCAGCCTAGGAGTTTTAACTCTCCAACCCTGAGCATCCTTTGACCATGTTCAGAGCATGCTCGGTGGGGAGCCCCAGCTTGTGCCTAGCTGCCGGAGCAGCCAGGTAAGAGGGCCCTGGGGGTCAGGGAGGGCCTGGGGATCGGGGGAGGAGGGACGGACTGGTAGGGAGAAGCAGTGGCATGTTTAGATTTTCTTGTAGGACCTAATGCAGTTTACTTGTTAAATCGTGTTTTACAAGTCCTTCTAAACATGATGTTGAACAATAAACAAACATATGAAGAAGAAAATAGATACTATATGGCTATATGCCTCAGTGCGGCTCTCAAAGGTTTAATAATCAAATTGTGTGGCTCTTGAGTTCCGTAAGTTTGGCCGCCCCTGTTAAGTTAACCATTCCCAGGAACTGTTGGACATCTTTCTTTGACTGGGGACGTGGCATCATTTCAATGGCTGAAATCTTCCTCTTATCCAGTTTTACACCTTCATAGGAGACAATGTCCCCTATCAAAGTCAGTCCTCTAACTAGTAACACACATTTGTACTTATTCAGTTTGAGGTTTGCGGCTCTAGTTGCATCTAACACTTGCCGAAGCCGACGATCATGCTCCTCTTTTGTAGAGTCCCAGGTGATGATGTCATCCATGGAGGTGTCCACACTGCTAATATGTTCAGAGATCATGTGTACAGTTTTGTGGTACACCTCTGGTGCTGAAGTTACACCGAAGGGTAAGCGTAAAAATCTGCATCTTCCGAATCAAATGTGCATAATTTCAAGCTTTCTTCTGTTAATTTTAGCTGCCAAAATCCAGAGGATGCATCCAATTTACTGAAATATTGAGCATTTTCAAACTCAGCCATAATCTCTTCTCTAGTTGGTAGTTTGAAATGTTGTCTTTGTATAGGTCTGTTGAGGTCTCTGGGATCTAAGCATATGCGTAGCTGGCCATTACTTTTTCCACTATGACTAGGGAGCTCACCTATTCCATTGGCTCCTCTATTTTTTGTATTAGTTGCATTGCTTCCATCCTTTCAAGCTCAGCCTTGAGTTTATCACGGCATGTAAATGGCACCTTTCTACATGAATGAATAACTGGAGGGACCTGCTTGTTTATGCAGATTGTATGTTCACCTTGTAAGCAACCCAATCCCTGAAACAGGTCCTGATATTCTTCAAAGAGTGCCTCATAGCCAGATGCAGCACTATCTTGTAGTGAGAGCACCCTTTTTACCAGATTCAGTTTCTCACATGCAGCTAGGCCCAAAATTGGTGTCACCTCCTGTGGCACTACAGTGAAAGGCAGCCTGTACATGGTGTTCTTATGGTTAATGCTAGCAAAGCACTGTCCCTCCACGGGTATATTTGTTCCAGAATACCTAGTTACTTTTATGTTTGTTGGTCACAGCTTAGGTCTTATTCCCAGTCTCTCATAATCTCATGCAGACAGAATGTTAACTTGAGCTCCTGTGCCTAGTTTCAGTGGAATAACGGTGGGTTACTTACCAGTAACTGTTCCTCTTCGAGATGGGTTGTTCGAATTCATTCAGTATCAGGTGTACATGCTGCACCGCACGATTGTCCAGAAAATTTCTTTAGCCCTAGCCTGTCAGGACAGGGCTGGCAAACAATGCCTCCTGGTTACCCCATTGCTGTATATCAGGCTGCAGCCCTGCCCTTCCCCAGTTCCTACTAGTAGCTAACTCCAAGCAGAGGGGCTGGTGGGAGGGATCTGAATGAATCCGAGCAGCCCATCTTGAAGAAGGACAGTTACTGGTAAGTAACTCACCTTTCTTCTTCGAGCGCTGCTCAGATACATTCAGTATCAGGAGACTGCTAGCCATACTGTGGAAGGTGGACAAAATTAAAGCCTTCTCCGCCATCAGCATGGCTGCCCACAAACGGCATAGCACCCAAAATTGGGTGCAGAAGCAGTGGGCCACCAGGCAAATGCCTACAGACACACCACTAAGTGCAAAATCTTTGAGAGAAGATGTGCATGAGAGTGCCGAGGGGTCATTTGCCACTCTGTCAGGAGACCAGAACTCCAACAGGGCAGTCCCGCTTCATTACCAGGGAACCTGCTATATCACAATAGTAAAGATCATCCTTGTCATCAGCAAGACCGTCTAAAGTAAGAGGGTTGCCCTTTCCTAATAGAATTGACTCCTGAGAAAGGCAGTCGTGATCCAGAGCAACAGGCTTCTACAGCTGCAGGTGATGAGCAAGGGTAGGATAACTGCCGACTTTGCCACCCTAACCTCAAAGGTAGGTAAATTGGGTTAAGTTACTAACCGAGACTGGGGCAGGGAACACATTGCCCCTTGACCAAACAGGGGATGAGCAAAAGGCCTTTCCCCATTGGCATACTGGCAGGATATGCCAAGGGGGACTGATAAGGGGTGCCCTAAAAAAAGGCTTCCTGCCTCCATATGAAAGATAAAATAGGAAGAAAATAACGAGGAAGGAGTAGATGGGGACCCCCGCCCCACCATCTGTTGACACATGGAAATGGAGGGCCTGCGGGGGGAGGGCCCAACAATAAGGCCTAGACGCTGGGCAGGCCCATCTCTGGGGCCCAAAGTGTAAGAGACACTCTGTCAAGGAGGTCATTGTAAGAAAAGAAGTGGGGATCCGAGGAGCACCTTTCTTTAGAGGTGATCTTTCCACAGGTTATAGTAGAAGAAGGGGGACCCTTAGGTACATCCATCCTAGCAGCAAGAGAGAAACCAAACAGCAGAGTTCATGAATGTTAAATGATTGGGAGGTCAGAATAGAGAAACTGGAGGAAAGGTGCGTCAACTCCCATGTTAGGTCATCCCCAACCAAAGAAATGGGAGAATGACCTGAGACAGGGATGGTGAGAAACCATCGTGGGGCCCTGGGAGGGGCTTAAGCAACCTCAAGGCTAGGTGCGCATTTCTCTCCCTTGCCCCTGTACTCTACCCTGCCGATACTTGGACCCACGAAGGGAGAGGTGTGCTAAATAGACAGAAGGCATATCCGACTGTCTCTATAGACGGGTCAGGTCCCCCCCAAGGATCGTGCCCCCCAAGCTCCAGAATCGGAATGTTTGGGGGGAAGGCACGTGGCTCACATGAAATTCTCACTTCTCCTCTCACCCAATATTCTCACTCTTACTTCTGTGGAGAGGCAGTCAACCTTCATATCACCGCTTGTTGACTCATCTCTAGTGGTGGGAGGAGGTGCTGGGTCCCGGCTGCAGTGGGCCAACTATGAAGGATCTTGCATAGTTCCTGATGAGGAGAGAAGACAATGACTTAGCCAAGATGCAAGGTGGACGTGGTCTATAATGCCTACTCTGAGAGTGGAGGGGTGTTTTTGGTGTACCTCCCTGCAGTTTGGAAGGGGTAAGGCTTGGGCAGGTCCCAGGTGAAATAAAGGAAGACAGACTCCGGGGAGAGGAAAGGAGGGCATAAAGTGACCCCTAGTTAGGAAAAAGACAAGGGGAAGACACTCTGTCCTCTGAGGCACATGGGGCATGAGGGAACATTATGAAAGCATCACCCATAAGGCACCAGGCTTTCCAGCCTGCCAAGCGTTTTGCAAATTCACTCGGGAACCAGAGTCCTGCACTTGAACTAAGGACCACATGTCCTCAAGTGGGCTCACTCAGGTGTATGAATACCAATGGGGTTAAGAGTTCTATCTCCTACTATCTCCCCTCATTGCGATTCTAGGGAGGACAGGGATGCCATAGAAAGCTCCAGGCAGCTCCTAGATGGCTGTCTGGGGTTTTCGACGGAAAGTGTCACTTGCCCGTTTGGAGGGAGGCACCAGAGCTGAGGGGGTTCCAGTAGAGGGCTAAACATGAGGTTTGCCCATGGGCAGACAGACCAATGAGATGTGGTGAATGTCCTTGAGGAGGAGGAGTGGGAGCTGAAGAGGCAAAACCCCTATGGTAGAGTTCGAGGATGCCTCGAGCGACAGGCCTAACATGAGTCTGAAGACCATGGCCCTGAGAATAAAAAGGGAACTGCCAGGGAGCTGAAGAGGAAAAAGGTAGAGGACAAGAGGGTACAAGCTTGCCATCTGACCTATCACCTAGAAGGTGGGGTACACTATCCCACAGTAACTTCCCCCAAGATCCGTTGCAAGCCAACACAAACAAGAAAATGCTCTTGGGGCCAGCAAAGTGGAAGCATACCTGTCCCAGTGTACCCAACAGGGGAAGGGTTGGACGAGGTGTTGGGGGTAGAAGGGGCCTCTGGGTACGAGGGTGGGGAGTAGGTATCTTCCCCTACATGTCCCAGCAGGCTGTAGCCCTGGATAAGGGTTGCAGAGCAGATGTGGTGGTTTGAGGCAGTGGTTCCCAGCCAGTGTGCTGCAGCACACTGGTGTGCTGTGGGAATCCCCAAAGTGTGCCACAAGCATCCCCGAAAGCTGGGATTAAAGTTCCCTCCCTGCTCAGCCCAGCCAGATGGGCTGTGCAGGGCTGGGAAAAGGGAGAAGTTAAAGTAAGGGGGAAGGCACCCTAACAGTTCCAGGAGCCTCCTATTTTTAGGCAGGCAGCCTTCTGGCCCCCCTAAAATAGAGGAAGGCACCCGAAGGTGGAGTTACAGGGTTCTCCCTAAAAATAGCAGAAGCAGCTGGAACAGAGTTCTGGTGGCTCCACTTTAAACTCCACTCCACCTTAACCCAGCCAGCAGATTGCTACCAGAGGCCCCAGGCCCAGAGTGTGTGAATCTCCCCCCTGCAGGGCGGAGCAGCCTCCTATCAGCCAGCCTGCAAACAGCCCAGGTAAGTGCTTTGTGGGGCGGGGGTGGGGATGACTGCTGGGGTTATCTGGGGTGGGGGTGGGGGGTGTAGCAAAAAAAACAAGGAGTCGTGTGGCACTTAAAGACTAACAGATTTATTTTTTGCATAAGCTTTCGTGGGAGAAAAATCCCACTTCATCAGATGCTTCGAAGATGGATGAACTTACAGAAAGGAATGAAACTAAATGCAAGGGGTGTAAAAAATAGGATCAGGTCATACAGTAACAACAAATCAGAGCAGTTGTTAGGTTCAAACCCTGGGAAGCCTGAAGTCAAATTACCTTTTGTAATGGGAAAAGAACGCATAGTCTCGATTAAGTCCTGCTTTCACAGAATTTAGCTTGCATATTAATTCGAGTTCAGCTGTTTCTCTTTGAAGTCTTGATGTCCCAGCCACATCCCTGATGATAGTCATTAACAAATCATTTATTGAGTGATTAGAAAGATGGAAGTGCTCAGCAACTGTTTTTTTTTGTTTTGTTTTGTGATTTCTGATATCAGCTCTGCGTTCATTCATCCTTTTACGCAGCGATCGTCCTGTTTGTCCAATGTATAAGGTGTTGGGGCATTTCTGGCACATGATGGCATAGATCACATTAATAGATGGGCAGATAAATGAGCCTTTGATGGAGTAGCAGGCTTGATTAGGACCTATGATGGTATCTATTGTGCAGATATGTGGGCAGCCTTGGCAGTGTGGTTTGTTGCAGGGGTGTGTGCCTGCTTTAATGTTTCGGTTGTTAGATCTGTAGTTGTTGGTGAGTATCTGTTTAAGATTGGGTGACTGTCTGTAGGCAAGGAGAGGTCTGGCTCCCAATGCTTGAGAGAGTGAGGGATCATCTTTTAGAATAGGCTATAGGTCCCTAATGATCTGTTGCAGAGGTCTGACTTGGGGGTTGTATGTGGTGACTAGTGGTGTTCTGTTGTTTTCTTTCTTGGGCCTCTCCTGTAGTCGATGACTTCAGGGAACCCGTCTAGCTCTGTCAATTTGTTTTCTTACTTCCCCAGGTGGGTACTGTAGTTTCAAGAATGCTTGATAGAGATCCACAAGATACCTGTCTCTGTCTGAAGGATCAGAGCAGATGCAGTAATATCTTAGGGCTTGGCTGTAGACAATGGATCGTGTAGTGTGTTTAGGATGGAAGCTCATGTGTGTGTGTAGCTGGGCTTGTGGGGTGGCTGTTTGGTTGGGGGTGTGTGTAGCTGGGGTTGTGG
>ML681963.1:12305820-12342308 GCA_007922195.1 Podocnemis expansa | reverse complement strand
TTGTGGGGTGGCTGTTTGGTTGGGGGTGTGTGTAGCTGGGGTTGTGGGGTGGCTGTGTATGTGGGATGTAGCTGGGGGGTGGAGGGTCCATGACAAGCAGCAGGGGGCTGGGGGAGGGGAGGATGGGACCCACTGGGGTGGGAGGGAGCAGCAGTGGGGTCAGGATTTGCCCTGAGTGGCAGGGAGCCACTGTGGAGAAGAGTGAAGTGGGTGCTGCACCATGCTCCCCTGCCCTACCTTCCCTCTCCTCAGGTTCCCATCTGCCCCCCACAAAGCCACTCCTGTTCTCCCTTCCTCTCTCCTCTCTTGCCACCCTTGTGCTGTTCCCCACATGGCTGCCCTTGTCCTCTTTTGCCACCCCTGCCCTACTCTGCTCCCCACACTCACTCCTGCCACTGCACATGACTCCTGACCTCTCGTGTTTTGCCACCCCTGCTCTGTTACTCCTACTACCCTACATAGCAGCATCTCCAAAACACTGTGCCGTGGTTCATGAATAGTCATAAGTAATTTAAGTTAATTTCAATATAAATGAATTTTTAATGGTGGTGTGCCTTGTTACAGAATTTATCACTTTGCTACAAGCATTATTGATTTATCATAGAAATAAGTAAGGTATAGATACAAATAAACATAATATCAGAAAGTAAGTTAGCATAAGTAAGGACAAAAGGCCTACTAAGGCCTTTATAACCATTAAATGCTTCCAGGGGGTATAAAGCTGATACATATGTAGAAAGGAAGTAGATAAGTAAATAAGAGAAGTAGAACAGGGTGGAAAGTTACTAGAAGATAAGTTAAAGAGGAAAAAGCGAACAAAAGAATGAAAAATGAGTAGAGGGTATAACCAAATAAGGATAAGAATTTGGGGACCTTCCAAGAGTCTAGGGGGCAGTTACCCAACGGTTCGGTATGAAGCAAGATATTTGTTATACTGTATATAAGCTTGTGTGATGTATAAGGCGGGGTGGGAAGCTTATTGATTCCTGTGAGGCTCTGTAATCTTTCTCTTTTTGTACAAGAATAAAGTTACTTGACCATTGTTACTGGTGTTAGGTACTGACTGACCCACCTAGGCACCCTGGGGGAGATTTTCTCCCCATGACAATTTTGGCACCCCAGATGGGACCCTAGGTCTCACCACTGTAGGGGGTTCAGCTGGAAAGGGAACTGCACTGGCCGGCAAAGAAAGGGAGAATTTCCCTTTGTTGCTTTTCCCGTCAGTCTGGATCTCCAGGTGGAGAGGTAAGGGGTCCTTTTTTGATTTTTTAAATAGTCAAGTTTAAATATGGTAATTGAATGTATTGAGTTTTTTTGTAATAGTAATTTTAAGTTTGCTGGTAATTGCTCTCTGTATCGCTTTAATTCTCTGGCTCTGTATAACTTTAGGAAAAAGGAAAACTTAAGGGAAAAGTGGTTCTCACTGCTACCCCTGGTAGGACATTTATTGTGTAAAACTAAATAGTTACCCCTTCTAATTCTCTTAGCAGTTTAAATTGTCCAAATCCTATTCATGTGACTAAACTCCCTAGTAAGGTGGCAGGGTGTTCAGATGTTACCAAGACAGCCAAGATCTCCCTGGTGGAGCAGGGCTTGAGGTAACTTAAAATATATAGTTAAAATACCCTTTTGGGTAACCCCTACCTTAAATTTCCAGGGTTTGAGTCCCTGGACTGGGGAGATAAAGAAGGCAAAAGTCCTGGGGTTAGAGTCCCTGGGCAAGCCAACACAGTCCTGGGGTTTGAGTCCCTAGCTAAGCCAGAACAATCCTGGGGTTTGAGTCCCTGGGTAGGATATACTGCTGCTACCTGGGGAAAGTCAGTAAAGAATGGGAACTGGACTATCTAGCCCTGATCCAGGTAGCCCCTTGGGCTACAAGCTAAAGCATTGGAAGGAGTTGCCTGGCTCCAAGGGGTTATCAGGAAAGCAATTGCATTTGTTATGCATTAAGGAATGGCACAGTTTCACTAAAGACAGCCTGATGCTTCAATGGCCAGTAAATGGGTCATTCAATGAGGATATATTACAGTATCTTTGAAAAATTTTGGATGTTAAAAAGCCAGAGCAAATGGGTTATTGGTATTTGTGGTTTAATGAGGCTTGCAGATGCGCCACCAAAAGTAAAATAGAGTCTCTAAAATCAACCATCAAGGATCTAGAAGTGAAATTAAGCTCAGTAAAAACTGTCTTTGCTCCACCAGTTTCTAATGTCTGCCCCTCTGTAAGCCCTTCCGCCCCTCCAGTTTACACTTCATGAGAGGAGGATGAATGGATTCCCCCTTATTCACCACCACAACCTTTGGCTCCGTCGCCACAACCTTCAGCTCCACCACTAGACATAGCTTCAGTTTCTCAGGCTACACCGGAATAGGTAGGCGCCTCCACTGAGAATCATCACCAATTCTTGTAGTATCCTCACTTCCCTTACCAGTAAGGAAACTCAAACTGATAATTTGAGGTTTGGGGGCACTAAATTAAAGCCCACACATCCTTATAATCTTAGAGATACTACATTTTTTAAGTCTTATCAAATGCCCCTTAGAGCATACCCTATTCCGGGGCAGGATAATAATCCTGTCATGAGCTATGTACATATTCCATTTTCCCCAGCTGATCTGGTTTTGTGGCAACAGAATACTCCCTGACTACAGGATGACCTAGAGGCAGTGTGTCAAAAATCCAAAACTATTTTCCAAACACATAATCCTTCATGGGCTGGTGTAAATCAGCTTCTAGATGCACTCTTCACAGAAGAGGAAAAGGAAAAGGTTATACAGCAGACCATTAAGCAGGAGAGAAATGACCTGGCCATGCCATGGCCATTAAATGACCTGCAGTGGGATGTAAATACAGACCAGGGAAAGACCATTCTTAAAAATCATCGAGAATATCTCTCAAAATCTCTGTGAAAGGCAGCAGAAACCGGGGTTAATTGGGGTCAGGTCGATGTATGCTGTCAAAACTCAGATGAACACCCTAGTGATTTTCTCACGCACCTTAAAAAAGCTTTGCGCCAGCACAGTGGCATTGACCCAGAGGATAATACCCATGTCCAAATGATAGGAGGTATTTTTGTTAGACAATCAAGCCCAGATATATGGACTTATTTTCATAAAAATGCTCCAGGTTTGGCAAGGAAAATCCCTGAGTGAAATAGTTTCTATTGCCACTTATGCTTATAATGGCTGTGAAAAGCACAAGCAGCGTGACACAGAAAAAACTACAGCCTTTTTAGGTGCACTTTTACATGTTTCAGAGAGCCGCCCTAAGCGAAATAATAATGATAATCAAATGTAGGTGTCAGCCCCGATGGCCCAGAAATGGGAAACATCTTGCAGGACTCCCCAAAAACCCTCAGGGACACCTACGAAACCATTGGACAAAAATGTTTGCCATTACTGTGGGGAGCGGGGACATTAGAAAAGGGAACGTCCTTTGTGCCCCAATAGGCAGTATACCCCGAAAGCCATCCTGCCAGTGCAGACACACACACCTTCATTCCTAGAAGGAACTATTCAAACCTCCTTGCAATAGGAGGAGGAGGGAGACTTCACCCATGCTTCAGCTCCTATTACTTACTTATTAGACCCACATAACCCTGTTTTTAACATTTCTATTGGCTCCCAGGTCTACCTGTGCCTGGTAGACACTGGAGCTACATACAGCACTCTTCGGGATGCTGACATCCCTGTACTTTCCACCTGAACGTTTCCTATGCAAGGCGTTTCTGGTGAGTTACAGCATCTTATTTGTTCATCTCCTGTTACTATTACAGTAGGCCCTTTGACTGCTGAGCACTCTTTTCTCATTTCCCTGTCATGTCCAACTAATTTCCTGGGTCGGGACCTTTTAATCAAACTTTGGGCTACTATTTCTTGTTCTCCTGAAGGCATTAGATGAACGTTTTCAGGTTCACAGCTTCCACAACTGCAAACCTTATTAATGCCCGCTACCAAAGCTGATTTGCCACACCCTTCCCTCTCAGTGATTCCATCTGATTTTTGGGCACAGTCGTCCACTGATACAGGCCTTTTAAAATCTGCTGAACCCATTAGGGTCAGTACTAAGCCTGGACCACCGCCCTCAGTTCCACAATATCCCTTGTCCAAGGACGCTGTGGCTGGTATAGAACCTATCATTCAGGACTTTTTACAACAAGGAATATTGGTTCCATGCCAATCTCCCTGTAATACCCGCATCTTACCTATTAAAAAACCTAAGCCTGGTCCTGATGGACGGCCAGTGTATCATTTTATACAGGATTTGCAGGCTATTAATTCTTATGCTATTCCCCGCCACCCAGTGGTGCCCAACCCAGCTACTATTTTATCCTCCATCCCTCCTCAAGCTACTTATTTTACAGTAATAGATTTGTGTGCAGCATTCTTTTCCATTCAAATCCATCCAGACTCTCAGGATCTTTTTGCCTTTCCTTGGAAGGGCCAGCAATTAACAGGGCATCATCTTCCCCAAGGATTTTCTAAATCATCAACACTTTTTTCCCCAAATTTTAACAAAGGACTTGTATTCCTTAACCTTCCCTGAAAAATCGGTCTTAGTTCAGTATGTTGATGACCTGTTGCTTTGCTCTGGCTCAAAAAATTCCTGTATCCAGGATTTGTTATATCTTTTAATGGCTCTGTATCAATGTGGCCATAAAGCTTCCTTCTCTAACTTACAATTCTGTCAGTTGGAAGTTTCTTATTTAGGCTATCTAATTTCCCATCAGACACGAATGTTAAATCCTGAACGCATTCAAGCTGTTCTCTCAATCCCACGGCCAATAACTAAACGACAAATACGGGGGTTCCTTGGGGCAGCAGGCTACTGTCGTCATTGGATCCCTAATTTCGCTGCCCTTGCCCAAACCTCTCATTGATAGAGTCATAGAATCATAGGGTTGGAAGGGACCTCACAGGTCATCCAGTCCAACCCCCTGCCAGAGGCAGGACCACTCCCACTAAACCATCCCGGTCATGGTTTTGTCCAGCCGGGCCTTATACACCTCCAAAGATGGAGATTTCACCACCTCCCTCAGCAGGTCATTCCAAGGCTTCACCACTCTCCTAGTAAAAAAGTTTTTTCTAATATCCAGCCTCGACCTCCCTAACCGCAATTTGAGACCATTGGTCCTTGTTCTGTCCTCTGTTACTACCGAGAACACTCGAGCTCCATCTTCCTTGGAGCATCCCTTCAAGTAGTTGAAGGTTGCTATCAAATCCCCCCTCAATCTTCTCTTCTGCAGACTAAATAAGCCTAATGCTTTCAGTCTTTCCTCATAGGGCTTGTGCTCCAACCCTTTAATCATTTTGGTTGCCCTCCTCTGAACTCTCTCTAGCATGTCCCTGTCCTTTTTGTAGTGGGGAGCCCAAAACTGAACACACTATTCTAGATGTGGCCTCACCAGTGCAGAATAGAGGGGAATGATCACATCCCTTGATCTGCTGGTAATACTTCTTTTGATGCAGCCCAGTTGGCCTTTTTGGCAGCAAGAGCACACAGCTGACTCATATCTAGCTTCCCATCCACCATGACCCCCAGGTCCTTTTCTACACTGCTGCTACTTAGCTGAATGTTCCCCAGCCTGTAGCGGTGCATGGAGTTTTTTCGTCCCACGTGCAAGATTTTACACTTGTCCTTACTGAACCTCATAAGATTTCTATTGGCCCACTGTTCCAATTTATCTAGGTCTCCCTGAATCCTCTCCTTGCCCTCCAATGTGTCTACTGGTCCCCCCAGCTTGGTGTCATCTGCAAACTTACTGAGAGTGCAGTCTATTCCATCATCCAGATCATTGATGAAAATGTTGAACAGAACCAGCCCCAGGACCGACCCCTGGGGCACACTACTCATGACTGGTTGCCAGCTAGACATGGAACCATTGATTCCTACACACTGAAACCGTTAATCTAGCCAGTTTTCTATCCATCTTATAGTCCATCTATCCAACCCATACTTCCTTAATTTGCCAATGAGAATGCTGTGGGAAACTGTATCAAAAGCCTTGCTAAAATCAAGGTATATCACATCAACGGTTCTTCCTGCATCCAGAAAACCAGTCATCTGATCATAGAAAGAAATGAGATTGGTCAGGCATGATTTACCCTTGGTAAATCCATGCTGACTGTTCCTGGTCACTTTATTTTCCTCTAAGTGTTTGAGGATGGATTCTTTGAGAACCTGCTCCATAATTTTTCCAGGGATTGAGGTGAGGCTGACAGGTCTGTAATTCCCCAGATCCTCCTTTTTCCCTTTCTTGAAAATAGGCACTACATTTGCTTTCTTCCAATCCTCTGGCACCTCCCCCGTTCTCCATGAATTTTGAAAGATAATGGCCAGTGGTGCTGCTATCTCATCGGCCAATTCCCTTAGCACCCTCGGATGCAGTTCGTCCAGCCCCATGGACTTGTGCACATCCAGCTTCTTTAAGCAGTCCCTAACCTGACCTTCCATCACCAAGGGCCTGTCTTCTCTCCAATCTGCCACACCCATGGTAGTGGGCTGGGAGCTGACCCTGCCTGTGAAAACTGAAGCAATAACAGCTTTGAGCACTTCAGCTTTTCCCTCATCCTCCATCACGAGGATGCCTGCCCCATTCAGCAAGGGCCCTACACCATCCCTGATCCTCTGCTTGTTATTAACATACTTGTAGAACCCCTTCTTGTTATCCTTTACATCCCTCACTAGCCGTAACTCCATTTGTCCTTTGGCCTTTCTGATTTTATCCCTGCAGTCCCTAGCAATATCTTTATATGCCTCCTTGGTCATCTGACCAAGCTTCCACTTCCTGTAAGCTTCCTTTTTATGTTTAAGCTCAGAGCAGAGTTCTCGGCTAAGCCATTCTGGCTGCCTCACATATTTTTCTTTCTCCTAATTGGAATGGCAACTTCCTGTGCCCTTAGCAGGGTTTCTTTAAAATATAACCAACTCTCTTGGACTCCTTTCCCTTTCAGATTGGCTTCCCAAGGGATCTTGCCCATCAGTTCCCTGAGGGAGCCAAAATCTGCTTTTTTGAAGTCCCGGGTTTGTGTTTTGCTTCTTTCCTTCCTTCCTTTAATCAGGATCCTGAACTCAACCATGTCATGGTCACTACTGCCTAGCTTGCCATTTACCTCTACGTCCCTGATCAATTCTTCCCTGTTTGTGAGCAGCAGGTCGAGCGGTGCAAGATCCCTAGTTGGTTCCTCCAGCATTTGTACTAGAAAGTTGTCCCCAACACTCTAAAAATTTCCTGGATTGCCCATGCACTGCTGTATTGGCCTCCCAGCAGATGTCAGGGTAATTGAAGTCCCCCATTAGCACCAGGGCTTGTGATCTAGAAGCTTCCACTAGTTGTCCATAGAACACCTCATCCACCTCCTGCTTCTGGTCTGGTGGTCTATAGCAGACACCCACCACAACATCCCCCTTGTTGCTTTCCCCTCTCAGTGTAACCCACAGACTTTCTACTGGCATGCTTCCACTTCCATAATGGAGCTCTGAGCAGTCATAGAGCTCTTTTACATATAACGCTACTCCTCCCCCTCTTCTTCCCTGCCTGTCTTTCCTGAACAGTTTATACCCATCCATGGAAGAGCTCCAGTCGTGCAGACTATCCCACCACGTCTCCGTTATTCCTATGATATCATAGTTCCTTGTCTGTGCTAGTATTACCAATTCTTCTTGCTTATTTCCCAGGCTCCTCGCATTAGTGTACAGGCACCTAAGATACCAGGTTGATTGCCCTACTTTGTCATGCTGATTTCCAATTCTATTACATAAACCTCCTTGCATTTTTTCTTGGAGTTCTCCTCCCCCACTCTCCTCGCATATTGGGGCTTCAGTAGAGCACTTAAGACATTTATTTGATTCCCCCCCCCATGTTCCAACTACCTTCTCTTTTACTCCTGGTGCTACAGTCCCAGCCCCCCCCCAAGTTCCATCCCTACCCCCAGATCACCCACATTGTCACTTACCTGTGGGCTTTGGTCTTCAGCTTACATGTCAGTCTGAGCCAGACCCACCCATCTGGACTGAGGAGGCTATGTCTTCTTTTGTTGAATTAAAAAACCTCTTGTCCGTTGCACCTGCCTTAGGTTTACCTAACTACTCTAAGCCTTTCTCTCTATTTTGTCATGAAAGTAAAGGTGTAGCCTCAGCAGTTCTAATGCAATCTTTTGGATCTATGCAGCACCCTATTGTATATTATTCCTGTCAACTCGATCCTGTGGCTCAGTGGTTTCCCACCTGCATTAGGGCTGTTGCCGCCAATTCTGTATTAGTCCAACGTGTTCAGGACCTAGTCTTAGGTCACCCTCTTACACTGTTTGTTCCTCATGCTGTTGAGACTATTTTGAATCGTTCCTCTACCCAGCACCTGTCAGTTCAGCATCTCTCTACATATGAAACTGTACTTTTGGCCACTGACAATCTTACTATTCGTCGTTGCTCTAATTTGAATCCTGCCACACTCTTGCCTTTGCCTGATCAGGGAGAACCTAATGATTGTGAATATGTGATTTCTTTGGTTACCACCCCACACCCCGATCTCTCTGATGAACCGTTACCCAATCCTGACTTAAGTATTTTTACAGATGGCTCTTGTTTTTTCTCTACTACAGGTGTGCATCTTTCTGGATACACTGTCTGTTCTTCCCATACAGTTCTGGAAGCATTCTCTCTCCCTTTCATTCATAGTGCCCAGCTTGCAGAACTCATAGCTTTAACTCATGCTTGCATTTTGTCAACAGATCTTTCCATTGCCATTTATACAGACTCACGTTATGCTTTTGGTATTTGCCATGCGGCCGGGCAAATCTGGAAAGAGAGGAGCTTTCTCACATCTTCTGGTCACCCTCTAGCTAATGCTTTTTGGGTTTCATCCCTTCTTTCCGCTATTCAGCTTCCTTATAATATTTCTGTTACCTATTGTCCTACTCACACTGGTGAAACGGATGAAGTCTCCCATGGAAATGCATTTGCCGACCAGGCAGCTAAAGCTGCTGCTAAAAATGCCTGCAATGCCACCAACTCTCCTCAATTATCCAGCTCTACAGCTGGTACAATGGGTTCTTCCCCAGGACCCAAATGATTTTTATGCTTCGGTCCCTAGTTCAGAAATTAAATCTTGGCAGTGTATGGGGGCAAAGTTACATGATGGCGTTTGGTGGTCGCCTGATAACCGCCCCATGACGCCTTGCTCTTTTCTCCCTTCTCTTGCACGGATTGTCCATAATCATGGTCATCCATGCAAAGGGGGGATAGCAGAGTCTGTTTTAAAATTTTGGTGTGCGCCAGGTATTCATCAAGTGGCAGCGCAAATAGCCAAGAGATGTACCACTTGCCAAAAGTGTAATCCAAAACGGCCATGCACTACCTCAGGGAGCCTCCCAATGGGTTTTTGGACCTTTTCAAAGTCTACAGATAGACTTTGCAGATATGCCACCTTGTCAGGGATATAAACATTTGCTTGTAATAGTGTGCATGTTTAGCAAATGGATAGCAAAGCTGATGCAGTGGCTGTTGTAAAAGCTTTAGTCTGGGACATTGTCCCTCACTTTGGATGCCCTCAGCGAACAGAATCTGACAGAGGTAGCCATCTTAATAATCAAGTAATATTGTCTTTATATAAAATGCTAGGGGTAACTCAAAAATTGCATGCACCATACCACCTTCAATCTTCTGGTTTGGTAGAACACTGTAATGGTAAATTAAAAACCCAATTGGCGAAGGTACGGGAGAATACTGGACTTAACTGGATTTTGGGTTTACCTCTAGCCCTCCTACACTTACGTACCATACCTGATACGAAAACTGGCCTTACACCCTTTGAAATTTTGTTTGGTCGACCTTTTCTGCTACCGAGTGTGTATTCCCCCGCTTACACGTCTCTATTGGGTGGGGATGAACTACTAACAAAATACGTTATTCAACTCCAGAAATCTTTGGCAGCCTTGACTCCACTCTGCGGAGACGCTCAACCACTCCCGCTGGACTGCCCAGTACATCAATTTAAACTTGGTGATTAGGTGCTCCTAAAGAGATTTTCCCGTAAAACATGTCTGGAGCCTCGCTGGGATGGTCCTTTCCAGGTTCTGCTGACCACTCATACTGCTGTGAAATTACAAGGAAAGGACTCCTGGTATCATTGTTCTCACATGAAGGAAACCACTGATCCACAGCCTGACAGGGATCGTGCAATTCCTGGTGAAGGTGTAAGAACTCTGCAAGGCAACCCTTTTGGGCTGCCAGCCGCCCCAGAAGTAAACGACTCACAGCAGTAATGATTGTTGTTTGGTACTTTGTACTGTTTTTTATGCAAGGCTATGTTATAGCAGTTAATTTGGGATGGCAAGACGTATTCTTTTATAGTCTCGTGACCCAAATTGCTCGCCCTTGGAATATTTCCAATTGTTGGGTATGCTTTTATGATTATACACATGGTATGCAAGTTCTGCCGCTTATTCCTGTTCCCCTTTGCCTAGCTGAGTGGGGAAAAAAAATTAGTTAAAGCTATCCCAGCAAATATTATGCCTTCTAGTGAAGAGAGGCCTATTGCTTTTGCTTCACGCTCCTTGACGAAGGCAGAAACTAACTATGCCCAAATTGAACGCGAAGCACTGGGCATTGTTTTTGGCGTTCGGAAATTTCACCAGTACCTGTGGGGAAAGAAGTTCACACTTCTCACTGACCATCGACCCCTGACATCAATTTTGGGGCCACACAAAGGCATCCCACATTTGGCTGCTAGTCGGATGCAACGATGGGCATTGATACTTTCTGGATACACATATGAAATCAAGTACAGGCAATCCTCTTTGCATTGCAATGCTGATGGCCTTTCAAGGCTACCCTTACCGGCACACCGTCAGGATCTGGGCCAGGAAGGAATATTTCACTTTGAATAGGTGGAAAACACACCCGTCATGGCTTCTCAAGTGAAGAAAGCAACACAGGTTGACCCAGTACTCTCACGAGTTATGGATTTTGTTGGAACGTTGTTACCTGACTCTCAGGTCTCTCCTGACCTCCGCCCCTATGTGTCTAGGAGGACAGAGTTATCAACCCAAGCTGGGTGTTTGTTGTGGGGTATGCATGTCATTATCACACCTTCATTAAGACCACGTTTGTTGGAACAGCTCCATTCAAGTCACTGCAGCATAGTGCACATGAAAGAAATTGCACGGAGCTATTTCTGGTGGCCTGGCTTAGATAGGGCCATTAAAGAAACGGCTAGAGCTTGTACCTCATGCCAGAGCGTCTGGAACGCACCTCAGTTGGCACCTCTTCACCCATGGGATTGGCCCAAAAGGCCATGGCAACGTATCCATGTTGATTTTACTGGCCCATTTGAAGGATGTATGTTTTTAATTACTGTGGATGCCCATTCAAAATGGCCAGAAGTCTCGGTAATACAGTCCACTACTACGGAAGCCACTATTCAGACCCTATGTGGCTTTTTTAGTCATTACGATCTTCCAGAACAGCTGGTGAGTGACAAGGGACCACAATTTGTTTCTCAGGATTTTGAAACTTTTATGAAGGCCAATGGAATACATCACATCACGTCAGCACCGTATCATCCTTCCACCAATGGACTTGCTGAAAGGTTTGTACAGACTATGAAGCAAGCTCTAAAATCTGCATAGATTGTTATTTCGTCATATGTTTATTAGCCATTTGGATTTTGCATTTTTATTGTAAAGTTGTTTATTGCTCCACTTCTGCTCTAAACTGCTGTTCCCAAATTCCCCCAGCATACACGGGGGGAGTGTGGGAGTTTAGTTTCTCTCATCTGACTCCTTCATTCTGCCACCCACCCTTCTTGGCTAGCAAGGAGGAATGGCTTTGAGCTATTGGTAAATATGCGTCGGGTGGGCTGATCAGTGCCTATACCGATGTTGAGGCAGTAAAAGGCCAGAAAAGTCCTTGACTTATTATGGCCACCCTCTCGTAGGTCATTGCTCCATACTGTTATTTGTCTATAAGTGTTTTAGTTGGTTGTAAGCATTTTGCATAGACTCTCATACTTTATACTGTTGTTTGGTTATAGGTGTTTTACAGGTGTTTTACATAGACTTTCATGCTCCATACTGTTGCGAGGTTATAAGTGTTTTACATAGACTTTTTTGTTCTACACTGTTAGTTGGTTCTAAGTGCTTTATATAGACTTTCTTGCTCCACACTGTTAGTTGGTCATAGGTGTTTTATGATATCATTAAAAAATTGGGTTTTTTTTGTTTACTTGAACTGGTGTCCGTCTCCTTGGGGGGTGTTGCCGGTCCCTCGCAGTTACATCGCGAACCCGGGGTTCAACATGGACATGAAGTTCTTAAACTCATTTTCAAATATATTTCAGGCTGTGAGGACCCCAACAAAACAGTGATGACCCTTCCCATGGCATGCCACCTTCACTGGCATACATGGAGCTTGACAGCTTGTGACCCTCACATAATACTCTTACAACTCCCAGTTCCAAAATCCATGCACTAGACTATCCTTCTCCAAAGAATGCAGGAGTCCATCCATCAGACAGTCTCCAAAATCAGACAAGGGCAGAACTTGAGCCCATAACCAGCAGGTGACCTTTGGGTCCATGGATAGTTGGCCATCCCTCATGTGCCTCCAAGGCTGACAGCACTGGGACTTAAGAGTCCAGGTCGGGTTCAAGCTGCAGGGCTAAAAATAGTAGTGTAGACCAGGGGTTCTCAACCTTTTGAAGGTTGTGACATGGCTATGGGGGTTCCCAGCCATGCATGGTACATGGAGGCACCACTGCTGCCAAGGCTTCCCCCACTTTTGGCAGTGGGTTTAAGTGGCCCCTGCTGCCAAAAGAAAACTACCTACAAAGGCAGTTTCAGCAATAGAAACCCGCCTCCGCACACACATACCAGCACTTTCAGCCAAACCCTGCTGCCTAAAGTGCTGGGGGCAGGTCTAGATTAACACCTCTGTGGGCCCAGGGCTGTAAGATTTTGTGGTGCCCTGGACTGGCCACCAACCAGCCTGGGACTGGAGCAGGACAGTGGGGTCTCTGGCACCTGGTGAGCTATACTTATATTGGTACCCCCACTATTACTGGCGGCACACTATGGAAGTAGTCTCTGAGCCCATGTCCCACTCTGCCCTTCCCCTCTGTCAGCAGCAGCAGCCTCACCCTCTTGGGTCAGGGAGAGTCTGTGGGCCCATGTTTTGTTCTTTCCCTGCTGTGGGGCTAGTGAAGCAGCTGTGGCAGGCTCTGTGGGGCCCTTCTTCTGCCCAGATCACGGTTGGTGGATACCCTGGCTGTCTGAACTATGGGCAGTGAGGCTCCAGCTCTTACATTTCCCTTCAGCCTCCCCTGCCTGCCCCATATCCCCCCTTCCCACAGTGTCCCCCACACACATCTGCCTCTACTCCAGCCTACTTCCCCCAGACCCTAACCTCCCCGTCCCCTGAGTCCCTTGCTTCTCCTCATCCACACTCCAGCAACCCCCTGCCCCCTCTCATCCCGTCCTGGCCCCTTCTCCTCCTCCAGGCCCTCACACCTCTGTTCCCTCCTCTAGCCTTGTCTCTCCCACCCCTCTCCAGCCCCCTTACAGCTCTGGCTCCAAGGAGTCGAGCCTGGGAGCAGGCTGCAGTGCATCTCCCGCCCTGCAAAGGCAGGCAGCTATGACAGTTTCGAAACGGGTCAGTGTCTGGAATTGCAGGGTGCTCAGCTAGTAGCAGCGTGGAGCTAATCCTTCCCCTGCAGCTGTGGGGGTGCATCCAGGAAGTTACACTACACTATACTACTGGGGTGAGTTGGGGAGGTGAGAAGGTCTCTCAGCAGAGGTACTTTGATCAAAGTGCCTCTGCTGAAAGCACTCTGAGGCTGCTTTTTTGCTACTGGCCTTTTAAAAGCCACTAGCCTGGAGAAGTGGCTTCTAAAGATCCTACGGTCACAGCAGAGGCTTGCCTGCTGAGACACACTGACAGCCGTGTGGGGACACATTTTTGTGGCACCACACAGTGATTGAGAACCGCTGGTGTAGACACTTGGACTCAGTCTGGAACTGGGGTTTGAAACCCTCCACCCAGCAGGATCTCAGAGCCAGTGCTCCAGCTTCGGCCCAAATGTCTGCACTGCAATTTTATGATCCCGAAGCCCAGCTGTGCAAGCCTCAGTCAGCTAGCCTAGGCCTCCCACAGCCCTGCTACAGGGCTTTTACTAGAGTGGAGACAAGATGTATGACTAATGGATGGGAGAAAACCTATGGCTGAACAACTGAAGAGCAAAGTTAGTTAATCCAGCTCAAATGGATGGAGAGAATAATAATCTAGACAGAGATTATGATGAGAATACTGGGAGGAGAGGATATTTCTTGTGGCCTGTCCCAGTTAGTCCATGTGTGTGGGGCAGCCCTGTAGAACTGATCCAAAGTCTGGCAAAATGAAAGGGGTCTTTCCATTGAGTCAGCTTTTGCCCAACATGCACATGGAAAGCATTCTACTTCATGCACCACTGACATGCAGTCACCTCTTCAGCATGACAAATGCATTCACAGGTATCAGGGGACAGATACTCAGAAGCAGAGCCCTGCAAGTATGCAGATATCCGCGGATATCCACATCATATCTGCATCTGTAGATACAACACGGATATCCATGCACCATTTCTTGTGGATGCAGATCAGCTACGGATCCACATATTTGTATGTATGCAGGGCTCTACTCAGAAGGTGTGCAGTGCCATAATTCCACTGGCTTCCATTTCAGGGTTAGAAATATGGGATCCACCCTTTGCTCCAGATCTTAGACTCTTCCAAAGAAATCTTTATTTCATTTTAGAAGGCAGCTGTACAAGGCTGCTAGTTACTTTAGCATCTGGAAAAGGGATAACAAAAACACCTGTTGTGAGGAGGGCTGCCTAGCAATACTCATCAGGGAATAATCTGAACCGTGTCATATACTCCAAGTCAAGTTGAGGGAGCTGATGGTCTGTGTGGAAGCTGGCCAGATTCTCAGCTGGTGTAAACTGGTGCAGCTGCATTGAAATCACTAGAGCTATGCTGACTGACACTTATGGAGAATCTGGCATTGTGTCCTTAATCACACATTAGCTTGAAAAAAACAAAAGTAATAGAATCATAGAAACCAGAAGGGACCATAAGAGGTCATCCCGTTCAGTCCCCTGAACTCATGCCAGGACCAAGTACCCTCCTTGTCTAACCTGCTCTTAACCACTTCCAGTGATGGAGATTCCACAACCTGCCTAGGTAACTTATTCCAGTGGTTAACCACCCTGACAGTTAGGAATTTTTTCTTAATGTCCAGCCTAAACCTTCCTTGCTAAAATTTAAGTCCATTGTTTCTTGTCCTATCATTGGCAGTTAAGGAGAACAGTTTTTCTCACTCCTCCTTGTGACAACCTCTTATGTATTTGAAAACTGTTAGCATGTTCAGTCTCAGTCTCTTCTTTTCTGGACTAAACGAACCCAGCTCTTTCAATCTGCCCTCATAAGTCAACTGTTACAGACCACTAATCATTTGTGTTGCTCTTCTCTGGACTTTCTCCAGTTTGTCCACATCTTTCCTGAAATGAGGCACCCAGAACTGGACACAATACAACAACTAAGGCCTAATCAAGGTGGAGCACAGGAGAAGAATTACTTCTTGTGTCTTACTTACAATACTCCTGTTAATACATCCCAAAATGGTGTTTGCTTTCTTTCCAACAGTTGTTATACTGTTGACTGATATTTAACTTGTGGTCCAATATGACACCCTGATCCCTTTCTGCAGTCCTCCTTCCTAGGCGGTCATTGCCCATTTTGTATATGTGCATTAGATTTCTCTTTCATAAATGGAGTATTTTACATTTGTCTTTACAGAATTTCGTTCTGTTTACCTCAGACCATTCCACCAGTTCATGAGCTTTTGTGGGCACCAAGCCACTTCATCACATGCATTTGTCGCAGTGGGTTGCAGCCCATGAAAGGTTATAATCAAAGAAATTTGTTCGTCTTTAAGGTGCCACAGGACTCTAACTGTTTTTGCTGTACACAGACTAACATGGCTTCCCCTCTAGAAATTAGCTCAAAAGTATTTGAAACATCATAACGCTTTGTTCATGACTGTATGCTCTTTGGGGCAGGGAACCTGCCTTATGATAGTGTACAGTTCAGTGTATAGGGCACAGGACCAGAATCAGGGACCTGAAGTTTGCTACCATTCTGCCACTGATTTACTCTATATCCTGGAGCAAATCACTTCCCTTTTTGCCTCTGTTTTCCCATCTGTACAACAGGGCTAATAAAGCTTTGCCCACATTTGTAAAGTGCTTTAAGATGTAGCCATGAAAAGAGCTATTCAGGCCTAGCTGTCACTCTACTGCATGTTTGTGAAGTCTCATGTATGCTTATGATGCTGTAAAAAAAATTGCAATTTTAATGCACATAATCAAATGTACTTTTCCCTGCACAATCTGCTCTCTTCGATACCTTCGGCTCACTAAACCTTCCCTTTGTTTTTGCATAAAGTTAAAATGATTCAGTGTTGTGTTGAAGCAAGGCCTTAAACTCTACTTGCAGTAACAGTAGCCAGAGCTGTAACTAAAGAATTCAGCTCATAGGGCATGTTCTGATCAGAACATGCCCTTTACAATGGCTGGCGCCTGGAGTGAGCTGCTCCAATGCTCTCGGGGCAAAGCACTGCTCACCCCGCCATAGTTATGGCCCTGTCAGTAGCTGTCTCCATGAATATGGAAACTCTTCCCAGTACTATGTTTTGGCAGGAGTGGTCTCCTTTTGCTCCTGTTGAGTAAATCAGATAGAGAACATGCAATGTCCAAAAAACCTCTCTGATTCTGAAAGGCCTCCACACAAGTAATAGGAAGATGGGAAGCTTGAAATGATTCTGATGCTATGTACAGAGCAGGACCATAACTATGGTGGGGTGAATGGGTCAAAGCCCCAGGTGTGAATTCAAGAGGGTGCCAGACCATTGCTGGGCGCGAAGAGGAATCTGCCTTAAAGGCATATTCCTCTGAGTGCTGGGGAAGGCACTCGCCACCCAGGTCTAGCAGTGCTGAACCAGGCAGTGGGTGCTTTCCCTGCTACCCGGTTCAGTGTGGGTAGAGCTGGGCAGGGGCTGCATAACTCCACCTCCCGGCTCAGAGCGGCCAGGGCACCCCCCGCCCATCCCTGGCTGCACTTGGTTGCTGATGGGGAAGCGACCACCCTCCTGCCCAGCTCTGGCCGATGGCGGGGAAGGGACACCCCCCCAACAGGCTCTGGCTGCCGCAGAGGGAAGAGACCCCCTGCTGCTGGGATGGATGGGCCCTGCATTGGGGCCCAGGTGGGGGCGCACCTTTGGGGCTGCTTGCCCCAGGCACCCAAATCTGTAGTTACGGCCCTGGTACAGTGACTTAGCACAAGTTGTAAAGTAGCCACCATACTGATGTGCCATTTTACACGAGACAGACCCAAAGACGTCTTACAAGATGCAAGCTGACGAGTTGGTTTAGTTTTTACTTCAAGCCTTTCTTGTATTTTAGGTGCCTTGAATATGAGAAACCAAACCCACGTTTTCTGAGTCTCATGCACCCTGAGGCTAGGTGAAAGAAGATCTCATGGTGAAAAATGAATAACAATTCTCCTGAGAATGTGGGCAAGTTGTTTAACCTCTTTTTGCATCTCAGTTTCCCTATTGTAAAATGTTACTTACCAGTGACGGTCCTTCTTCAAGATGGGCTGTTCAGATTCATTCAATATCAGGTGTACATGCCGCACCGCACGATTGTCCAGAAACTTTCTTTAGCCCTAGCCTGTCAGGACAGGGCTGGCGGCCAACACCCCCAGCCACCCTGTGGCTGTATATATGCCGCAGCCCTGCCCCTCCCCAGTTCCTACTAGTAGCTAACTCTGAGTAGTGGGGCTGGCGGGAGGTATCTGAATGAATCCGAGCAGCCCATCTCGAAGGACAGTTACTGGTAAGGAACCCACCTTCCTTCTTCGAGCGCTGCTCAGATACATTCAGTATCAGGAGACTGCTAGCCATACTGTGAAAGATGGGTGGAGTTAGAACCTTATCTGCCATCAGCACAGCCATCCACAAATGGCACAGCACCCAAAATTGGGCGAAGAAGCAGTGGGCCACCAGGCAAAAGCCTATGGACTCATCACTAAGTGCAGGATCTTCAAGAGAGGACGTTCATGAGAGTGCAGAGGGGTCATTTGCCACTCTGTCAGGAAACCAGAACTCCAACAGGGGCAGTCTCGGTTCATTACCAGGGAACCTGCTATATCACAATAGCAAAGAGCATGCTTGTCACCAGCAAGACTGTCTAAAATAAGAGGTTGCACTCCCCTAGTAGAATCAACTCCTGAGAAAGGCAGTGGTGATCCAGAGCAACAGGTCCTACAGCCACAGGCGATGAGCAAGGGTGGAACAACTGCCGCCCTTGCCCCCCTAACCTCAAAGGGAGGTAAATTGGGTTAAGTTACTAACCAAGACTGGAGCAAGGAACACATCGCCCCTTGACCAAATGGGGAATAGGCAAAAGGCCTTCTTCCATTGACATACTGGCAGGATATGCCAAGGGCAGGATTGATAAGGGGCGCCCTAAACTAAGGTGTCCTGCCTTCATATGGAAGATAACGTAGGAAGAAAAATAACGAGAAAAGAGTAGGTAGGGACCCCTGCCCCTCCATCCGTTGACACATGGGAATGGAGGGCCTGGGGGGGAGGACCCTGGCATAAGGCCTAGACGTTGGGCAGGCCCATCTCTGGGGCCCAAAGTGTCAGAGACAATCCATCAAGGAGGTCGTTGTAAGGAGAGAAGTGGGGATTCCAGGAGGACCCTTTTTTAGAGGTGACCCTTCCATGGGTTATAGTAGGAAAAAGGGGGACCCTTAGGTACACCCATCCTAGCAGCAGGAAAGAAGCCAAACGGCAGAGGTCATGAATGTTAAATGACCTGGAAGTAAAAACAGAGAAACTGGAGGAAAGGTGATTGAGTTCCCATGTTAGGTCATCCCCGACCAAAGGGACGGGGGAATGACCTGAAACAGGGAAGGTGAGAAACCATCGTGGGGTTCTGGGAGGGGCTTATGCAACCTCAAGGCTAGGTGCGCATTTCTCTTCCTTGCCCCCATACTCTACTCTCCAATACACGGACCTGCGAAGAGAGAGGTGTGCTGAATAGATGGAAGGGGTATCCGACCATCTCTATAGACAGGTCAGGTCCCCCCCCCAAGGATCGTGCCCCCCAAGCTCCAGAATCGGAGTGTTTGGGGACAGAGCATGTGGCTCACATGATATTCTCACTTCTCCTCTTGCCTGATATTCTCACTCTCACTTCTGTGGAGAGGCAGTCAACCTTCATATCATGGCTGATTGACTCATCTCTAGTGGTGTTGGGTGGAGTAGGTGTTGGGTCCCGGCTGCAATGGGCCAACTACAAGGGATCTTGCATAGTTCCTGATGAGGAGAGAAGATGATGACTTAGCCAAGATGCAAAGCGGATGTGGTCTATAATGCCTACTCCGGGAGGGGAGGGGTGTTATTGGTGCACCTCCCCACGTATTGGAAAGTGTAAGGCTTGATTAGGGCTTGGGGGGAAGAAGGGAAGAGAGAGACCCCAGTGAGATGGGTGGAGGGCATAAGGCAACCCTTAGTTAGGGAAAACCAAGGGGAAGCCTCCATGTCCTCAAAGGAACACAGGGCATGAGGGAACATTACAAAAGTGTCACCCATAAGGTGTCAGGCTTTCCAGCCTGCTAAGGGTTTTGCAAATTCACTCAGAAGCCAGAGTCCTGCAGGGGAACTAACCATGAGCTAAGGACCACATACCCTCAAGTGGGCTCACTCAGGTGTATGAATACCAATGGGGGTTAAGAGTTCTATCCCCTACTATCTCCCCTCATTGAGATTCTATGGAGGGGGATGCCATAGAAAGGTCCAGGCAGCTCCTAGATGGCTGTCTGGGGTTTTCGACAGAAAGCGTACCTTGCCTGGTTGGAAGGAGGCACCAGAGGAGAGGTTCCAGTAGAGGGCTAAACGTGAGGTTTGCCTGTGGGCAGATGGACCAATGAGATGTGGTGATGTCCTTTGGGAGGAGGGATGGGAGCTGAAGAGGCAAAACCCCTACAGTGGAGTTCGAGGATGCCTCGAGCGACAGGCCCAATATGAGCCTGAATACTATGGCCCTGAGAATAAAAGGGGGACTGCCTGGGGAGGCGAGGAGGGAAAAGGTAGAGGACAAGAGGGTATGAGCTTACCCTCTTACCTACCACCTGGGAGGTAGGGTACACCATCCAACAGTGATTTCCCTCAAGATCTGTTGCAGGCCAACACGAATAAGAACTGCTCTTGGGACCAGCGAAGCAGAAGTGTACCTGTCCCAGAGTGCCCAACAGGGGAAGGATTGGACAAGGTGTGGGCTGGGAAAGGAGGGGGCTCTGGGTAACAAGGATGGGGAGTGGGTATCCTCCCTTACATGTCCCAGCAGTCTGTAGCTCTGGATAAGGGCCACAGAGCATATGTTGTGGTGGTCTGGGGGCATCATGTGTCCCCTTCTCATACCTCTATCACCCCCAGGTTTCCAACAAGGCTCCAAGGGCACAAGCAACTAGAACCGAGCGCATGTGAGGAGAGTTCTCTGGTTGCCAGGCCCTTACTTGACCCAAACGGTATGGTAATGGAAGAAGGAGACGCATCGTTACTGGAGAGGAGGAAGAGGCAAGGCTGATTGCGAAGGGGTGTTTGACATAAGTGATTTAGGGTGCCACCCTGAAGTTCAAGGGTTGGGTTTGATGGAGGGAGAGGCAACTGTACTGGTGTTGATCACCTTCAATGGGAGAAACGAGGGCCATCATCCCACAGTCCAAGGGCCCCAAAAGGGTTGCCTTTTTTGCTTGTATGGGGGGAGACTACCGTGAAGGCCCGCACCCCAAGCATTCGTGGGGTTGCAATGGGCTGGGAGAATGTTGAAGCACCTGGGGAAGAAGCCTACCCAGGGCTCTGAGGACTGACCTAAGGTCACAGTTGCCGCAGATCGGGGAGTCAGTGGCTGGGGCTCAGAGAGACTGTTCCTTGAAAGGGAAGGTCTAATATGGACTGCTGAAAGTCCTGGTAGAAGCCACTCGGTGCATAACCACAGCTGTAGCAATGCTGCAGCTAGCCGTGTCCGAGGCATCCCATGCCACAGTAAGGGCTTCGCATGAGGCCAAGGCGCCTTCCTCAACAAACACATCCTAACCCTCCAAGTGTTCTTGTGGGAGGAAGCTGCTAAAACCCTTCATAGCATTACACATGTCTAGGGAATATCTGTAAACAAGGCATAATGGTTAGCAATTCTCAGCTGAAAGGCTGAAGTTGAATAGGCCTTTGACCCGGGACGTCAAACCTCCTGGACCCCTGGGAGCTCGGGGGTAAACCAGGGAGGCTCAGGCCAGTGTGTCCCAATGATGTCAAGGACACGAGCATGAATAGGTATCATAATGGTGACTAGCGTGGATGCAAACTCCAGGTCGAATAAGAGGTCTTGGTTCCCCTTGAGGGGTGTGACCCTGACCCCCAGGTAGGCAGTGACCTGTTGAAGGGGGCTGAAGTGTGGTAGGGTCTTCTCGGTAAGACTCTGGCCCTGGGTTCATGACTCTAGCCAGTGGAAGGGATGACCCCATTACTAGGGTGCTCTCTCCCAGGGCCACTGTATTGAGTTGGAACTCCCCTTCCAAGGCCTCAGTGGGAGGTAACCAGCTTTGAGTGCAGTAACAAGAAGAAGCCAGCGCAGGGAACCCTTCAGTAGGAGGCCGGGCCTGAGACATGCACTCTTGAACCTTGTGGTGACGAGGCAAGCTGTCAGCGCTGTAGGGGTTGGAGCCCTCAGTTCTGCAGTGACACAGGGCCAAGGAGTGAGCAGCTCCCCCCAGTGCTGGGTAAAGTGAAAGGAAGGCAGACTTACCATTTGCTTCAATGGCTTGGAGGTGATTTCAGGAGCCAAAGAGCCTCCGCCACTTTAAAGTCCTCCGGTGTGGATGCCACCATGATAGGCTCTGGCCCTCCCTCCCTGGAGGGGCGAGCCAGAGTGACACTGGAACTTCAGTGCCGAAGTTGACGCCAAGCTCACTTACCTGTGCTCTGCTGGGGAGTGGCGCCGAGAGGGTCTTGGTGCCAACTGGCCTGAGGCGCTGTCACCAACTCATGATGCTCAGATGCTCTGGCCCTTTTCTTTGGAGAGGAGGTACCGGGAATGAGGTCACACAGCACCGAGATGGTGCCAAGCCAAATGCCAATTGCGGCCATTTATTCACAGCTGGAGAGTGGCACCAAGAGGGCTCCAGTGCCAATCCAGCATGCGGTGCTGAGTTGGGGCCGATTGCCCTGGTGACAGGCTAGCACACAGTGCTGGGTTAGAGGCCAATCGCAGCTTTTTTTCATAGCTGGAGAGCAGCACTGAGAGGGCTCCAGTGCCAAATGAGCACGTGGTGCCAAGTTATTGGCTGATTGTGGCTTTTATTCATAGCTGGAGAGCAGAGCCCATCCAGCATGCGGTGCCACATCAGAGGCTGATCGCAGCTTTTATTCATAGCTGGAGAGCAGAAATGAGAGGGCTCCGGCGCCAACCAAGCCTACGGTGCCCAGTTAGAGGCTGATCGTGGCTTTTATTGATAGCCCGAAAGTGGCACTGAAAGGGCTCTGGTGCCAGTTCAGCATGCGGTGCCAGTGAATCCTTGGATGTGACAGACGTACCCGGTGTCGGCTGCAGGGCCCATTCTTGGGCAATGTTATGCAGCCTTTGCTCCCTGTCTTCCTGAGTCCTTCGTTTAGAGATCTTCGTTTAGAGATCTGTGGATGTGCACCAGTCCATGGGGCCGGACGAACTGTATCCAAAGGTGCTAAGGGAATTGGCCGATGAGATAGCAGCACCACTGGCCATTATCTTTCAAAACTCATGGAGAACGGGGGAGGTGCCAGAGGATTGGAAGAAAGCAAATATAGTGCCTATTTTCAAGAAAGGGAAAAAGGAGGATCCGGGGAATTACAGACCTGTCAGCCTCACCTCAATCCCTGGAAAAATTATGGAGCAGGTTCTCAAAGAATCCATCCTCAAACACTTAGAGGAAAATAAAGTGATCAGGAACAGTCAGCATGGATTTACCAAGGGTAAATCATGCCTGACCAATCTCATTTCCTTCTATGATCAGATGACTGGTTTTCTGGATGCAGGAAGAACCGTTGATGTGATATACCTTGATTTTAGCAAGGCTTTTGATACAGTTTCCCACAGCATTCTCATTGGCAAATTAAGGAAGTATGGGTTGGATAGATGGACTATAAGGTGGATAGAAAACTGGCTAGATCAACGGTTTCAGTGTGTAGGAATCAATGGTTCCATGTCTAGCTGGCAACCAGTAACGAGTGGTGTGCCCCAGGGGTCGGTCCTGGGGCTGGTCCTGTTCAACATTTTCATCAGTGATCTGGATGATGGAATAGACTGCACTCTCAGTAAGTTTGCAGATGACACCAAGCTGGGGAGAACAGTAGACACATTGGAGGGCAAGGACAGGATTCAGGGAGACCTAGATAAATTGGAACAGTGGGCCAATAGAAATCTTATGAGCTTCAATAAGGACAAGTGTAAAATCCTGCACTTGGGATGGAAAAACCCCATGCACCGCTACAGGCTGGGGAACATTCAGCTAAGTAGCAGCAGTGTAGAAAAGGACCTGGGGGTCATGGTGGATGGGAAGCTAGATATGAGTCAGCAGTGTGCTCTTGCTGCCAAAAAGGCCAATGGCATACTGGGCTGCATCAAAAGAAGTATTACCAGCAGATCAAGGGATGTGATCATTCCCCTCTATTCTGCACTGGTGAGGCCACATCTAGAATACTGTGTTCAGTTTTGGGCTCCCCACTACAAAAAGGACAGGGACATGCTAGAGAGAGTCCAGAGGAGGGCAACCAAAATGATTAAAGAGCTGGAGCACAAGCCCTATGAGGAAAGACCGAAAGCATTAGGCTTATTTAGTCTGCAGAAGAGAAGATTGAGGGGGGATTTGATAGCAACCTTCAACTACTTGAAGGGATGCTCCAAGGAAGACGGAGCTCAACTATTCTCGGTAGTAACAGAGGACAGAACGAGGAGCAATGGTCTCACGTTACAGTTAAGGAGGTCGAGGCTGGATATTAGAAAAAACTTTTTTACTAGGCGAGTGGTGAAGCATTGGAATGAGCTGCCGAGGGAGGTGGTGGAGTCTCCATCTTTGGAGGTGTTTAAGGCCCGGCTGGACAAAACCATGACTGGGATGGTTTAGTGGGAGTGGTCCTGCCTCTGGCAGGGGGTTGGACTAGATGACCTATGAGGTCCCTTCCAACCCTATGATTTTCTCCCACAAAAGCTCATGAAATAAATATAATCATTAGTCTTTTAAGTGCCACAGGATTCCTTGTTCATTATATAACATACTGGATACAAGCCGAGTTGCTATGCTGACATCGCTTAGTGCTTGCATCAGTGGTTGTGTGTGTGTGTGAGTCTGTCTGTCTTTCTGGGGGTGGCTCTGTGTGTGTGTCTGTGTCTATCTGCCTGTGTATGTGTCTATCTGTCTGAGGATGGCTTTGTGTGTGTCCTTGCGTGTGTCTGTGTATCTGTCTGAGGGTAGTTATTAGGTGGCCCACCTACGCAGGGAGGCCCCTGTGCTGGAGGTCTCCAAGGCCAGCAAATTACACTCAAACCCCTGCATCAGGGGTAGTTTACCCAACCCCTGGCCAAGAGCCTTCCCCGCCCATCCATCAGTTTCGCCAGCTGACCCGCGGTTGGGCTCCTTCCCCAACCACTTCCCTGAGTCCCAGGCACCTTCCCAGCTGACCCCCACCACCAGACTTCCCCCGCTCCCCACTCCGACCCTACTAAAATCCCCCCTTCCTGCTTGTCTGGCCGCTGGAGCTGCTCCCTGGCCACAGGCTGCTGCCGCCCCGAGCATCATCAGGGTGGGAAATTTTAAACTGATCTAGCCCGACATAGCCCCCTGCCAGCCGGAAGACTGTGTCTTCCACCTGGCTAGGGTCCTGGCTGGGCTGTGCGCTGCCGGCAGGAATTTGTGAGCCAGTGAGCGATTGTTGCTGCGCGTGCATGCATGCGCACCGCTTATAGGGAACATCACTGCCCTGTATCCTGTCCAGGAAGGTCGTGCAAGCCAATCTGATGGCCCACAGTTCCTTCACATTTATGTGAAGAAGGCTGTCTGCATGAGACCAAAGTCACTGGGTGGAAAGCTCTGCCGAAATGTCGGCCCCCCGACCCCGAGTCTGAGGCATCAGTTATCAATGTCACCGAGGGCCTTAGCATTTCGAAGGGAATTCCTCCCATGGCAAACGAGGGGTCCTTCCAAATCTGTAGTGTCCCCAGGATTTCTCAGGAGACCAACCATACCTTAGACATGGGGTCTCTCCGTGGGTGGAACACCGTAAAGAACCAGACCTGGAAGGGCCTCATTCTCAGGCATGCTGTCTGAATCACGGAAGTGGAGGCTACCATGTGCCCGGGTAGGTGTAGGCAGTGACGGTCTGTGGTCACTTGAGACTCCTGCAGCTCCACAATGATGGTGCAGATGGACCGAAATCTTGAGGGGGGCAGGGAAGCCCTCCCCTTGCGAGTGTCTAAGAGAGCTCCTATGAACTCTATGGTTTGGGATGGGCAGATTTTTGACTTCTCTCTATTTATGTAGAGGCCAAGGTACCGGCACAGCTGGGTTACTGCCCAGACACGGTGCTCCACCTGAGCTGTCGATTCCCTATGTATTAACCAATCGTCCAGGTAGGGGTAAATCTTTATGCCCTACCAGCACATGAATGCTGCAACCAGCGCCATACTCTTTGTGAACACCCTGAGGGCCAGAGAGAGCCTGAAGGGGAGTGATGTGAACTGGAAGTGATTTCCCCCCATAATGAACCTTAAGTACCTCCTGTGGCAGGGACGTATTGCTATATGAAAGCAAGCGTCTTTTAGGTCGAGGGCTGCAAAATCCCCAGGAGACAGAGATGGGACGATTTGTGACAGAAACCATGCAGAACTTTATTTTCCTTATGTGTCTGCTTAAAGCTCTGAGATCTAGAATGGGTCTTAGGTCCACGTTGGGTTTGGGGACCAGAGAGTATCGGGAATAGAACCCTTTTCCTTGCTCCCGCTTTGGGACCCTTCCTATGGCCCCAAGGGAGAGGAGCTTCTCACATTCCCTCTCAAGCAGGTAATCTAGTTCCCAGTTCCCAAGGTTTGGGCGAGGGGGTGGTTTTCTGGCCCAAGGGGCCGATCAGAACTGTATGCGATATCCTTCAGAGACCATTTTGAGGACCCGCTGGTTGATTGTGATGTTGACCCAGTGATGCGTGAAGCAGTGTAGGCAGTTGGCAAAGGTTGGGGTTGAGGCTGTGGATTCGCTGCCCTCGGTGTAACCATCAAAAGAGCTGCTTCCTCCCCGTCAAGCAGTTGGTACCCTCCCCGCATCTGCTGAACTGCGAGGAGTGGAGCTTCCAATCTTTGCTCGAGTGGGCTTTGTCCCTATCCAAGTCCCTGAGTTGTCATTGGGAGTATTGGTAGGACCGAGGAAAGGAACTCTGCATCTGGACTTGCTGCTTTAACTGTTGCAGCTGCTGTTGCAAGAGTTGATGAGGTTTCAAAGAGCATTGAGTAGATTGTAGGGTATACATTCCCAGCGATCTAAGAGTGGCCTGTGAATCCTTCATGCTGTGCAGTTTGGCGTCTGTGGACTCAGCAAAGAGGTCAGGGCCTACGAATGGCAGGTCCTGGTGATAAGCTGCATCTGTGGGGACAGGCCCAAGCCCTGGAATCAGGCAGAATGGTAGATGCCATGGTACATGAGGCTGTGTCCGATGCAACCCAAGTAGCCATCAGAGTGTCTTTAGAGACTACCCCTTCTTCAACCATCGCCTCATTATCCCTGAGGTGGTCCTTGGGGACAAGGTCGCGGAACCCCTGCATGGCTCTCCAGAGATTGAAGACATATCTCACCATAAGGGCCAGGTGATTTGAGATACGCAGATGTAGGGCTGCAGTGGTGTAGCCCCTTATGTCCAGCAAGATGAGCTTCTTAGCTTGTTTATTCTTAGGAGTAGAGCTCAGTTGGCCCAGTCTCTCCTTTTGATTGACTGCATCTACCACCAGGGATCCTGGTGTGGGGTGCTGGAAAAGGAATGCGAATTTGTCCAAAGGGACATGGTACCTGCGATCTGCCACTTTTGACACCAGCAGAACTGAAGATGGGGTTTGCCAATGTGCACTGGCAATTCTGTACACCCCTTTGTGAAGGGGAACAGACACTTTGGCTGGTGGGGTGGTGTCCCCTACGTCAAAGAGAGGGTCAGTTTCTTCCTGGACCACCCCTAGTTCTATGTTCAAGTTTGCTGCCATGCGGCGGAGCAAGCAGTGCTGGGCATGGGAGTCGTCCTTATAGGCAAGGGGCCTTCGAAAGGTATGGTCATCCGGGGAGGATGACAAAGGGACCTGAGATCTACTACACTCTGTAGAGTCCAGGTTGGGCTTATTGTCAGAAATATCCGAGGAGTCCAGGGTCTGGGGTGGAGACAGTGCTGAACAGTACTGTGAAGTTGAACTATCATCGGCTGTCAAGTCTAGTCATTCGTGTGACCAGTCATTGAAAGAATCACTGATCACGCTACAGTGCGGGGAGGAGTGACCCCTGCCCACCTGGGAAGTCTTGGCAGCATGGGAAGAGCCGGACCATGGCCTCCATACCAGTGGTTGGCAGGGTTGTCTTCCTACTCAGTACAGGTGTCGGGGAGTGTTTTTGACAACACTTACCCATCCGTTTTCCAGTACTGGAGATGGTATTTGGAGAATCATGGGAGTGGCTGGCAGCCAGAGACAACAAAGACAACAAACTGGACGTCTATCTCCTAGGGCCCTGCAAGCACAGTACCGAGGGCTTGTGGGATGAGTGCTGATCAGAGTGATCGTCAGTACTATTTAGTGACACCGGACTGAGGCTGGATGGGACTGGGCTCGGGGATGGTACTGATTCCTGTGTTGACCACTCCCCAGGTGCGAGAGCCAGCTTACTCGTCAACCTAGCTTTCTTCGCCAGTAGTGGAGCCGGGCCTTGGAACAGAGCCCGTGCCATGTCTAGGGCTCGTGGGGTTGACTGCACTGTAAACAGTCCCAGTCCCATCTCAGATGAAGCGGAACGCAGGGCCGCAGGCAAGCGGTGCTGTGACAGAACCGACGATGATGCCAACCGCGGCTTTGAGCTTTCTGCTGGGGGTCGGTGCCAGGCAGGCTCTGGTGCAGGAGCAGCCCGGAGAACCGGCAGAGCATTAGTGGCTTGGGCGGCATCAGAAGTGGGTGCACGGTCCTCCACAAGGGTCTGTAGGTGCCACTCTCTGTCCTTGCGAGTCCTGCATTTAGAAGACTAGCAGAGAGAGCAGTTCACCACAAGATGTGACTTACTGAGGCACGTGTGGCACTTCTCATGAGGATCGTCAAGTGGAAACACTTTAGAACACGGTGGACACGGTTTAAAGCCCAGCATTTTAATTTTCTCAGAAAAAGGGTGATGGGCATTTGCTTATGCAAGTTTCTTGGCTGATCCGAAACCATAACTGAGGGCGGAAAAACAAACTGGGAAGGTCGGGGTCATGGTCACCTATATAGCTGTGGCCGTGGCACAGAGGGGGCGTTGGCTGTGTGCCTTGACCTGACAGGCTAAGGCTAAAGACTTTCCGAGCTACCGTGCACTGCAGCACATAGACACCTGTAACAGAATAATGTGAACAGCACTCGAAGAAGAATTACTGTTCTATTCCTGTTCACTTAATCTGGTTCTGTTAAGGCATACAAACAAAGGATTTTCTGCAAGCATAACCCAGTAAGCATTCCCACCTCCTGAAGCTATTATTTCTCCCTTCTGTGGAGGTTTGTCAAGGTAATGCACCCAGACTCGCTGTCCCACCCCCAGCAGCAGGGCAGAGCATCCGTTCTCAGTTTCCTGTTGAGCAGCTCCCTATGGAGGCTGAGTCTTCTGTATCTGGGGAGAAATGGCTTTTGTACACATCAAACTGGCAACCTGATCCCCTGCTGCTAAGTGCGTGGGGTCTGAGCCATGATTACATATGTGAAGCGTGAGCTCTTCTGTGTAGTCCTGTTCTATCACTTCAGCACTTGTTAAGCCCCTGTGACTTGAGGCTTGACTGTAGTGTTAAGTGACCATAGCAGCCCCCAGGAACGATGCAGCCCACTGTATGTACAGTAGTCTGTTCCCCAGGATTGAGGGTGATGTTTGTCAGAACATACAACTCCACCCCTGAACTCCCCGGAGTGGCTTGCAATGGCAGTTCTGCACCAGGACAGGCTTTCCATACTCATAAGGGGCCCAACAGCTCACCTCCCTGCAAAGGCATTCTCCCTGTAATTCTCTGGAAGGGAGAGAGCCCTTGTACAACTCAGCTGTTAACTCAAATGCAGCCTGCTACAGCACACCTGACCACCCCTGCAAGGCATATGTAGGTGTTAATATTATTGTCACAGCTGCTGCTTGAGAAGGCCACTAGTCAATTAGTGTGACTACATCTGGTACAGCTGAGGAGAGATGTGGGGCATGCTTATTCAGCTGTTGGTGATCAACAGTCATTCGCCAACTCCCATGGGGCTTTTTGACTGGCCATACTGGCTATTGAAAGGAGATGTAGCAGGACGGATACCTCCAGCCTGCAATTCCTCTAGTGTCTGTGTGATCTCCCGGTGCCCCTCAGGCAGCCTATACTTCTTTACATTGACCACCTGTGTAAGTGGAGGGACATAAAGGGGAGTCCACTTGGCACAGCCTGCTGTGATTACCTGAACACCAAAAGAAAAACACCCCTCAGGGAGAGAAAACTCCCAACCCTGCAGCACATCCATTCCCAAGATGTATTCAGGGCTCATAGTGATCAGGACAGAAGCACGGCAGGGGGGAGGGCTTCAAATCCTCAAACACAGCTGAATTCATGTAGCAAGACTCTCTGGACCCCCAAAACCATTCACCCAAATGTGGGGACTGGCATGCTTGTGGGGGTTCCCAAAGAGGAGGGAGACTTCAGCCCCTGTGTCTATTAGGGCTATTATTCACTGTATCCTCCCCTTGTTCCAGTATATTGTCAATGGGACATGAGATCTGGGGTCTCCTAGGGTGGCTCCCTTCATTAGCCCTACCACAGAGACCCAGCCTCACCCCTAGGCTTCTGGTTTGGGCACTTGCCACAGAGTCAGGGAGTGGTATTTCTCAGCCTCAGCCACATCAGGCCGTGCTGACAGGGTACTGGGTGTAATGATATACTTGTAGAAGGCTGTGAATTTAGAGACTCCCTAGCATGGGCCATTGTTGTGTAAATTGGGAGATGTGCCCCAGAGAAGTTTTAACATGGCTGCTTCCAGGTACACACCTGGATACCTGTCTGTATGATTAAAGTTCTATTCCTTACTCATTCTGTGGTATCATCTTTAATGAACCCTCAAGATCATTACATGGTGTCAGAAGATGGGGAATGAGTTTGGAAACTAAAAAGACTTGGAGGAAAATTTCTGCATTTGCACCTGAAAACAGCAAAACATCAGGGATCCCTGAAAACAAAGAAAGCCTTCAGCAAGTAAGTGTAAGCTCTAACAATGGATGTTTTACAGGCTCCTTCACCTCTCCAAATGTCTGGTAATGTTGCAGAAAACTGGCTAAAATTTAAGCAGCGATTTCTGTTGTATTTGTCTGACATTGGAGCACAGAACAAAGATGAAAACCAGAAATCATCTATTCAATTCCCAGGGGGTTACACTCGAAGATTTCACGAGGTCCCTTCCAGCCCTATGATTTGATTTGATATGATTTGATTTGATGTATTTGCATGTTGTTGGGGAGGAGGCACAGGATGTATATAATAACTTTGAATTTCAAGATGATGAAAGCATGAATTTAAACACTATACTGACTAAGTTTGAGGAATATTGCTTGCCAAAAATGAATGTGACTTTTGAGAGGCATAGATTTTTTACATGCATGCAAAAACCAGATAATACCATAGACCAATATGTTACAGAATTAAGGAAACTCAGTAAAAGCTGTAACTTTGGTGGCTTGGCAGAGTCTCTGATCAAAGATAGACTCATTTGTGGCATTACAGACAGTGGATTAAGAGAGAGACTGCTCAGAGAGGGAGAGATCTCTTTGAATGAAACCCTTCAAATATGTAGGGCCACTGAAATGGTAAAAACACAAGTAAAAGAGCTGAATTCACCAGAAGGGACAGTGCATGCACTTAGACAAACAGCATGTAGCCAGAGTGGTTCAAATCACAATGTGGAACCAAACTCTGCTATCAGGAAGACTGAGTCCAGACGGTCTTGTGGCAAGTGTGGATCACGGCATGGTCCAAACAGCGTTTTGCCTATGGGAAACTCTGTCATAACTGTGGGAAACTTAATCATTTTGCAAACTGCTGCAGATCCCAAAGGTGCAAAAATCAAGTGCATTTAGTTACTGACAGTGAGACTGAGGAGTGCTTTGTAGATGTACTGGGATCAAGCAAACCTAGTGAGAGGGACTGGATACTGCCTCTGTCAGTGAATGGAACAATCATTCCACTGAAACTAGACACAGGAGCTCAGGTTAACATTCTGTCTACACGAGATTATGAGAGACTGCGAATAAGAGCCAAGCTGGGACCAACAAACATAAAAGTAACTGGGTATTCTGGAACAAATATACCTGTGCAGGGATGCTGCTTCGCTAGTGTTAACCATAAGAACACCATGTACAGGCTGCCTTTCATTGTAGTGCCACAGGAGGTGACACCAATTTTGGGCTTGGCCGCCTGTGAGAAACTGAATCTGGTAAAAAGGGTGCTCTCACCACAAGACAGGCCTGCATCTGGCTATGAGGCACTCCTTGAAGAATATCAGGACCTATTTCAGGGATTGGGTTGCTTGCAAGGTGAACATACAATCCGCATAAACAAGCAGACCCCTCCAGTCATTCATCCATGTAGAAAGGTGCCATTTGCACTCCGTGATAAACTCAAGGCTGAGCTTGAAAGGATGGAAGCAATGCAAGTAATACAAAAAATAGAGGAGCCAACGGAATGGGTGAGTTCCCTAGTTATAGTGCAAAAAAGTAATGGCCAGCTACGCATATGCTTAGATCCCAGAGACCTCAACAGACCTATACAAAGAGAACATTTCAAACTACCAACTAGAAAAGAGATTATGGCTCAGTTTGCAAATGCTCAATATTCAGTAAATTGGATGCATCCTCTGGATTTTGGCAGCTAAAATTAACAGAGGAAAGCTCGAAATTATGCACATTTAATACTCCTTTCGGAAGATATAGATTTTTACGCTTACCCTTTGGCATAGCTTCAGCACCAGAGGTGTATCACAAAACTGTACACATGAACTATGAACATATTAGCAGTGTGGACACTTCCACGGATGACATCATTATCTGGGGCTCTACAAAAGAGGAGCATGATCGTCGGCTTCGGCAAGTGTTAGATGCAACTAGAGCCGCAAACCTCAAACTAAATAAGGACAAATGTGTGTTAGGAGTTAGAGAACTGACTTTTATAGGGGACGTTGTTTCCCATGAAGGTGTAAAACCAGATAAGAGGAAGATTTCAGCCATTGAAATGATGCCATGTCCCCAGTCAAAGAAAGATGTCCAACAGTTCCTGGGAATGGTTAACTATCTTGGAAAATTCATACCCAATCTTTCTGCCAAGGCAGCACCATTGAGACAACTCCTACAGGACAAAAATGAATGGTGCTGGGATGCTGCACAGGAGGAATCACGAAGAAGTTTAAAACAAGACTTGATACAGGAACCAGTATTGAAATTTTTTGCTCCAGAGAAGCCCATTAAAATTTCAGTGGATGCATCACAGTCAGGGTTGGGTGCCGTGGTTTTACAAAAACATGAAGATTGCTGGCAACCTGTGGCATATGCATCCAAATCACTGACTGATGCAGAGACTAGATATGCACAGATTGAGGAGCTTTTAGGAATCTTGTTCACCTGTGAGAGATTCAATCAGTATATTTATGGACAGAGAGTGGAAGTTGAAACAGATCACAAGCCCTTGATTGCATTATTTAACAAACCACTAAATGACTGTACCTTAAGGATTCAAAGAATGATGATCAAATTGCAGAAATACAATTTACTGGTGACCTACACACCAGGCAAATTTATGTTCACTGCAAATGCACTTTCCAGAGCAGTACCACCCATGGTACCTGAGAAGACACTGGAAACAGAAGTGCAAGCCTATGTAGATATGATCGTGAGAGCAAATCCCATAACTAACAGAAGACTGCAACACATAAAAGAAGAGACTGAGAAAGATGAATCATTGGGAATCCTCAAAGAAGTGATAACTAAAGGATGGCCTGAAATAATAAGCAGTTGCTCTCTAAGTATAAGAGACTATTGGAACTGCAGACATGAACTGACTGTGGTAGATGGGGTGATTTTCAAAGGTGGTAAGGTTGTAATACCACGGAGCCTCCAAAAAGAAATGTTACAGAAGATTCATGAAGATCACTTAGGAATTGAGAAGTGCAAAGAACGAGCACGAGAGGTCATGTTTTGGCCGCGGATCAATCACGACATTACCAATGTGGTAAAAAACTGCTTCTCATGCTTGAAATGCAGGTCGTGCCAACAGGCAGAGACACTGAGACCCCATCCTGTTCCACAGAGACCTTATGAGAAGGTAGGTGTGGATTTATTTACCTGACGTTCCAAGGATTACTTAATAGTCATTGATTATTACTCTTTATATCCAGAAATTTGCACACTGAACAGTACTAATAGTAATTCAGCGATCACCGGCATGAAAGGAATTTTCTCCAGACATGGAATTCCTGATGAGGTCTTCAGTGACAATGGGCCACAATTTTCAAGTGCAGAATTCAGGCAGTTTGCCTTAGATTGGGATTTTCATCATGAAACCTCCAGTCCCAATTATCCCCAATCAAATGGACTGGTGGAAAGATCTATACAGACAGTAAAGAACCTGATGAAAAAGACTTTTGAAAGTGGAGGCGATCTGTATACAGCATTGCTGGTCTACCAAAGTACACCCGTGGAGAATGGCTTTTCTCCAGCTCAGCTGTTAATGGGAAGAAGGATCAGATCTAACTTACCTATTACTGATAAATTGCTGCAGTCTAAGAACAATGCTAACATTCGGAAGATGAAAGAAAACCAGAAGTGGAAGCAGAAATATTATTTTGATAGAAGGGCTCGTGATCTTCCATCCCTTAACCCGGGTGATAGAGTGTGCCTGAGGAATCACTCTTATAATACCTGGGGACAAAGAGGTACTATTAAAAAACAGCTGCATCCATGGTCTTACATGGTCCACACAGATCAAGGGGACACATTTTGACGTAATCGACGAGATCTACAACTTATTCCAGAAAGTTCCAACACTGTGGAAGTTGAGGTGGATTCTGGCATGCCTCCCCTTACTGATCCGATATCTTCAACACATGGTAATGAAACCATCAGGGAACAAGAGAATTCAGACCTGAACGAAGGACCAGTACTGAGAAGATCTAATCGAGTCATCAAACATCCAGAAAGACTCATAGAGACTTACTAGGATATGTAAGGGAAGTAGGTGGTAAAGACTCACTTGAGAGTGATGTGCTAGTAACCTCTCCTCTCTAGGTAGTTCAGATTCTGGGTTTATGAACTGTCCTTCTGCATGTTTTTTTTTTTTTTAGATAGCTGTTATGTGTTGTTAGATGTTAGTGCATGTATTATTAGCTAGCTTTTATTTGTATCTAACTGTTTACTTCTTTTCCTTAGGGGGGAAGATGTAGTGATATACTTGTAGAAGGCTGTGAATTTAGAGACTCCCTAGCATGGGCCATTGTTGTGTAAATTGGGAGACGTGCCCCAGAGAAGTTTTAACATGGCTGCTTCCAGGTACACACCTGGATACCTGTCTGTATGATTAAAGTTCTATTCCTTACTCATTCTGTGGTATCATCTTTAATGAACCCTCAAGATCATTACACTGGGGGTCCCATTGGTCCCCTCAGACTTCTTTAAGCACTTTTCCTTATACAAGGCCCACAAGGTGGGGGTGGGAACCCCATCTATTTTAGTCTTAGGTACCCCTGCACTTAACAGAGCTAAGAACATGTGTTGTCTGGTCACCTTTTTCTTTGGGGGGGGGTTTCCTCTCCTGTATTCCCTCCCCCATTTTTTTTTCATTTGCTGCTTTCAGGCGGCTTGTGCTCTGGCATGGGCCTTTTTTATATTTCCCAACTGGCCTAAGAGAATCACTGCTTCTTGCACTTGGCACCCCTGTGCTGGCACCAAAAGGGCCAGCAGGGCCCCATATGCACAGGGGCAGTTTTCATTAAGTGGTTTTGCATGCGTGCTGAGAAAGCCTCTGCATCTGGCCCCTGGAAATTTTGAGAGTAAATCCCTGAGTGACCATGTGACAAAGCCGTTGCTCAGCCTCATCCACAGTGCACCACGGGGTGCTTACCTCATCCCATTCCATTGGTTCTGTCCACCATTGCCTTACTGACTCCTGAATCCACTAGAAAAGAGCATGGGTCCTAGGCTCAGCCCCCCTCAGTCACTGATTTAACATAGGGTCTGTGGACAGGGCTCCCAGCCTCTGTAATTCCTCAGCTGAAATCCACAGTCCACTCCCCCCCGATCTTGTATACATGTTAGCCAACTCCCACGCTTTCCCAAGGCTGCTATTTTTACTGCTTGGCTATATCCTGTAACTCATTCTGGGTAAAATCATGGACAGTCCGCACATGCTGGGGATTTGCTTGTCCTGGAGGCCTCTTCACCTTGTTAGTTACCAAGGACTGACCATTCACAGCTTCCCCCTCAGGGTCCTCCTCCCCCTCAGTCCACTCCTCAGCGGAGGAGGACTCCCAAGTATCACCATCCCACGTCTCAGGGTCCCATTCACATGCCATAAGAGCTCACACTTTGGTGGGAGCCACTCGGGGGTTGCGCCTGCACTGCCTCCAAGTATGGGTTAGAGTAGCCTACCGAAACGCAACTGCCAAGGCTTGCTCTTCCCATCTCTGGGCCCTTCCCTGCACTGTCTCCAGTGCTTCTTGCAAGAGGTGGTTACCACTGTTCCCTGTAAGCTGCACGTGTGCACACATGCACAGCAAGAATCACTCAATGGCGCAGCAATCACTGCCAGCAACACAGCACAGCCGGCAGCCACAGATCCTAGCCAGCTGAAAGACACAGTCTTCCGGCTGGCAGGAAGCTGTGTCAGCCTATGGCAGTTTGAAATTTCCCACCCTCATCATGCTGGGGGTGGCGGCAGCCTGTGGCCAGGGAGCAGCTCCGGAGGCCAGGCAAAGAGGAAGAGGGCGCTTTTGGAGGGTCAGAGTGGGGAGCAGGGCAAAGGGGGGTTGGCTGGGAAGGCACCAGGACTCGGGGAAGTGGGTGGGGAAGCAGCCCAAGCAGGGGTTGGCCAGAGAAACTGGT
>ML681963.1:12206625-12295017 GCA_007922195.1 Podocnemis expansa | reverse complement strand
GGATCCCCAATATCAAACGGACCCCTAATATCAAATATCCCCTAACACAGCCCCTAAAGCTATTTCCTGCAGCCTACAACAACACGATTGTTACTGATATTTGCAGTATCATCGTATAAAAAGGTTTCAGTGGTGCGGCCATTGGGCTAATATGCTAGTCCTCATGCGGCCCTTGTGGTGATTTGAGTGAGACCCCTGAACTAAATATTGGCTGGGTTGTCAGTGGGCAACATGAAAAGCACTAGCTAAATCAGCACATGTAAAAATCCTACCCAAGCAACATATCCTCTCTGTGCCATAGGTTATAAAGTGAGTTCTGCATGTCTGTTCTATGTGATTTATTTTATGAATGGGGGAGGGGAGAGTCAGTCACTTTTTTTCAGTAATACTGTGCTATGATGCCTGTACTTCTAGCTCTGATTATTTTTTTGTCATTTAAGTGAGGTGAAACTTGAGGTTGGAGTACTCAAGACCACTGTTCCCTCTAAGGCGCGTGGCAGCACGGCTGCGCGCTTAAAAAAAATCCTGCCGCGCAGGATTTTCCTGCCCCTGCGCATGGGGCAGTTCAGGGTGGCAGCGTGGCCGAGGGGAGACGTGCCGGAGTGCTGTGTCTGGGCACAAGCCTTCGCCGAGCCCCTTGGCCGGAGGAAGGGAGGGTCTGCAGGCTTGGGTCAGCCCTGCCACTCCTCTCTCTCCTCCCTCCCCTCCCCTCCCCTTCCCTTCCCTTCCCCGGAGCCTGTGGAGGCTCCACCTCTTCGTTCGCATAGCCAGCTCCAGCCCAGGCTCGTCCTTGCTGGCCAGCACCGTGGCCTCCTGCCCCCCGCCCAGCTCTTTGGCCAGTAAAGAGGGCTGGGGGGAGGGGTTGGGTTGGTCAGGCAGCTGGCACGGAAAGCGTGGGGGGCAGGGAGGGTGTATGGGGAGGGTGGAGAAGGGGTCAGGATGGTGGGCTGGGGAGGGCTTGGGGGGGCTGAAAGAGAAGATGGGGAGCTGGGGGTGGGGTTTAGGAGGGCTGGAATGGGGGCAGGGACCTTAGGGAGTTGGAATTGGGGCAATTCTTCAGCTTTTTAAACAAGAGGCATAGCAAAGAGTAAGTGCCATTCATATCCTGAAGTTTGAAACTCCTCAAATGGGAAACAGGGAGTGCATAGTGCCAAAATGTCCCTTCTGTAACTAGATAAAGCTGTGGAGGTGAAAAATCTAAGAATCAGTTGTATATTTCCTGAAAGCTAGTGTGGATGTTACTTAAGTGGAGTGACTGAACAGTGAGAGTGTTTGAGCATGCTAACCCTGTGCTTTCAAAGAACCTGGAACATGTTTTCTCCAGAATCCTGTAAATTACAACAATTCATTACAAAACAAACAAGGAGTCTTGTGGTACTTAAAAGACTAACAAATATATTGATTGCATGAGCTTTCATGGGAGAAAACCCCATTTCATCAGATGCTTTGAAGAACAATTCACAGAAATCTTAGAGATGTAATGGAGATATCAGATAAGTACTCGTTTTAAATATAGTAACAGCCAAAAGACTGGGAATCAAAGGAGCCATGAGATTATTCTCTTCACTATGCACCCTAATCTGTCCATCAGAAGAAACCATAATGCATTAAAGGGATGTGGTATTTTAGTAGAGATTTTCTCTTAAGTTGAAATATAGCCCCAAAATGATGGGGCAGGTAAAGATACAAAGGACTGAAAATAGGCTTTTAAGAAAGACTGTAGCCTTATCTTAAAGCAGCTAGAAGCCCATTGTTTTGATTTCAGCTGTGTTTAGCATCCTTCTTGTAGCAGCATTTTCTTGAAAAGAGATGCCTGGAATCTTTTTTTTGATTTTTAAAATTTCAATAGAATTTACCCCTCTGGGACCATCAAGACATCTTAAATGCTGCCAGTTTTCAAAGGGGTAGCCATGTTAGTCCATTCCAGGAAAACAAAACAAAACAAGGAGTCTCCCACGAAAGCTCATGCGAAAAATAAATCTTAGTCTTTAAGTGCCACACGACTCCTTGTGTATCTTAAATGCTGTCAGTGATAATTAGCTGGCTTCCGTGTGAACTGTAACTCTGCATGTAGAACACAGGAGATGAGGGTATTAGGCAGAATTGTGACACCTAGGATCCTGATTGAATATAACTTTGGTCTTGGGTTGTTTTGAAAGCCATGGATTAGTTTCTTTTGATTGTATAGCAATTTAGGTAAATTTTAAATAAATTGGGTGATTTTTAGTAATAAACTTTGAATAGTTTATATTAATTTTTCATTGGTCTAGATTTTTCAATAATTTTTGTTGCACGAGTTTGCACGCAAATTTTATTCAGAAAAAGTTTTGCACATGGGTTGAAAATTTTGCACACAAGCCGCCAAACCTTAGAGGGAACATTGCTCAAGACAAATCTGATGCCTGAAAGGGTACAATTTTTCCTCTAGAAAGTTTCAGAGCCCCAGCTCTTGGCAGGGGCATTGCTGCTGCTGGGCCTTGGGGCTGCAATCCTGCCCATCGCTGGCCCTGCCCTGCCCTGACAGTGGCAGTAGCTAGCTCTGGGCCTGGACTGCTTGCCACTGGCCAACAGTGGCAGGGGCTGAATCCAGGCTGGAGATGCTGGCTGGAGGAGCCCAAGCCAGCTCCCAGACTGGGCTCAGGGGTGTCCTGTGCAGCAGGGGTCAGAGCCTGGGCCCTAATTCTTTTCTTCAGGGCAGCAACTGCCCTGGTTTCTAAGGCATGTTGAAATGCTTTCTTGCCCCTCCTCCCCAAATCACACATTCTTGAGTTAATCTGTGACCAGACACCCTTCCTGAGACCAGCCTTGTCAGCAAGGGTTATTTTGGATACTGCTTACATGTCGTCATTTTAAAAGAGAACAAATGTTCAAAGCTTTGTGGTTCCTTGGCCTGATGAGTTCTTGGACACAGGTGCAGGGCTCTGCAGAGCAGTCTTAGCAGACATCAGATGTGGGAAACAGACAGTTTTCTCCCAAACCAGGGCCTGGGTCATTATGAACACTTTTGGGGGGCTGAAAATGGCCATGACACCTTACAATGAGCCCCACCTCTGGATCAGCTCTTGTAAGCCAAAAGAGCCTCATCATATGTTAGGGCACTACTGGCTTGACTAGAGTACGTAACTGGCCCCCTTTTGAGGGTAAGGGACCTCAAACAAAATGAACAAGAAATGCTAGCATTCATATGCAGAGGTGGCTTTAGGCAATTGTGGGGCCCACTATTGGCCCCCACTGCTACCCTCCCCATGGCCCCAGTCTCCCCTGCACTGCTAACTGCCCCCCCCCCCCCCAATTCCTTGTTTGTTTTTGCCATACCAAACTAACATGGGTATCCCTCTTAAACCTGTAAATTATTCTTGGGTATGATATCTTTATAGATCATCCCATCATGAAACTTGTAAGTTTGATCATGTTTCAATTAACAAAAGTGAGCTAATGCTGAACTGCAAAGTTAAAATGAACACTAAAATTTTAAAAGTATGAGCTTTAATAAATAAGTGGTAACATTAATGATGGCTCAAAAATGACAAATACCACATCTAAAATTTTGGCAGTCAAATCTTAATTTTTTCATATAGTCTTGGGTTTATGTGCACTAGACACTTAATACAAATTAAAAAGTGAAAAGGTTTCTAGTGTGTAGCTATAAATGGAAAACACCAAATTTCAATGAAATTCTCTGAAGTACTCAAGTTTATAAGACTGGCCCTCTCAAATATTATAGTAAGTACAGAAGAAGCCCAAATATTTAACAAAAGAAAGATGTACGTTACACACAGCTGTAATGATTGCCTAAGGACAGCACTATATTTATATGTAGCATCTGATATGGACCTACATGGTAATCTGGGCTAACCAAAAGCAAAAGAACAGGTAAAGAGAAGGAAAAGGCAATATTCCACAAAATTAAAAATGGCAGAATAAATGGCCATACTAAGGAATTAAAAGCTGAGCCCACTGGAAAAGTTCCTCCTTTTGTGCTGTCTATTGCTTAATCCTGCTTTTTTTAGCATGTCAGCATGAAGGTGATGGGCGGATAATGGTGAAATCTGCAATTCAGACAAAGCACGGATCCTAATGATAGCTTGCCTTGGTGAGCCAAGAGTGGAAAAGTGCTTAGGGTTCCAGCCCTACTAGCTCTGCTAGATGGGAATGATTCCTATATTTTCATTCCTGTCTACCAAATTCAGGTTGAGGCCCTTTATTGCTTGAGGCCCTAGGCAGCTGCCTGCTTTGCCTACCCCAAAAGATGCCACTGTTCTTATGGCTCCTGTGCATTCCAAAGCTAACAGAACTCCTTGCTTAGCTGGAAGCAACATCTGGAAAAGCATTCTACCTATAAAGCAGCAACATCTAAAACTTTTCTCAAAGCCACCCTGTTCTGTCATTCATCCAAGTCTCAATCCTGGCTAGATAAATCCCTAACTGCAGCTCTCTGCTGTGCCAGCTCCCCCTCATTCCTTAAAGCCTCCTCTACCAGTGCTGTCTTCCTGGATCTTTTCTGTTGCATTACTTCATGGACTCCCTTGCCTTTTACTGATGTCTTGCGTTCACCTAAAAGACATTTAAGTGCCTTGCTCTAAGTAGTAAAGACCTACATAGCTTTCATCACCATACAAATTTGACAGCTGGTTTGATCTGAGCCTTTGATAAGGATTAAATATCAATTTGATATTAAGATGGGTGGCCATTTTTGATATCAATTTGATATCAGAGTGTGTGTTTGTCCTTGTGTGGTGCTTGTGCTGAACACATGAGTCAGGATTTGGCCCCCGGGCCAAGAGAGTGTGTGAGAGAGGAGTCAAAGTGGCGGAAGAGAGTCTGCGGAGGAGATGTTACCAGGTCGGCGGCTGGAAGGGAACTGAGAGCCATTCTGGGGGCGGCGCACCATAGGCTCAAACTCCTCCTCTTCGCTGACCCTATCAGGAGACAGCTAAAAAAAAGACAGCTTTTTTTTTTTTTTTTTTTTTTTTTTTTAAGTTTGATAGAACTGTAAAGAGAATTTGGCTGGAATCAAGTAGTGTGCAAAAAGGTATTCCATCAGCTGCTAGGGAGAAGCAAAGGCTAGCTGGGAAAGAGAAGAAAATGGAAATGTGTGTGTAGCTGTGAGAGGGCTAGCTTGGTGCAGCTGCTAGAGCCTAGAGAAGCAAAGAGGACTAGTTGAGGAAGAGAGGAAAAAGGCAAAAAAAGTAAGAAAAAAGACAAAAAAGCTGTCCTGATTGTACATAGCAAAGTCCATCAGACAAAAATCAATCAGGAGGTACCAATGAGGAAAACTTACCCTGTAAAAGAGCCTAGAGAAGCAGAGGCTAGAAGAGAGGACTCTGGGGGGAGAGAGGAAAAAGGCAAAAAAGTGAGAGAAAAGCTGTCCATATTGTACATAGCAAAGTCCATCAACCAGAGGCTCCAGTGAGGAAGACACACCCTGTAAAAGAGCTTAGCTGGGGAAAGAGAAGAAAATGGAAAAGTGGAAAAAAAGCTGTGAGAAGACTAGCGTGGTGCAGCTGCTAGAGCCTAGTGAAGCAAAAAGGACTAGCTGAGAGAAGAGAGGGAAAAGGGGAAAAAAAAAAAAAGGTATTCAGCAAAGCCTGCCAGTCAAAGGTACTGAAGAGGAGAAGAAGGGTTAGTTAGACTAAATCAAGCAGAGGCGTTGGCGAGAGGAAAAAGTTTTATAGGCAGAGAGAGTTAAAGCAGGCTGCCCCATCTGGCAGAAACAGTGCCTGCTTCAGAGTCCTTTAAAAAAACAAAACAAACAAACAAAAAAAAATTTAAAAAAACACCTAGGTTGATCAAAAGAAGGGTCTGCCAGCTTAAAAACAATTAGAGGACAGAGAGAAGACCCTCTTAGCCAGTGGCAATAATAATAAAGAAGGCAACTCTGATATAAAGAAGAGTCTGCTACTTTTAATCCAAGTTGTAAGCAGCAGGGACAGACAGGCAGAGACACAGAGAGAGAGAGAGAGAAGCAGCTCATCAGCTGCCCAGCTGCTGCTGTGCCCCAGAAACTGGTTAACTTCTTTTGGACCTGATTAGGAGTGTCTCCCTTGCTAATAGCACCAGGTCTGTGTAAATTTCATCAAGCAACACACACAAGCATGCTTAGTCGTTTCTAAATTTCCAACTATGACCAGTTTCAAGTTTGGGCTCAGTCTCAAAGATATACCAAATATCCAAACTAACATCTCACAACAGGGTTCAGTTCCCCAACTCTCACTCCACGTGGCCTCAGATCTATCTGAGTCCATGAAGAGACTACAAGGTATTTCCAAAACACCTAAGTGTAAGGGCTGGTCTGCTTTCCCTTAGTCACAGCCATCCTGCTCTGTAGATTCAGTCGCTCAGCCTTCCCTCTGATCCTGAGCCATTAACCGTTTGCTCACAAAGTTAGCATCATGAAGACAGGCAGGTTTTAACCTCCTTGTTTTCCCATTTTACTGATCAAATATAGCCATTTGGTTCCAAGACTGTTTAAGCATCTCAGTGATTTTTCACTCCACCTGGAACCTCTTTCGAGATATCTTTCTAAAACCAAGTCAGTGAATTCAGTCACATTTCAAAAACTCTGGCAGTTATAAACAGAACCAAACCTCTCAGCATACAGACTGCTGCTTGGGGCTTACCTCCACAGCCTCCAACTAGGGCAGGCTGCTTGCAAAGCCCAACAGGAGTCTTTACTCCTTTAGGAGCAGTCTCCAAACACCAAATCATTCTCCACAGAAAGTGTGCCCTTCCTCTGACCAGAGAAGGATTTCTGTAAAGAAATGCCACCTTGACCACCACCACCAGACCATTCCTAGTTTTTTAGATAAGTTCAGAATTCACTCGGAGGGAACTGGTAAACCACAGAGCCTGCTCCTCAGTCAAAAGACTGGAAACAGAATCTCCCCCAGCAGATAAACTGCTCTGCTCAACATTCAGACAGCATTGTCCCAGCACACCTGGCTGTTTACAGACAAACTTTTGGGAGAGAGGGGTGGCTTTTTTTAATAGGCAGTTTATCCAGTTTCGAGGCAGTTTTTCCTTTAGCAGACACACTACACAGACTTTCTGAACAGACAAGCTCAACAATCCCAAGCTAGAGACGTTTTCTTCCCTGTCACAGCATTTCTGGTTAAACACACAACTTGGGATGCACGATTCTCACTTCATCAATTCCCCTGTTGATTTCAGGTAACACAGAAGATTTACATTTATAGTCTTTTTGTAGCTGAGTTAAGACATGGGGTTAGTTTGATACCTTTGCTTTGGAAACATATAAAGAAGGAGCAGCTTGATACATCTGCTATATTATCGAGAAGCAAAGGCTAGAAAAAAATAACCAAAAACTAGGTGGTAAGAGAAAAAAATGAAAATTAAGGTGCTATTTTGCTACATCTGCTAAGTTAAATCCAAGCAGAGGCATTGAAGAGAGGAAAAAGTTTTAAAGGCAGAGAAAGAGTTAAAGCAGACTGACAGGCTGGGTCTGCATTTACTGGCTGGCAGAAACAGAGCCTGCCACAGAGTCCTTTTTTTAAAAAATTAAATTAAAAAAACCTAGGTTGATCTAAAGAAGGATCTGCCAGCTTAAAAACAGTTAGAGGAAGAAAACCTCTTATCTAGTGGAAATAATAATCAAAGAAAAGATGAGTTTGATATAAAGAAGAATCTACTAGTTTAAATCCAGGCAGGCAGAGAAAGCAGCAGGGACAGACAGACAGAAACAAAGTCTGCTAGGTGCAGACAGCACCCCATCTCTACCTCAAGAAGAGAGAGAGAGACACTCACCAGCCAGTCATCTTGCTGATGGGCAGTAGGGAAGAGAAGCAAACAGACCCTCTGGGCTGAGGCTGATTTATAGATCAGCCAGAAGGCCTATCCCCACCCAAGCACGTTCCCTGTAACTTCTTTTAAAAGAAGTTGCTTCTTTTTGGATACCACCACTTTAACTCATTCAAAAAAAAAAAAAAAAGTATGGCTGAAACCTTTTTTTACCTGAGTCCTCTTGATGCTGAAAGCTCTGAAGAGAGAGCCTTAGCTGAGAAAACTGATAGGTGCTATGAAAGTGTAATGTGGAAGATCCCTTTTGAACAATATAACAGGTCATGACCACTTTGAGAAAGTGTTCTTTGGAGGTATGTGGTATTTTAGCATTTTTCTGTTCCTTGGGACCCTAGCACCAGCAAGAAACAAATGAAAATTCACATTTTCTCTCAATGACAATCAGCCCCACCCCCCATATGTTATATGTACAATTTCAATGTTCCCTCTAAGACCCACCGGCAGCTGAGCAACTACTGTTGCTCGCTGCGTGCGCCCCGCGGGCCCGATCCTGGCAGCCTGCCCCCCCCCCCTGCCTTGCTTGGCCCGGCCTGCCACCCCGGGCGGGAGAAGCGCAAAAACAGAGCATGCTCAGATATTCTGGGCATGCTCCGTTAGAGCTTCTGTGGGCGGGAGTTTTAATAACTCCCTGCCCCACAGGAGCTGTGTGTGCAGGGCCTCTGGCTGCCGGCCCTGCGCAGCCAGCAGCCTTCCCTGCGCGGGGGGGGGGGCTTGGCAGGCTGCACAGCTTAAAGGGAACAGTGATGTACATCCTAAAAAAAGAGAGAGGGGCTTGTCACTTTTGCCATGTTAATGAACAATGGGTATTCAGGTGGTGGCTGGTAACTTTTTTTTACTTTTGTATCCAGGAAAGATAGCCTGGGCTATCATAGAACAAATTTAAAAATTCATTTTGAGCTTACAGGGAAAGAAACCCCCATCTAATTCTTTTACTGTCCAGAAGGCCTCCCTGAGTCAGCCTACGCCCTGGACCCCTCAAGAGATAAGGTATAACATTGAAAAAAACACGTTTTCTTTCAGTGACAATCAGCCCACCACATGTTGAACCACCCATCCTGAAAAAGAGAGGGTCTTGTAGCTTTTTTCCAATATTAGTGAACAAAGGGCATTCAGTTGGTGCCTTGTAATTTTTCACTTTTGATTCCAAGAAAGACAGCCCTGGTTATCATGGTACAAATTAAAAAATTCATTTTGAGCTTACAGGGAAAGAAACCCCCCTATTTAACTCTTTTACTATCCACAAGACATCTTGTTTAGTATTTCACATACCAAAACCATCTTAATTCACCCTAAACCCTGACCCCAGCAAGAAATAAGGAAAATCAAATTAAAAATCGTGTTTTCTCTATCTCTTCCAACAGTTTTTAAACAGGTCCCAGGATCAGAAGGCCCATGTGACAGTTACCCTACAATATGTTGAATACACATCCAGAAAGCCACCATCCTAAAAACAGAGAGGATTTTAGCTTTCTAAATATTATTTCCAATGGGCCCAGCATGAGAAGGCCTGTACGACCCTTATACTTATATATACAGTATATTAAGCCCTTTTCAGTTATTTTTTCCCTTTATAGGTTGTATTAAATAAAGTTTAACATGCAAACCAATGCCCCCCCCATACCCCATTAGCAAACAAGAAAAAAGACAAAGGACCCCTTCTAACTCTTTTGAAGAGGGTCCTGGATAAGAAGGCACGGTGTGGCAGTCATCCCTTACCCTGAAATATGTGCTTACACACACAAGAGAAAGGTATATGTTTATATCAAAGTATTTAAAGATATAAAAACAGCATGATTCTTTAAAGTTTTAGATTTACAAGTGACACCTCTTTGTCTTAGGAAACAGACATCCCACACTCCATGGCCCTAAAAGCCTGTGAAGTAAACACCATGCCTCCTTGTTATTTCAAACCGCTTAGTAGGACAAAAATCAAAACTTAGTGGCTTTGTACCAATATCAAATACATTTTAAACACAGTTTATGTCTGAATGTGTGGCAACAAGCCCACGTTTAACTTTTAATAATGTAAGCCTAAGGAGCTGCTAATCAGCCTTAACTTGGACAGTTACACAAATATTTGGTATGATGCAAAAATTTTAAAAGAAGAAACTCTGCAGCAGGGTGCAGATGCCCAAAGGAACAAAAGAGGAGAAAAAGCAGGGTTAAAAATGGGCCATTTATAAAGGTGATAAGAAAAATCTTTCAGACGTTTCTTTAGCTAACTTGAAACAGCAAGTTTTTTGCAGTGAAACCACAATGATACAAAAGTAAAAAAAAGTTACCAGCCATCAACTGAATACCCTTTGTTCATTAACATGGCAAAAGTGAGAAGCCCCTCTCTCTCTTTTTTTAGGATGTGTATATATAACATGGGGGGGGGGCTGATTGTCATTCCTTGTTTCTTGCTGGTGCTAGGATCCTAAGGAACAGAAAAATGCTAAACTACCTCACACCTCAAAAAAAACACTTTTTTAAAGTGGTCATGGTCTGTTATATTGTTCAAAAGGGATCTTCCACATTACACTTTCATAGCACCCATCAGTTTTCTCAGCTAAGGCTCTCTCTTCAGAGCTTTCAGCAAGAGGTAAAAAAAAAGTTTCAGCCACGCTTTTTTTTTTATTTGAATGAGTTAAAGTGGTGGTATCCAACAAGAAGCAACTTCTTTTAAAAGAAGTTACAGGGAACGCGCTTGGGTGGGGGGTAGGCATTCTGGCTGATCTATAAATCAGCCTCAGCCCAGAGGATCTGTTTGCTTCTCTTCCCTACTGCCCATCAGGAGGATGACTGGCTGGTGAGTGTGTCTCTCTCTCTCTCTTCTTGAGGTAGAGATGGGATGCTGTCTGCACCTAGCAGACTTTGTTTCTCCCTGCTGCTTATAACTTTCTCTGTCAGGCTGCTTGGATTTAAACTAGCAGATCCCTCTTTATATCTCCTCCAGAGAGACCTCTCTTTTAGCCTCTGCTCCCCTAGGCTCTATCAAAACTATTTTGGGGTGTTTTCCTTCTTTTTTTTTTTTTAAACTTTGCAGCTGGGGTTCTTCTCTCCTGGCTGGCCTGTCCCTACCATGTGTTGCTTGCCTTATTCTCTGTACCTTCTATTTGGTTTTTGTCTGACAGACTTTGCTTTGTACAGTCAGAACAGCTTTTTTGTCTTTTTTCCTCACTTTTTTTGCCTTTTTCCTCTCTCCCCCCAGAGAGTGCTCTCTTCTAGCTTCTGCTTCTCTAGGCTCTAGCAGCTGCACCAAGCTAGCCCTCTCACAGCTACACACACACATATATATTTTTCACTTTTCCATTTTCTTCCCCACAGTTAGCCTATGCTTTGCTCTAGCAGCTTATGGAATACCTTTTTTGCACACTCCTTGATTTCAGCCAAATCCTCTTTACAGTTCTATCAAACTTTTTTTAAAAAGGGCTGTCTTTTTTTTAGCTGTCTCCTGATAGGCTCAGCGAAGAGGAGGAGTTTGAGCCTATGGCACGCCACCCCCAGAATGGCTCTCAGTTCCTTTCCAGCCGCTGACCTGGTAACATCTCCTCTGCAGACTCTCTCCACCTTTACTCCTCATTCCTTTTACTCTCTCAGCCTTTACGCTAACTCCTTTACTCTTTCCTCAGTTTCTCCACAACCTGTCACACTCTCTCTGTGCCCACCAGTCTCTCTCTGTGCCCCAAGTCCAAGCCCAGGCTCATGTGTCCCAGCACAAGCACTACACACACAGACATTTTCTCCACAATATGTCACACTCTCTCTTGGCCCACAGGCCAAATCCTGACTCATGTGTCCAGCATAAGCACTACACAAGGACAAACACACTCTGATATCAAATTGATATCAAAAATGGCCACCAATCTTAATATCAATTTGATATAAAAATGGCCACCCATCTTAATATAAAATTGATATCAAGTTGATATCAAAGGCTACCTGGCACCCCAGACCAGAAACCAGCTGTCAAATTTGTATGGTGATGAAAGCTATGTATCTTATACTACTCATGTTATCTTATTTGTTTGTGATAAACTCCTTGACTGGTCATCTGATTTTTTTTTTTTCAGTTGCTTTGCTATAGACTCAAAATTGTCTTTAGATAAAACACTAGTTCATTGATTAAGCAGTATGGATTTTAGAAAGACCAAAAGCTAACTGCATATTAGTTTCTTTGCTAAACTGGTGGAGTGCAATAAATGAGCTTGCAGTGATCATGAAGGGTCCATATTCATGTTAGATAGAAGTTCCTGAGGTTGGGTTTGAGGGCAGGAAGACCACTCCATGAGTGACTAGTTAATGCAGTTACACTGCCTGGGACTAATCACCTGCATGAAACTACTGAGAACTGATGCAGGAGTGGGAATTTGTCTAGCAAGGTGGGATAAGTTAGGAACCAAGAGTGGAGGAGAGGTATGGCAGTACACCAGGCCACATTGTGGGGATGAGGGAGTGTATATCAAGTGGTGCACTGAGAGCAGGGTACATGCACAGCTTGTTGTTTTGAGTGAGGGTCACACTTAAGCATTGATAATGGTGATTTTAAGTGCAGTGGCTGAGAACAGTCAGAAGGAGATCATGGTTCATTTTCTTTTTGTTTTGGGAGAGGGAAATAAAGATGTTGATCAGTGAAGCAGCTGCAGAACTGGAACTTATTTGCGACCAGAGGGGGGAGAGCATGAAATGGGAGGCAGAAGTGAAAATTAAAGAAACAGCTATGGCCTGAGAGAGCTGCCTACAGATTTGCTTTGGAGTTAAAGCAATTGGGTTGCTTACAGCTAGGGAAGTTGAGGAGTGGGCTCATCAGAGGGGCATGGAGGCTGTGGTGAGGGCTGCAGAGGAATGAGGGAGCAAAAACATAAGCTGATGGTGGTTTTTGAGAAACAGGGCCAGACTCCAGGAGGTACAGCACCTACCCAAGTCTCTTCTTCTCTCCCCCCCCCCATCCCCTGTGGCCCATGCCTAAAGCACCCAACTGAACCTGTGTCCAACCTACCAAAAGACCTTGAACTATTTCATAGATTCATAGAAAATGGAAAGGACCATGAGAGCCCCAATCAGTGCTGTGATCACCCTTCCCCTGTGTGCCTAATGAGGGGCAAGGACTGACTTAGCCGGAGAAGGCCTTAAAAGCCAGTAACTGAGTGACCAAGGGACTGCAAACAGGGAAGTTTGAGAGGGAGTTGGGGAAGGAGTTGATGAAGCTGCAGTGCTTGTGCCAGCACCCCTTCTCTCATCTCCTCCTGTGCCCATAGCCAGACATCCATTCTGGCTATGGATATCTCTGCCCAGATCCTGGTGTGGACTTGCAGGGACTGGCCTGCATTTCCCACTCACAGACCTCCAGCCTGTGGAAGTGAATGAATGCAACAGATGCCTTCTGGTGGAATCTCTCAGGAAGCAGGTGAGAGTTACAGAAGGGGGTGTCTAGGCTCAGAAGTATCCATGCCCTGAAGAAATTCCTTGATAGCATCTATGAGAAGACATCCAAAGCTGAGGAATCAGTCCAGGTGCAGAGGCTGGGCAGATCACAGCCACCTCACCTAAGAGGAAATGTAGGGTTGTGGTGATTGGGGACTCACTCCTGAGAGGAACGGAGGCACCCATCTGTCACCCTGACAAGGCCTCTAGAGAAGTATGCTGCCTGCCAGGTGCCCGTATCCGCGATGTAACTGAGGGATTGTCTAAAATCATCCACCCCTCAAACTACTACCGCATGCTTCTTATCCATGTGGGTACCAATGATACTGCGAGAGGTGATCCTCAGCAGATCAGAGGTGACTTCAGGGCTCTGGGAGTGAGGGTGAAGGAGTTTGGAGCACAGGTGGTGGTCTCCTCTATCCTTCCAGTCAAGGCTAGAGGCCTGAGGAGAGACAGATGCATCCTAGAGGTGAATGCCTGGCTGTGAAGATAGTGTGGTCAGGAGGGATTTGGCTTCCTTGACCATGGAGTCCTGTTTCAGGACAGAGGATTGATAGGCAGAGATGGCCTTCACCTGTCCAGGAAGGGGAAGAGCATATTTGGGCACAGACTGGCTGACCTAGTGAGGAGGGCTTTAAACTAGGTTCAACGGGGGAAGGAGACCAAAGCCCACAGGTAAGTAACAATATGGGTGATCTGGGGGAAGGGATGGAACTTGGGGGGGGGGGAGCTGGGACTGTAACAACAGCAATAAAAGAGAAGGTAGTTGGAACATGGGGGAGGAGGGATCAAATAAATGTCTTTACTGCTCTACTGAAGCCCCAATATTTGAGGAGAGTGGGGGAGGAGAACTCCAAGAAAAAATGCAAGGAGGTTTATGTAATAGAATTGGAAATCAACATGACAAAGTAGGGCAATCGACCTGGTATCTTAGGTTCCTGTACACTAATGCGAGGAGCCTGGGAAATAAGCAAGAATAATTGGTAATACTAGCACAGACAAGGAACTACGATGATATAGGAATAACGGAGACATGGTGGGATAGTGTGCACGACTGGAGCTTTGCCATGGATGAGTATAAACTGGTCAGGAAAGACAGGCAGGGAAGAAGAGGGGGAGGAGTAGCGTTATATGTAAAAGAGCTCTATGACTGCTCAGAGCTCCATTATGGAAGTGGAAGCGTGCCAGTAGAAAGTCTGTGGGTTTCATTGAGGGGGGAAAGCAACAAGGGGGATGTTGTGGTGGGTGTCTGCTATAGACCACCAGACCAGAAGCAGGAGGTGGATGAGGTGTTCTATGGACAACTAGCAGAAGCTTCTAGATCACAGGCCCTGGCGCTGATGGGGGACTTTAATTACCCTGACATTTGCTGGGAGGCCAATACAGCAGTGCATGGGCAATCAAGGAAGTTTTTAGAGAATGTTGGGGACAACTTTCTAGTACAAATGCTAGAGGAACCAACTAGGGAACTTGCATCGCTCAATCTGCTGCTCACAAACAGGGAAGAATTGATCAGGGACATAGAGGTAAATGGCAAGCTAGGCAGTAGTGACCAGGACATGGTTGAGTTCAGGATCCTGATTAAAAGAAGGAAGGAAAGAAGCAAAACAAAAACCCTGGACTTCAAAAAAGCAGATTTTGGGTCCCTCAGGGAACTGATGGGCAGGATCCCTTGGGACGCTAATCTGAAGGGGAAAGGAGTCCAAGAGAGTTGGTTATATTTTAAAGAAACCCTGCTAAGGGCACAGGAAGTTGTCATTCCAATTAGGAGAACAGACGTGAGGCAGCTAGAATGGCTTAGTCGAGAAATCTGCTCTGAGCTTAAACATAAAAAGGAAGCTTACAGGAAGTGGAAGTTTGGTCAGATGACAAGGAGGCATATAAAGATATTGCTAGGGACTGCAGGGATAAAATCAGAAAGGCCAAAGGACAAATGGAGTTGCGACTAGTGAGGGATGTAAAGGATAACAAGAAGGGGTTCTACAAGTATGTTAATAACAAGAAGAGGATCAGGGATGGTGTAGGACCCTTGCTGAATAGGGCAGCCATCCTTGTGACAGAGGATGAGGAAAAAGCTGAAGTGCTCAATGCATTTTTTTGCTTCAGTTTTCACAGGCAGGGTCAGCTCCCAGCACACTACCATGGGTGTGGCAGATGGGAGAGAAGAGGAGAGGCCCTTGGTGATGGAAGGTCAGGTTAGGGACTGCTTAAAGAAGCTGGATGTGCACAAGTCCATGGGGCCGGACGAACTGCATCCAAGAGTGCTAAAGGAATTGGCCGATGAGATAGCAGGACCACTGGCCATTATCTTTCAAAACTCATGGAGAACGGGGGAGGTGCCAGAGGATTGGAAAAAAGGCACTACATTTGCTATTTTCAAGAAAGGGAAAAAGGAGGATCTGGGGAATTACAGACCAGTCAGCCTGACCTCAATCCCTGGAAAAATTATGGAGCAGATTCTCAAAGAATCCATCCTCAAACATTTAGAAGAAAATAAAGTGATCAGGAACAGTCAGCATGGATTTACCAAGGGTAAATCATGCCTGACCAACCTCATTTCCTTCTACGATCAGATGACTGGTTTTCTGGATGCAGGAAGATCCATTGATGTGATATACCTTGATTTTTAGCAAGGCTTTTGATACAGTTTCCCACAGCATTCTCATTGGCAAATTAAGGAAGTATGGGTTGGATAGGTGGACTATAAGGTGGATAGAAAACTGGCTAGATCAACGGTTTCAGCATGAAGGAATCACTGGTTCCATAGCTAGCTGGCAACCAGTCACGAGTGGTGTGCCCCAGGGATCAGTCCTGGGGCCGGTTCTGTTCAACATTTTCATTGATGATCTGGATGATGGAATAGACTGCACTCTCAGTAAGTTTGCAGATGACACCAAGCTGGGGGGACCAGTAGACACATTGGAGGGCAAGGACAGGATTCAGGGAGACCTAGATAAATTGGAACAGTGGGCCAATAGAAATCTTATGAGGCTCAATAAGGACAAGTGTAAAATTCTGCACGTGGGACGAAAAAACTCCATGCACCATTACAGGCTGGGAAACATTCAGCTAAGTAGCAGCAGTGTAGAAAAGGACCTGGGGGTCATGGTGGATGGGAAGCTAGATATGAGTCAGCAGTGTGCTCTTGCTGCCAAAAAGGCCAACTGGGCTGCATCAAAAGAAGTATTACCAGCAGATCAAGGGATGTGATCATTCCCCTCTATTCTGCACTGGTGAGGCCACATCTAGAATACTGTGTTCAGTTTTGGGCTCCCCACTACAAAAAGGACAGGGACATGCTAGAGAGAGTTCAGAGGAGGGCAACCAAAATGATTAAAGGGCTGGAGCACAAGCCCTATGAGGAAAGACTGAAAGCATTAGGCTTATTTAGTCTGCAGAAGAGAAGATTGAGGGGGGATTTGATAGCAACCTTCAACCACTTGAAGGGATGCTCTAAGGAAGAGGGAGCGTGACTGTTCACAGTAATAACAGGACAGAACAAGGACCAATGGTCTTAAGTTGCAGTTAGGGAGGTTGAGGCTGGATACTAGAAAAAACTTTTTTACTAGGAGAGTGGTGAAGCCTTGGAATGAGCTGCTGAGGGAGGTGGTGAAATCTCCATCTTTGGAGGTGTTTAAGGCCTGGCTGGACAAAACTGTGACTGGGATGGTTTAGGGGGAGTGGTCCTGCCTCTGGCAGGGGGTTGGGCTAGATGACCTATGAGGTCCCTTCCAACCCTACGATTCTATGACTGCTGCCACACCACCAGAGAAGGAGGAAATGACTCTAGCACAGGTAGTACACTGGCAGCTGGTTACTTCTGGCAGCTGACAGTGCACTGCCCATGCTCCCATCACAACACTCCACATTGTGGCACTAGAGATTAGGGATGAGGTAGAAGAGGAGGAAAAGCCATGCACCCCTGAGGCTGGGAGGCTCACATCCCCAGGAGGAAACAGGGTTGTGGTGGTTGGGGACTTGCTTCTGAGGGGAACAGAAGCACCCATCTGATGCCCTGACAAGGCCTCTTGGGAGATATACTGCCTGCCAGCGGCCTGTATCTGAGATGTTACAGAAGGATAATTGAGAATCATCTTCCCCTTTGACTGCTACTCATCCATATGGGAACCAATGAAACTGTGAGAGATGATCATTGGTAGATCAAAAGTGACTGCAGGGCTCCAGGAGCGCAGGTGAAGGAGTTCAGAGCAGAGGTGGTGGTCTCCTTGATCTTTCAAGTCAAGGGTAGGGGCCTGAGCAGAGAAAGAGCTAACTGGAGGTGAATGCCTGGCTGCAAAGATGGTGTCATCAGGAGGGCTTTGGGTTCCTTGATAAGAGTACTGTTCCAGGAAGAAGGATAACTTGGCAGAGATGGACTCCATCTGTCAAAGGGGGAGAACATATTTGGATGCAGACTGGCTCCCCTAGTGAGGAGGGCTTTCAACTAGGTTTGAAGGAGTAAGGTGACCAAAGCCCATATGTAAGTCACAATGAAGGAGACCTGGGAGATGGGATGGAACTTGAGGGGGGGGGGGTGTGCAGGGACTGTAATGGCAGGGGTAAAAGAGTAATTGGACCTAGAGGGTGGGGGAATCAAATCATTGTCTTAAGTGTCCTAATGAAGCCCTTGTACCTGAGGAGTGGGGAAGAAGGACACCAGGAGAAAATGCAAGAAGGAAGATGCAACAGGGGAGATAATCAATACAAGAAAGTAGGGCACTCAGCCCAGTATTTTAGATGCCTCTACACAAGTGTGAGGGGCCTGGGAAACAAGCAGGAAGAATTGGTAGTACTGGCACAGACAGGGAACTATGATGTAATTAAAATAACAGAGGTGCAATAGCTTGCATGACTGGAGGGCTGCCATGGATGGGTATTTAATTGCTCAGGAAGGACAGGCAGGGAAGAAGAGGTGGAGGAGTAGCACTATATGTAAACACTGTATGACTGCTTGGTGCTGTACTATGAAAGTGGAAACAAGCTGGTTGAAAGTCTGTGGGTTAAGTTTAGAGGGGAGTGTATCAAGGGGGATGTCATGGCTGGTGCCTGCTATAGACCACCAGACCAAAAAAAGAGGAGGTGGATGAGGCATTTGATGGACAGCTAGCAGAAGTTTTCATATCACAGGCCCTGGTTCTCATGGGGGATTTCAGTTACCCTAACATCTGCTAGGAGGGCAATACAGCAGTGCACAGGCAATCCTGGAAGCTTTCGGAGAGTGGTGGTGATAACTTTCTGGCACAAAAGCTGGAGGAACCATCCAGGGGCCTTGCATCTCTCAATCTGCTGCTCAGAAGAAAAATTGGTTGGGAAAGTAAAAGCAAAAGGCAATCTAGCCAGCAGTGACCATGAGATGGTCAAATTCAGAATCCTGATGAAAAGAGAAGCAAAACACAACCCCTGGACTTCAGAAAAGCAGATTTTTGGCTCCCTCAGTGAACTGATGGGCAGGATTCCCTGGGAGGCTGATCTGAAGGGGAAGATGTCCAAGAGAGCTGGCTGTGTTTTAAAGAAACAGAGCACAAAGATAACATACCAATGTGCAGAAAGAACCGCAAATATGGAAGGTGCCCAGTATGGAGCTGAAACTAGCAAGGGATGTGAAGGTTAACAGAAGGGGTTCTATAAATATGTCAGCAACAAGAAGAGGATCAGGGATGGTGTAGGTCCCTTACTGAATGGGGCAGGTATCTTCATGGTGGAGGATGCAGAAAAGGCTGACATACTTGTGCTTTTTTTTTTTTTTTTTCCCCTTCAACTTCACTGCCTGTGACTGTCAGCTCCCAGGCTACTATAGCAGGTAATGCAGAATGGAGAGAAGGAGACTGGCCCACAGTTATGGAAGGTCAGGCTAGGGACTATTTAAAGAGGTTAAATGTGCACAAGTCTATGGGCTGGATGAACCGCATCCAAGGGTGCTGAGGGAGTTGGCTGATGTGATTATTGCAGAGCCACTGGCCACTATCTTTGAAAACTCATGGCAAATGGGGGAGGTCCCAGAGGACTGGAAGAAAACAAATACAGTACCTATCTTAAAGAAAGGGAAGAAGGAGGATCCAGGGAACTACAGACAAATTGGCCTCGCCTCAGTCTATGGAATCATGGAGCAGGTCCTCAAAGAATCCATCCTGAAACACCTGCAGGAATATAGTGATCAGGAGCAGGCTGCATGGATTCACCAAGGGCAGATTGTGCATGACCAACCTAATTGCCTTCAGTGATGAGATGACTGGATTTGTGGATGCAGGAATCGCTGTTTATATGATATACCTTGACCTTAGCAAGGCTTTTGATATTGTTTTCACAGCATTCTTGTCAGAAGTTAAGGAAATATGGGTTGTATGAGCAGACCATAAGGTGGATAGAAAACTGGCTACATCAATGGGCTGAGTGGATAGGAATCAATGTCTAGTTGGCAACCAGTAATGGATGGAGTGCCCCAGGGGTCAGTCCTGGGGCCTGTTCTGTTCAACATCTTCATTAACAATTTCAATGGGATAGACTGCATGCTCAGTAAGGTCACAGATGACCCCAAACTGGGGGAATGGCAGACACACTGGAGGGCAGGGACAGGCTTCAGGGAGACTTAGACAAATCACAGCAGTGGTCCAAAAGAAATCTCATGTGGTTCAACAAGGAGAAGTACAAAGTCGTGCACTTAAGATGTTCATGCACTGCTACAGGCTTGGGACTGATCAGCTAAGCAGCAGTACTGGATGAAAGAACATTGGGGTTATGGTGGATGGGAAGCTGGATATGAGTCAACAGTAGGCTCTTGTAGCCAAAGGCTAATGGCATACTGGGCTGTATCAGTAGAAATGTTGCCAGAAGACTGAGGGGTGTGATTATTCCCCTCTGTTCACTGTAGAGGCTGCATCTGGAATACTGTGTCTAGTTTTGGGCTCACCACTACAAAATCATGTGGATAAATTAGAGTCCAGTGAAGAGCAATGAAAATGACTAGGGGCTGGAACACATGACTTGTGAGGAGAGACTGAAAACTAGGCTTGCTTAGCCTGCAGAAGAGAAGATGGGGGTGGGGGTGGGGTGGGGGAATTTGATAGCAACCTTCAACTACTTGAAGAGGTGCGCCAGAGAGGAGGGAGCTAGGCTGTCCTCAGTATCAGGACAAGGAACAATGGTTTCAAGTTGCAGCTGGGGAGATTGAAGTTGGATATTAGGAAAAAATCACTAGGAGGATGGTGAAGCATTGAAATGGGTTGCCTAGGGAGGTGGTGGAATCTCTCTTTGGAGATATTTGAGGTACAGGTAGCCAATACCCTGGCTGGGATGACTTGGTGGTAGTGGCCCTGCTTTTAGCATGGGGTTTGGACTAGATGACCTCATGAGGTCCCTTCCAACCTATGATTCAGAGTTTGAGTCCTGTCCCCTGCACTAATGACAGGACCAAGTACTATCTTAAACTATCCAACTGGTGCTTGTCTAACCTGCTCTTAAACTTCCGATGATGGAGATTCCACAACCTACAGAGGCAACTTATTCCAGTTGTCAATCACCCTGATACATTTTTACTTGATGTCCAACCTAAACCTCTCTCACTATAATTTCACCACTTTTGAAAGACCTTGTAAGGTGCATAAGATCACTGAAGTGCAGAAAGTTCCCACTCTCTCTTTTTTTTTGTAGTCAAGCTGTCAGGTAAAAACTTGAGTGGTGGTTAATGAAATGCTGGGGAGATGAGGCTTTAAAGTATGACATTTTTAAAAGGGTTGTCTTGCAGAAGTTTCAGATTACACAGAGCCTCCCTGAGAGGGACGATTGCCCCAGGCCCTGCGGTTCCAAGGGCCCCGTGCTGCCCTGCTCTGAGCAGGGCTGTGTGGGACCTGAACTGCTGCCCCCTCCATGGCTGTGCTGTCCCCTACCCCCTCCCTGCTGCTTTTGATGTAGAACTGAAGGCAGTGGGCAGGGGTGGAGCACAGAGTCATCCTCTGCTCCTGGCTGGCTCTAGGGGTGGGAAGATCCAGCCCAGAGGTCAGGCTTCTCTCTGGCCCCTCCCCTGGACCAGCTGTTCTGCTCTAAAGGTGGGAAGGACCAGCCCAGAAGTGGCGCAGCAGAGTAAAGCCCAGCCCCTAGACTGGCCTGCTCCAACCCCAGGGTCAGGGGAGGAGTGGCAGTGTGGAACCAGCCTGCACTACCCCCTGGTGTGGGGGGGGGGGCAGAGCCCACACAGGCATGTTGGCCCTGGGCCCTGCACCCCCACCCCCGGGATGGCCCTGATTGCTGTACACCCGAAGTGAACAAAGTTTAGAAACCTTGAGAGCAGATGAAAGCATATTCACAAAGGATTATGCCAATAAACTGATTTGTCAAACAAGTGGGTCACAGGAAAGTGGGTCAAAGTGCTGCACATATGAACAACTCTTTGATCTCATAGCACAAGAGCACTTGAAGTGATTGTACAGATCAGAACTGGCCTATAGGATAAGGAGGTGAAATTGGTGATAGAGATGGTTGCACTAGCACATGCCTTTTGAGTAAGTCCAAAACTCTACAGGCCATAAACTTTTTGGAGGGAGGGACAGAGACCCAGCCCTAAAGGGGATCCCATTTTATTCCAGTGTGGAAGAAGGGGAGCCTAGGAAGGCAGGTAGACTGATACCCCCCCAACTCTCCTCACCTAGCAATGCTCAATACAACAATGTCTAAGGGAAGGAAGGGTTCAAGGAGCTGTTACAGATGCAACACCATGGAGAATTTGATGGGTCAGTGCCTGGGACTGAAAGGAATGAACTCCCTCCACCTGCCATTTGAATGCAGTGATCCTAGTGCAGGGATCAGCAACCTGAAAGATAAGAGCCATTTTTTAAAATTCCTTCAATAACCAAGTAGTTTTGGGATCCACAAAAGGTGTTGACTGCTAGTTGTTCTGAATGACTGAACAGAGATGCATATTGATTTTTTAATAACAAAAGATGTTTGTGAACAAGCAATTTACATACACTAATACATGACATTTTAATGATGGTTTGCTTTTTAAAATGGCTTTTAAATCTTTACTGAAAACTAATGGGCTGACATTACAGATAGAAGGCTTTGAAGTAAATCAATTTGAAGTTTTAGTTAACATTTAGCAATAAAAGTGAGCTCTGATTCTTAAGAGGGAATGGGGAGAAGAGGAAGAACTGCCCCCAGTACTGGAAAAAATACAAAATGATAGAATCATAGGGTTAGAAGGGACCTCATGAGGTCATCTAGTCCAACCCCATGCCAAAAAAGCAGGACAACTCTCACTAAATCATCCCAGTCAGGGTATTATCTAACCAGACCTCATATCTCCAAAGACGGAGGTTCCACTTCCCTAGGTGGCCCAGTCCAATGCTTCACTGCTCTCCTAGTGAGTTTTTCCTAATATCCAACCTCGACCTCTCCAGCTTCTACTTGAAACCATTGTTCCTTGTTTCATCCTATGTTACTGAGAACAGCCTAGCTCTGTCCTCCTTGGAGCATCCCCTTCAAGTAATTGAAGGTTGCTATCAAATCCCCCTCAGTCTTCTCTTCTGCAGGCTAAACAAGTCCAGTTCCTTCAGTCTCAAGTCTTCTGCTTTAGCCCCTTGACCATTTGTCTTCCCTCTGCTGGACTTCAATTTGTCCATCCTTTTTGTAGCAGTGAGCCCAAAACTAGACACAGTATTCCAGATGCAGCCTCACCAGTGCTGAATAGAGGGGAACAATCACATCCCTTGATCTGTTGGTAATGCTTTTACTGATGCAGCCCAGTATGCCATTGCTCTTTTTGGCCACAAGAGCACACTGACTCATACCCAGCTTCCTATGCACCATAACACCAGGGTCCTTTTCTACAGTACTACTGCTTAGCTGATCACTCTCCAGCACGTACCAGTGCATAGGGTTTTTCCGTCCCAAGTGCAAAGACTTTGCACTTTTCCTTGTTGAAACTCATGAGATTTCTATTGGCTCACTGCTCCAATTTGTCTAGGGCTCCCTGAATCATGTTCCTGCCCTCCAGCATGCCTACTGTTCCCCCCAGCTTGGTGTCATCTGCAAACTTTGAGTGTGCAATCTATCCCATCATCCACACTATTAATGAAAATGTTGAACAGAACTGGCCCAAGGACCGACCCCTGGGACACAGCATTTGTCTAATTGGCAACCAGTAACATGGAGCTATTGATTCATATTTGCTGAAACCGTTGATCTAGCCGGTTTTCTATCCCCCTTACTGCCCACACATCCAACCCATGTTTCCTTAACTTGCTGACTAAACTGCTGTGGGAATCATATCATAAGCCTTGCTAAAGTTGAGGTATATCACATTGTAGCAGAGGGGAGCAGTTAGGCAGCTGCAGAGAGGCAGCTGGGCGCCCGCACTCCCCCTACTGGCCAGAGGAGACCCGGCAGACCGGCTGAGGCCGGAACCAAAGGGAAGGGCACCGGGAGCAGGAGGACTATAAAAGGGAGCAGACCAGGCAGCCATGGAGGGAACCCAGAGGGAGGCGGCTGCCACTCCTGGCAGACCTCCCTCCACCGGGAGGAGGGGAGGCTGACAGGCGACCAGACTTCCCACCCGCGAAGGGTCAGAGCGAGGAACCTTGGGCAACTGTACCCCTGGAGAAGACTCCTCCCGGGGAGGACCTTGACGAGCTCCCCTCTGCAGAGAGCCTGAGCCCTGTGGACCAGCCTAACGCTGGGGAGAACCTGGAGGAGCTCCCTTCTGCTGAGGACAGCGAGCCCGCCCTTCCGGACTTGTGTGACCTGGAGGAGCTGCCGTTGGCCGAGGGGGCCGAGTTTCCAGCCTTGCCACCCGAAGATAGCGAGGGCCTGACGGGTATGCCCTGGGGGTCCTATCCGGAGGATCACAAGGACGGTGTGCCCCAGGTCTCGTCAGGCAAGGGAAGGAAGTAGCCCAGGGACACTTGTAAGTCGGTGCGTTTCGGCAGGAGCCCCACTGACACAGTGGCCTTTCGTGTGGTCACTGCTAGGGCTCTGGGCTGGAATGCAGTGGAGTGGGCGGGCCTGTGTTCCCCTTCCCTTCCCTGCTACCTGCCAGACTAACTGTTTGCTTGCCTTACCCCAGCCGGGGTTGAAGGCCCGAACTTGCTAACTGTTTGCTTGCCTCGCCCTGACGAGGCGAGGACCTGACGACAACACTTGGTGGAGAGTGCAGGCAACGATCCCTCCCCTGACGTAAGGGGAGCATAGAGAGAGATGGATCCCGACAAATTCATGACATGGTGGGCTAAGACGCAGTGGGAGCTGCTGGTGGACTTAGGGGTGCAACAGCAGCAAATGGTTAAGGAGATGGGTGCACAGCAGGTGGAGCAACAACGAGAGCTGCTGAGAGAGCTGAGGAGCCCGCAACCTGCCCCGACGCCATCAGCTGGTCCAGCAACCTCCAGGCCCGCGTCTCTGACAGCCCTGCTTCGCTTGACCAAGATGGGTCCGGGGGATAACCCGGAGGCTTTCCTCGCCACCTTCGAAAGGGTGGCTGTGATGACAAACTGGCCGCAGGACCAGTGGGCCATGATACTGGCCCCTTATCTGACAGGCGTGGCCCAGATTGCCTATCGGGGCCTGCCAGAAGAGGAGGCCAAGGACTATGACAATGTGAAGGCAGCCGTTTTTGATGCTCTCGATGTGAGTCCCGAGACGTTTTGACGCCGGCTGCGGGATGCGGCATACAAATCAGACACCCGGCCACGGGCCTTCACACAACAGTTGAAGGAAGCAGCCACCCGCTGGCTAAGACCGGAGAGCCGGTCCAGTACGGAGATCGTGGAACAGGTGCCCTTGAGCAGTTCCTGCATGCCCTTCTCTCACAGGGGCGGGCCTGGGTAAGGAGACACCAGCCCACCACCCTCGACCAGGCCGTAAGACTAATGGAGGGCTTTATGGCCACAGATGGACCGACCCCGCCGGCCGGTACCCCCCCGAACCAAGCGGGGCTGCGAAGGGCAGAACCCCAGCGAGGGCAGACCTAGGGCTCTGGACTACAAGCTGCAAGGGTGGAACACGAATGGCCCAGGGGGAACCCGTCCACGCAACCCAGAAGTCCCCGGGAGATGGCCTCGACCTCTCGACCAGCAGAGCCCAGCCGCATGGGGCCCTGTTTTACTTGTGGCCAGCATGGACACCTCCGGCGGCAATGCCCGGGTGCCGAGTCTCTCTTTGGAAGTGTGTATGCGGGCGAGGGTCGGGCCCGGGCTGGGGAGGGGCCCAAACTAACAGTGCGGGCGGACCTTGCGGGCCAGGAGGTAGAGACCCTGCTGGACTCGTGATGCGGCCAAGCCCTGATTAGAAGAGGACTGGTGCCAGATACTGCCGGCCGCAGTGGATAAGTCAAGTTGCGATGCATTCATGGGGACTTGAGAGCCTATCCCACGATGCTGGTCCTACTGACGATTGAAGGAAAGGCGTATTGCCTGAACGTGGGGCTAGCCGACTACCTACCCTACCCTGTGATCCTCGGGGGAGACTGGCCGGAGTTTGGGTTTCTCCTGCAGAAGGCTGCATGCCCGGGGGAGCCTGGGGCCGTGTTGGGAGAATTAGAGAAGCCGGGCCCACCCCGCTCACCCGACCACCCCCCAACCTCACGAGGAGAACTGGGGGGAGAGACCTCTGCTCGTGCAGACCCTCCAGACCCCTTGGGGAACCTGAACACCGATTTTTGCCATGACCAACGGGAGGACGAGACCCTATGATGGGCCTATGAGCAGGTGGCCGTCATGGATGGGGTCCTCACAAACCCCCAAGGAGGCCAGACGTGGCCCCGATTTGAGCTCCGGCAGGACCGCCTCAATAGCATTGACCTAGACCCACAAACGAAGCAAAAGCATGCACAGCTACTGGTCCCCAGAATACACCGAAGGGCCATGCTGCATCTGGCCCATGACATCCCAGCGGCGGGCCATTTAGGTAGAGACAAGACCCTCGCCCGCGTTATTGCCCGGTTCTATTGGCCAGGCATTCATGAAGATGTGCGCAGGTATTGTATTTCCTGCCCGGACTGCCAGAAGACTAACCCCGCGGGGGTGCCACGGGCCCCCCGGTCCCGCTCCCGCTAGTGCAAAAACCCTTTGAGCGGGTCGCTGTGGATTTGGCAGGACCGTTGCCTCCCAGTACCTCGGGACACCGCTACCTGTTGGTGCTAGGAGACTACGCAACTCGCTTTCCCGAAGCAATACTCCTCCATAATACCTCAGCCCGCACGATCGCTGGGGAGCTGATGAAGATTTTCACCCGAGTAGGCCTACCACAAGAGCTTTTAACCGATCAGGGCACCAATTTTACGTCGAGGCTGCTCCAGGAGGTGTGTGCCATTTTAGGGATCCGGAAGATTCAGACTTCGGTCTACCACCCTCAAACAGATGGTTTGGTGGAATGCTTTAACCGAACATTAAAGGGGATGCTGAGGAGGTTCTCCCCTGAAGAATTACGGTGGTGGGACCAACTCATTCCGCCTCTCCTCATGGCCATCCGGGAGGTTCCACAGTCTTCCACGCAGTTTTCTCCATTTGAGCTCCTCTATGGCAGGCGGCCTCGAGGAGTTCTGGACCTAGTCCGGGAAACGTGGGAGCAAGCCCCCTCACCCTTGCAAGGTCTCTTACAGTACGTAACCAAACTGAGGGAAAGTCTGCAGCAGGTCGGGCAGTTAGCCCGCCAGAACCTTCAGAAGGCCCAGCACGAGCAAGCCCAGGCATATAATAGAAACACCCAATTCCGGAGCTTCGCCCCAGGAGACCGGGTCTTAGTATTATTGCCCTCTTCGGAGTCCAAGCTGCTGGCCCGTTGGCAAGGCCCCTATGAAGTGATCCGGCAGGTAGGGCCGGTCAACTACGAAATACGACAGCCTGACTGTCGTCGGAAGAGGTGGGTCTATCGCCTTAACCTGCTCAAGCCCTGGAAAGAGGGGGAACATCTATTTATCGCCCCCTACCCTCCTGATCCGGAGCTGGGGCCCCGGGTCCCACACCCAGAGGACGAAGGAAGCCCCCACCTCGGGCCAGAGCTCACAACCCAGCAACGAGAACAGGCGCAACGGTTACTCGAAGCCTTCGCAACCACATTTACGGCGATGCCAGGACAAACGAACTGAACCCAGCATAACATTCAGACACCACCGGGGACAATTGTTCGTACAGGAACCCGACCAATTCCCCGGAGCTGATGGCCTACGGTGGAGCGAGAAGTCGAAGACATGTTGCACCTGGGGGTGATCAAACCATCGAACAGTGAGTGGCGCAGCCCCATTGTGCTCGTTCCAAAACCTGATGGTTCAACACGCTTCTGCATTGACTTTCGGCAGGTGAACGCGATTTCAAAGTTCAATGCGTATCCAATGCCACGGATCGATGAACTTCTGGAACGCCTAGGGGAAGCGCAATATTTCACTACCTTAGACCTGTCGAAAGGCTATTGGCAGATCCCCCTGGAGCCCACCGCCAGGGAAAAGACTGCCTTCGCTACACCCCATGGCCTGTACCAATTCATCCGGATGCCCTTCGGTCTCCACGGGGTACCCGCCGCCTTTCAGAGACTGATGGACCGTCTACTCCAACCCCATCAAGCCTATGCCGGCACTTACCTGGACGATGTGGTAATCCATAGCCGAAACTGGGAGGACCATCTGCCCTAAGTAACGGCTGTCCTGCACACGCTTAGGGAGGCAGGGCTAACGGCGAACCCAAAGAAATGCCGCATGGGCTGGCAAGAGACAACATACCTCGGCTACACAATTGGTCGAGGCCGAGTGCAGCCCCCAGTAGACAAGGTCCAAGCTGTACGGGAATGGCCCCAACGGGCAACCAAAAGACAGGTTCGGCAGTTCCTAGGGCTGGCCGGATGCTACCGTAGGTTTGTCCCTGACTTTGCAACCCTGGCAGCCCCCTTAACAGACCTCCTGCAAAAGTCGCAGCCACTGCGAGTACATTGGGACCCTGCTTGTGAAAAGGCTTTCCAGGCACTCAAGAGGGCCCTGTGCTCAGAGCCAGTCTTGTACAACCCTGACTTCCAACGCCCATTTATCTTACAGATGGACGCCTCAACGGTGGGCCTTGGGGCCGTCCTGGCCCAGGAGATAGATGGGGAGGAACACCCCATCCTGTACATCAGCTGAAAGCTCTTTCCCCGGGAACAAAAATACGCCACCACCGAGAAGGAGGCATTGGCTGTGAAATGGGCAGTAGAAGCCCTACACTATTACGTCTTGGGGAACACCGTCACCATTGTTACCGATCATGCAGCCCTTCGTTGGCTCCAACAAATGAAGGATACGAACCCCCAGCTATTGCGATGGTATCTAGCTTTCCAACCATACAACTATACAATCCAGCATCGAGCAGGTAAACACCATGCGAACGCAGATGCGTTATCCCGCATAGGGGAAAAGCCTGCTACTAGCTCTGGGCCCCGAGAGCTGGCCTGGGGGGGAGGGGAGTGTAGCAGAGGGGAGCAGTTAGGCAGCTGCAGAGAGGCAGCTGGGCGCCCCCACTCCCTCTATTGGCCAGAGGAGACCCGGCAGACCAGCCGAGGCCGGAACCAAAGGGAAGGGCACCGGGAGCAGGAGGACTATAAAAGGGAGCAGACCAGGCAGCCATGGAGGGAACCCAGAGGGAGGCGGCTGCCACTCCTGGCAGACCTCCCTTCACCGGGAGGAGGGGAGGCTGACAGGTGACCAGACTTCCCACCCGCGAAGGGTCAGAGCGAGGAACCTTGGGCAACTGTACCCCTGGAGAAGACTCCTCCCGGGGAGGACCTTGACGAGCTCCCCTCTGCAGAGAGCCTGAGCCCTGTGGACCAGCCCGACGCCGGGAAGGACCTGGAGGAGCTCCCTTCTGCTGAGGACAGCGAGCCCGCCCTTCCGGACTCATGCGACCTGGAGGAGCTGCCGTTGGCCGAGGGGGCCGAGTTTCCAGCCTTGCCGCCCGAAGATAGCGAGGGCCTGATGGGTATGCCCTGGGGGTCCTATCCGGAGGATCACAAGGACGGTGTGCCCCAGGTCTCGTCGGGCAAGGGAAGGAAGTAGCCCAGGGACACTTGTAAGTCGGTGCGTTTCGGCAGGACCCCACTGACACAGTGGCCCGTCGTGTGGTCACTGCTAGGGCCCTGGGCTGGAACGCAGTGGAGTGGGCGGGCCTGCGTTCCCTTTCCCTTCCCTGCTACCCGCCAGAATGTTTGCTTGCCTTACCCCAGCCGGGGTTGAAGGCCCAAACGTGCTAACTGTTGGTTTGCCTCACCCCAGCTGGGGTTGAAGTCCTGAACTTACGAACGGATTGCTTGCCTCGCCCTGACGAGGTGAGGACCTGACAACACACATCAATGGCTCTTCCCACATTCACAAATCCAGTTTTCATCATAGAAGGCAATGAGATTGGTCAGGCTTGATTTACCCATGGTGAATCGTGCTGACTGTTCCTGATTGCTGTTTTCCTCCAAGTGTTTCAGGATGGGTTCTTTGAAAACCTGCTCCATGATTTTTTCCAGGGATTGAGGTGAGGCTAGCAGGTCTGTAATTCCCCAGATCCTCCCTTCTTGAAAATAGGTACTTAATTTTTCCAATCCTCTGGCTCCTCCCCTGTTTTCCACAAGTTTTCAGAGTTAATGGTCAGTAGTACTGCTATCATCAGCCAACTCCCTCAGAACCACTGGATGCAGTTCATCCAGCCCCCTGGACTTGTGCACATTCAGCTTCTTTTAGTAGTCCCTAACCTGACCTTCTGTCACCAAGGGCCTTTTTTTTTTCTTTTTTCTTCTCTGCAATCTGCCATACTCTGTGTAGTGGGTTAGGAGCTGGCCCTCCCTGTGAAAATTGAAGTAAAAACAGCATTGAGTACTTCAGCTTTTTCCTCATCCTCCACCATGAGGATACCTGCCCGATTCAGTAAGGGACCTACACCATCCTTGATCTTTTTGTTATTGATATACTTGTAAAACCCTTTGCTGTTTATCCTTCACGTCCCTTGCTAGCTGCAACTCCAACAGTCCTTTGGCCTTTCTGATTTTTATCCCTGCAGTCTCAAGCAATATTTTTTTATGCTTCCCCAGTCATCTGTCCAAGCTTCCACTTCCTGTTGGCTTCCTTTTTATGTTTTAGCTCAGTGCTGAGGACTGTTAAGTGACGCTGGGCACCTTCCACATTTGATCTTTCTGCTCATCGGAATGGTATCTTCCTGTGCCCATATCAAGAGTTTCTTTTAAAATACAGCCACCTCTCTTGGACATCTTCCCCTTCAGATCAGCCTCCCAGGGAATCCTGCCCATCAGTTCCCTGAGGGAACCAAAAATCTGCTTTTTCTGAAGTCCAGGGTTTGTTTTGCTGCTTTCCTTTCTCCCTTTGATCAGAATTCTGAACTTGATCATCTCATGGTCACTGCTGGCTAGATTCAATTCTTCTCTGTGAGCAGCAGGTCAAGAGATGCAAGGCCCCTGGTTGGTTCCTCCAGCTTTTGTGCCAGAAAGTTGTCATCAGCACTCTCCAAAAACTTCCTGGATTGCCTGTGCACTACTGTACTGCACTCCCAGCAGATGTCAGGGTAACTAAAGTCCTCCATGAGAACCAGGGCCTGTGATCTAGAAACTTCTGCTAGTTGTCCATAAAATGCACCATCCACCTCCTTTTTTTCTGGTCTGGTGGCCTATAGCAAACACCCACCACAACTTGTTTCCCTCTCATCTAAACTTTAACCCACAGACTTTCAACTGGCTCACTTCCACTTCCACCAAAAGGCACCTGTCACATTGATTCACCTCCCCAGCCTGGTTGTCTGAGTGAGAAGTGCAGGCCACAGTCTCTCTGCAAGTCTGCACCAGGATCTGGATAGCAATATCCATGGTCAGAGTGTCTGTCTGAATGCAAGTGCTGGTGGAGGAGACAGAAGGGGTGCTGGCACAAGCAGTGCAGCTCTTCACCATCATAGCTCCAACTCCTTCCCAAACTCCCTGGGATGCTTAGCCAGTGGCTTTTAAAGCTGCCTCTGCCTAGGTCCGTCCTTGCCCCTTGTTAAGCAGACAGGGGAAGGATGATCACTAGGCTGATTAACCACCAGCTTCAAAGGTGAGCAGGGAACAATGGTAGAAACAGCCCCCAGACACTCATGGTCCTAGACTGTCATGTCCTACGTGCAAAGTATTCATTTCATTTTAGCTTAGTCAATGCAAGTCTTATACACTGACTTTCAAAGAAGCTTGAGGGCCCTCTCAAAGTTATTAGATATAAAGAGCTCTTTCAGTACCCAAACTGAAACAAAGCATTTGGCAATAACTCAAGGGTCTTCTCTCTCTGCCTTAGCCCTGAAGCAGATGAACAAGAGAAAAATGTCCCCACTACAGGGCACAGATTTGGGGTAATCTCCACACAAACATCTGTAGGTAGAAATTGGATCAGTCCTTGAAGCTTGCAGGTTGATTATCCACTTTCTAACATTCTTTTAGTGTCAGCTATAACCCCTTTCTACTCTTCTTGTTACTCAGTGACAAGTTTCATTAGAATCTTGCTGAAAGTTCTAGCACTAAACTGAAATATTTGTCATTTTCACTAAGCACTCCTTCTTGTATACATCTTCCCTTTACAAAACAATGGTGAGTTTGTTACCCCGAGTTGGTGGGCAAAGTTGGTATGCTCATTTATTAGGGTTGCTTTCTCTATGGGGAGGATGGTAATTCTATTAGTGTGTTGCTTGTACCACTTGTGTTTCTATATAGGTGTATCTGAGCGGACCAGGTCTATCAGCACTCTCAGCTGACCCCTTATGTGTCCCTGAACTCAGTAGGCTGGGTCACACAGCACTTGTCAGCTGTCACCCTTATATGCCCCTGGAGTCAATCAGGCTACTATCCCTATCAATGAGCAAACCTGACAGGGTTGTGGGCATTACAGGGATCTTTGGCTAGGTAATAGAAGCCTTACTGCAAAGTGATATAAAGAAACCAAGACCACAAAGGAGAGGGAATGAAGTCTTAGAAGAGTCTGGAAACTGGCTTGATAACAAAAGGCATTTTATTACTAGGTATCTAAAACTTGTACTACTAATAATAATTACAAAGGAGAGAAGAATACCCCAAAATACTGTACCCAGTTACAGCATTGATAAACATACAAGGAAAGAACAACACCCAGCTACAATATTACCTAGATTCTACTGTATCAGGCCTAGAGAGAGAGAGTCATAATTAACACAGAGGGAGAGAAAGAGAGAGGTGTGGGGGGGGGGTGTCTCACCACTCTGTAGCAGAAAGGTTTCCAGGTTGTGCAGATCAGGGTCAGAGGCTGGATGGAAACAAAAGCTCCCACAGCAATCAGCAAAGATGAAAAGCTAAATCCCCAGTGGAAAGGATACAGCTTTAGATCCAAGCATCAGGACTCCGGTCTCAATCCAGACTCGCACAGGATTCAGAAAGGATCCAGTCAGGACTTGCACAGGACACACACTACACTACTGTACTACTGGATGTGGGTAAAGTGTGTGGGGTTTTTTTTTTGGTTTTTTTTTAATAAGGACTTGTTTTAAGTGGCCAATACACATTCCTGGCTGGCTGTAATGGTTCAGAGAAGCTCACAATACAGTCAGGCAGACTCAGTATTTTGGGTATCAATTATCATGTCTGTGACTAGAATAGTCTAATTGCTGAGTTTGTTCGGGTTGGTGTGAGATTCCCCATCAGGCAATGCTTCCCTTCTTCTTCAATCCCAGAGTTCAGTGTGGTTCCTGCTTCTTCAATCCCAGGGTTCAGCGCAGTTCTTGCTTTGCAGCCTGGCTCTCCATAGTCAATGCAAATGAAGCTCCATTTACTGTACTGATGGCTTTTGGATATGGGTAGATAAGGATGTCTCCCATTTCCTACTGTTTTTGGTTTTAGTTCAAGCAGAGGTTGGGGGGGGGGGCACAGGCTGGATACTATGCTCTGATTCCTCAAGAACACAGAGCTAACACATAACAAGTCCCCCCCCCCATTGATGGGGTGCTTGCCCTGAGCAAGTATCCCCATCACATTTTACTTAGTGATACTGGGTCTGATCTTCAATCCATTGCAGCTGCCAGATCAGTCGCTGGATCCAACAAACCAGCATAACCAGACCAATTACTAGTATAATTTGGAAGCCAGTGATCACCACAATAGGGTGAAGCAAGATATTTAAAAAGCCTATTGCATTGGGGCTCCACCCAAGCAAACTTTCCCACCAGGAATGTTGGCCTGCAGTTTTAACTGTGGCTACTAGTCTAGAGATTTCCTGGTTGTAGTGCTGAATTTCAAGTTTACCGTTCTCTCCTAAGGCTTTGAGTCTTTGTCATTCAGCTTGCAAAGAGGGATGTGTTAATAGGTTCTTAACAGCAGTGAGACCCATTCCCAGTGAAATGGGGGAAACCTCCTTGTATAACTCAGGGTAAGCATTTAAATGCTGTACAGTCCATATAGGCATAGTAAACTTAATGTCACAAGTAACAATGGTGGTTACATTACAGAAACAGCAATTAATGTAAGGTAACATGGGTTGTATCCATCGTCCATTAATCAGTACAATATCACATCTTGTTCTTACACATACACGTGCTTTCCCAATATAAACAATAGCAGATTCACTTTCCTGGGTAACATCAAAGGAACAATGAGACTTATTTCCAGGTTGTGGGAAGAAGCATTCATCATGTTGTTCGCATTCTTGGTCTTCACAGATGTACCCCAAACCTTCCTTTTTCCTACATCCTTCTACATTTACTGTATTCCACACATTATCTTTCTGCCATGCCCAAGTGTTATGATCTCTGGAGTACATTAGAGTTATCATCAATCTGTAATCCCAGTGGAACCACTCGGTAGATAACTTTAGTTTCCTTGCCTGCCACAGTTATTAGAAATAACTGCAAACTCTGCTGGTGGTGATTATATGAAGCATTAATTAATCTCCACCATGATGGGAGAGCCAATTCTTCCTTTGTTACATGGGGCCAAATTAAGTTGATTGCCTCCATGGGAATTTGTCCCTGTGTGGCTTGCCGAATCACTCCCATGATGAGAGTTTGAATGAGAGCCTGAGCCTGCTCACACGCTGAGGCCAATGAAATATTGTTTTGGAGGGACTGTACCCCAGATACCAATAACCTTTCATCTCTCTCTATAAGTTTTTCCCACCCAGGAAACGTCTTACTTATTAACTGCTGTTCCTCACTTAACTGTTTCAAAGATGCTGTTAACGGGGTTCCCATTTTTCCTATATTTTCTGTGGCATAAGACAGGTTATTAGCCATAACTTCAATATTTGCAGCATCAAGTAAAGAGACTCCAGCTCCCACAGGTGCCATCCAGTCACTTAATTCTCTTTAACTCTATTTACATAGTCAGCCCCTTCCCACATTTGTACCCAATTCCTCCCATCCCTTATGGCTAATGCCAATAAAGGGAGCACATGCAGGTGCAATGTGAGAGATGTTCATGCCTTTTAAATGGATTTGAACCTCCTTTAGTGAGGTCTGAGGTTGAAAAACCAATTGTTCTTGTTGATCCAATTTTAACACATGAGGTCCCACAACTGGGGCTCTTAACTGTCGAAGGGGAGCAATCAGGGGGTCAAAATTTAAAACTGTCTTTGTTGTCAGTTCAGTTTGAATCCACAGTGGTTTACAGAAGAGCGGAACAGAGTTTATTGTGGCTTTAGTGTCACAGTATAGTTGGAATGGCTCTCGGTGGCACTTTGCGTGCAGTTGGCAGTACTTTGCCAAGGGCAGCGTGAGTAATTGTTAGCAGCATAGAACTGGTAATGACGCTGTAGAACTAAGGGGTTGCTCCCATTTCCATAAAATCCATGAATGTGACAGAGCAACTTTACTTCCTGGGCTCCAGCAGGGAAACACTTCCAAAGGTTCAGATGGATCACTGGTTCAGCACAGGGCCTGGACAGCATCAGACCCCAGACACTTATGATCAGCAAGGTTCTGGTGCAGAAATAGGAAGTCATGGCCAGTGTTCAGGACCTACAAGGGGGCAGACAAGAGAAAAACAAACTCCCATTCTCCCCCCTTATATACTGGGGGAATTTGGGGCTAGCAGTTTAGAGCAGAAGTGGAACAATGACCTACAAGAGGGTGGCCATAATAAGTCAAGGACTTTTCTGGCCTTTTACTGCCTCAACATTGGCACAGGCACTGACCAGCCCATCCGATGCGTATTTTCCAACGGCTCAAAGCCATTCCTTCTTGCTAGCCAAGAAGGGTGGCCGGCAGAATGAAGAAGTCTGTTCATTACATTTCCTAAGGGTCAGGCAAGTTACCCTTCCATTTTTTCTTTGAGCTGTGAAGGATGCCTAAAGTAAAGAAAGCAACAACAATTCTGGCAGTGGGACTCCATGTGCCAGAGCACCTGGAGACCCACACTTCAGTAGCTATTTTGTGTTAAATGACTTTGCCTAAACATATTCATTGAATCATTTTACTGCAAACCCCTATATCCTTCAGGGTTTAACAGAGAAAGATTCAGTTTAAATCCTTGTACCTTTACAGATGTTCCTGTAGTAATTAGGCTAACATTCCTGGATTTCCCACTGTAGCCCTTAACAGTGGGTCTCTCATGTCCCTTACTCCAGAGAGGGGGCAAGGATCTGGGTGGACAGAGAATGGGTGTGAGGGATGCACTTCGTACAGGAGCAGCAGCCTGAGGGGTGGCTCCCTGCATTAACTCAGTTCTCCTTATGGCCTGAGACAAAGCATAAGTCAGGACACTAAGAGGCTGGCGATCATATTTCCCCGTATCCTCCCCTAACTTTACTAGCTCTTTCCATATTATAGTTCTAAGGGTTCCTTTGTGTTGGCGTGGCCCAAGGCGAGGAGAGGTTGAGGGGCTAGAGCGTGGAGTATGATTGGCAGAGTGAGGAGCATTATTTGCAAAGGTGATAGCCTGCATAGGCTCTGGGACAGCTCTTTTGCTGCAAGAGGCTGGGGCTTTAAAAAAAAGTCAGACAAGCAAATCTCCTGCCTGCTTGATTTTTGCCACTAGTTCATTCCAGGTCAGGTGTTCCAAATCCACTGCTCCCAGGGTCATTTTAGTCTGAGAATTTAACCCTGAATAGGTGTTCTGTACCAGTTCTGGTCCGTCATAACAAAATGTGATAGTTCCATTCCCCTCTGTATGGGGTAAGGACTGAGAGAGAGCTGCCAGCATTTTCTTTCGAATTAAGTAAGCTTCTGGTGTCTCTCCTGGTTTCTGTTCTTCCACTATGTACAGCTTTTTAAGGGAAGAAGCAGTCAACGATATTCTAAGAGCACTGATCATCCATTCCCGTGGTCCAGCAGTAGTTCTCTCCCAAGAACCTATGCCTATGTCCAATGCCTCTGCATCCCCAGGGGAAGCACACAACTGAGCCAATTGGGTTAAATCCATGCCATCAGCACTGGGGTACCTTTGCCAAATATGAGCCATCCATGAAATGGCAATGTCACGGTTCAGTGGTCCCAACCTCTCAGCAATGGCTTTGGCTTGACTGGGGGACCACCTCACTACATCTGTGACTCTCTCTGTTGTGGGAAGATCAGCTCCTGCCACTATGTGCTGAACCTCCCTTGTGGAAACAGGGGCAACATTATGAACTGGGGGCCAATTGGGGTTAAAAGGGCTTTGGGGGACAGCATCAGGGGGAACTCTCTCTGGGGACCCAAAATCACAATTCTCTTTTATCCTTATTGCAGCTACCACCCCTCTGTGGGCACTGAGTTGGGCACGCAGTTTACTGATTTCTGCCTCACACTCCTGGTGGCCTGCTGCTGCTTTGGCTGCCTTGTTCTCATCCGCCAGGAAGCAAGTTGCTGCTCTGGCTTCTTAACTCCTTTTCATATCTCTCTGCATTCCTGTTTGCCTTGTCTCTCTCCTCTTGCATATTTCTCAGTAAAGTAGCCATCTTAAGCTTTTCCGCTATAAACTCTCATCTATCTGCCTCACATTCATCCAGATGCTGCTGCAACTGCTTTTTCTCAAGTTCCAGTTCCTGCCTTCCCTTCAGCATTTCAACCATATCCAAACATGCATACAATAAAGCCCAAGCAGCAGCTGCATCCTTTGCACCACCACGTGGCTTCATGGTTGTGCAGTATTCTTCAAAGCTCAGACTTGACTCAGTCAGGGGGTTCTCACCCTTGAAACACCCCTTTTTGCCAGGGACATTTTCCCTTCTTTATTACCCATCTCTCTAACCGGCTGGTGTTCTCCTGTCTCAAGCGAGAAGACAAAGGAGTTTTTCCGGCCATTTCAATATTTCTTATCCCACCAAGGATCTCTACCAAAAGTACCAAAACTGCTTTCACACAGTCACTTAAATCTCTAACAGTATTCCTCCACAATCTTAATTCTAAGACACAGCTCTTAACTCTTTATCAGTCTTACAATATTCTAAACACAAGCTTTATCTTAAAAATTCCAGAGGGTTACCAAGTATTCTGTCAGAAAGGGGCCTTACTAAAGGAGCTTGGTCTGGGGGAGAGGAGAAGTAAGAAAAAGCTTTCACAGGTTTGTGACTCAGTTTCCCCACTCTGCAGCAACTACTCAACAATTACCACGTGACTGGGGAGGTCACGTGCTGCCCGTGTTACTCCACCAATTTGTTACCAACTTTGCCCACTGACTCGGGCTATGCTCATTTATTAGGGTTGCTTTCTCTATGGGGAAGATGGTAATTCTATTAGTGTGCTGCTTGTGCCACTTGTTTCTATATAGGTGCGTCTGAGCGGACCGGGTCTATCAGCACTCTCAGCTGTCACCCTTATATGCCCCTGGAGTCAATCAGGCTACTATCCCTATCAATGAGCAAACCTGACAGGGTTGTGGGCATTACAGGGATCTTTGGCTAGGTAATAGAAGCCTTGCTGCAAAGTGATATAAAGAAACCAAGACCACAAAGGAGAGGGAATGAAGTCTTAGAAGAGTCTGGAAACTGGCTTGATAACAAAAGGCATTTTATTACTAGGTATCTAAAACTTGTACTACTAATAATAATTACAAAGGAGAGAAGAATACCCCAAAATACCCAGTTACAGCATTGATAAACATACAAGGAAAGAAGAATACCCAGCTACAATATTACCTAGATTCTACTGTGTCAGGCCTAGAGAGAGAGAGTCATAATTAACACAGAGGGAAAGAGAGAGAAGTGGGGGGGCGGGGTCTCACCACCCTGTGTAGCAGAAAGGTTTCCAGGCTGTGCAGATCAGGGTCAGAGGCTGGATGGAAACAAAGCTCCCACAGCAATCAGCAAAGAAGAAAAGCTAAATCCCCAGTGGAAATGATACAGCTTTAGATCCAAGCATCAGGACTCCGGACTCAATCCAGACTCGCACAGGATTCAGAAAGGATCCAGTCAGGACTTGCACAGGACACACACTACACTACTGTACTACTGGATGTGGGTAAAGGTTTTTTTTGTTTTTGTTTTTTTTAATAAGGACTTGTTTTAAGTGGCCAATACACATTCCTGGCTGGCTGTAATGGTTCAGAAAAGCTCACAATACAGTCAGGCAGACTCAGTATTTTGGGTATCAATTATCATATCTGTGACTAGAATGGTCTGATAATTGCTGACTTTGTTCGTGTTGGTGTGAGATTCCCCATCAGGCAATGCTTCCCTGCTTCTTCAATCCCGGAGTTCAGTGTGGTTCCTGCTTCTTCAATCCCAGGGTTCAGTGCAGTTCTTGCTTTGTAGCCTGGCTCTCAATAGTCAATGCAAATGAAGCTCCATTTACTGTACTGATGGCTTTTGGATATGGGTAGATAAGGATGTCTCCCATTTCCTACTGTTTTTGGTTTTTAGTTCAAGCAGAGGTTGGGGCGGGGGGGGGGGGAGGCACAGGCTGGATACTATGCTCTGATTCCTCAAGAACACAGAGCTAACACGTAACAAGTTACTCACCAATAACTGTCCTCCTTCAACATGGGCTACTTGGATCCCTTCAGTAATAACTGTCTCTGTGCCAGAGCGCCAGATTGGTCAGAAAACTTTTTTGTCCCAGCCCCTCAGAGGGTAGGTGGCCTCCGCCCCTCGCACCACCCACAGCTATGTATATGGCTACCTCCTGACCCCTCCTCAGTTCCACAGAGTCGCCAACTCCATGTGCAGGGATGGAAGGGAGGGACCTGAATGGATCCGAGCAGCCCATCTCAAAGGAGGACTATTACAGGTGAGTAACCCCCCGTTCTTCTTCGAGCGCTGCTCAGATGCATTCAGGAATAGGTGACTACTAGCCATGTTGATAGATGGCGGGTAGAGTTGGCTCTTCCACCTTCAGCATAGCAAAGAAAACTCCCCAGATGGGAAGAGGCCCAGCAAGCAAGACTGTAACCAGAGCCGGGAGGTGAGCTAGGCTCCTGGAATGGCACAGAAGACTTGATAACTGTGGGCCAGCCCAAAGTTAGGGGTAGGTCCAACCCTACCGATGCAGGCATGCAAGGGCAGGATGGACCAAGGTCACTATGGTGAAGATGAAGAATGCAACATGACAACATAGGTTGCGCTTGGCTGCTATATGAGGTGTTATAGCACAAGGAAAGGGACCAGAGAATAAGAGTCTGTCTGGTCATAAGACTTTCCAGCATGAGCTGTAAGGAGATGCTGTAGGCTAGCAAGTATGGGATTAGCTGTAATATCTGTAGCCCCTACAGGAAGCAAGGAAGAAAGGAAAATTGTCCCATGAACAGAGCACATCTGGCCCAAACCGGGAGCCAAAAGGTTGCAGCCTAGCTGTGACAGCTGTGGACTATGCAGTCAGTCACCAGAGGAATGAAGCTATCCCTTGTTCTGGTCACAACCAGCCCCTGGAGGGGGTCTGGGCTAAATTGCATAGATGTATTGGGAAAGCGGGGGGTGTGGGGGTGGAGAGAACCCCCCAGATTCAAGCAAGAAGCATCTGAGGAAGGCACTTTGAAGCAGTACCCAAAAGCAAGAGAAGTGCAGTGAGCAGTGAATTGCATGTCGGCCAGGGAACCCTAAGCTAGTGCGCAAGCGCACGCTTCCAGTGGTGCATGGGACTGAAAATGGGGGTTGTTCAGGTTTTTTTTGAAGGGGTCACCAGGACATTAGCACCCACAAGGTGGCATGATGGCCTTAGGTGGTGTGGTTGGTTGGTACCTATAAGTGCCTCAGTAGTGTACGATCTCATAGACAGGGCCTGTCATTTTGGCCTGTAATCACGTGGGGTTCCAGCATCATGAGGATTGCCTGGATGACAGGGGTATATGAAGAGGGAGGAAGGGGAGGTGGGGAACAATGCAAAATCACTGCTTGGCCAAGCCCTCAGGGTGGCCGAAGGCTTGTGGAGATCCAGTAGCAGGGATACGATGTCGCGTGCCTAGGGCATCATTGGAGGAGAACCATGCTGCAGCTACGTTGCATCTACATGCATAGCAGGAACAAGGGCAGATAGAGACAGAATTGCCCTGGAAGTATGGCTGCCATAGGGAGGATGAGTCGCCTTCCGAGCACACAAGAAGCGGAGTTGCCTGCAAAGTGTCAAATGTGGCACTACCATGGTATCTTGGGTCTAGGGAACCCATGTGTAGGGTTATTTCCAGCTGGATGAAACCATATATAGTCTGGTCCTCAAGGGAATGAGGGAAAACAGTCACGGTAAGGCCATCACAAAGCTCACATGGGGTGGCTTACAAAATTTGGACTTAAATCCCTAGGGTAGGAGGCTGGCTCGCACCTAAGGGGCAGAGCCCTCTGCTGGGATATGTGGCACTGAAGGGCAAGGGGGGGTTGGGGTGGGCAGGCATGAGCAACTCAGTGGAGGGGCTTTTGTGCCCAGATTGCAGTGTTGTACCAGTTATGTAGGGGCTGATGCTGCAGAAAAGGGGTGGGCTCTGATGCAGGAGGCCCAGGACAGGTACTCCCACTGCTGTTCCTCGCCAAGGATAAACACAACATTGATGCCTACCCCTTGAGTTGCTTGATCTAGATGTTCTGGGTCAGGTATGCTAGGTCTCTGCTTTAGAGTGAAAAGAGGAAAGGGGAGTGTGTGAGAAGGGCTTACCCTGCTTCTGGAAGGGTGGGCCCAGGCCGGGGACTCCCAGGATAGGTTGTTCTGGTACCGGCCAAGGTTGCCCAGAAGGGAAAGGGGCTGTGGCAAGGCCTCAGATCCCACTAGAAGGGGGGAATATAGGGTGGCAGGGGTTGGACCGCCCTGCCTTGGCCTTCCCTGGAGGCTAAGGACCACCGTAATGATGCGAGATGCGTCCTGCTTGGCGGTTGGGGTAATGGAAGTTCTTATTTATCACAGGTGTGCTGAGAGCCTCAATCAAGCTGGTCTAGCCAGCATGTCAATGGCATGTTGGCAAGGGGAAGGGTTCCCTCCCCGACCAAGGAATGAGCGTGCATCCTACCTGATGTAGGGTCTTTGGGGAAGCAGGAGTGGTTCTGCATCCTTAGAGGGCTGTGACTGCACGTGCTGGAGCCTTTGCAGCAGTGGCTGGGGCTACTATGAGATGAGCTTCTCGTTGCTGTCAAGTCCCTGTCGCCTACCAGCACAGAGGTTGTCAGTCGAAGGGCACCTGGAAGAGGGATGGGAGGGATGGATCTATTATAAATCCCAAAGTAATGTCTAGGAGTGGACCTCAGGATAGATGGACTGACAGGTAGGGGGTTTGGTTGACAGCACGCATTCTCCAAGGTTGGGGAAAGTACACGGCCAGAATTAGCGTGCCCGAGTTCGCAGTAGCGGGAGAGACGAAAGGATCCCGCTAAGTCCCAATGCCCCCCTTGCCCCAAAAGGAGGGAAAGGACACCAACTGCCCACTCTGAGGGTGCACTGGAGTCTTAATGCATCCCAGATACCTAGAGAATGGGGTGGCAGCCAGATTAGTGCACCAGCAAGGAAGGCGCTGGTCTAAGTCTTACTGCATCTCAGATGTCTTGAGGGTGGGTGGGTGGGCGGGCAGTTGGTGGAGGAAAGGGCCCGGGAGGGAGGAGGCCAAAGTATTTGGCCTCACCCCTGGGGTCCTGCACGGTACCCACCACTGAAAGGTTTTCTGGCAAAAACAGGGCATCCCCTCGAAAAGGCAGGTCAAGGACCACCTGTTGAGCACAAGGGGGCACCCTAGCCTCCCTGAGCCAGGCTGCTCAGTAGATAGTTACTGCCAAGGCCATATTGTGGGCAGCTGTATCCATTGCATCACAGGCCGAGAGGAGGTGGTCCTGGGAGATTATCTGACCTTCGTCTAGAAATGCATCATACTCCTCTCTAGCCTCTGGTGGGAGCAGGTGTCGGAATTTCATGACCGACTCCCACACGGCCAACAAATATCTGCTGGTCGGGGCTTGGTTATTTGCCACTCATAGCTGGAAGGCCAAGGAGAAGTAGACCTCATGACCCAAGAAGTCTAGTTCCCTGGCTTCCCTGGAAGACAGGATGGGGTTGCTGGGGGGCTCACTGGGGCCTAACATCATTTGCACTATGTCCCTCAGGGGGACCGGGTGATCAGTGAGGGAAGGGAAGTCTGGCTCAGGGACCCAGTACTTAATGCTCGTAGTGTCCAAAACCAGGGCAATAGAACTTGGCCTCTGCCACTGAGGACGTGAGGTCCCAGACACTTGGGTGGAGCGGGACTGTCAGGGGTTCTGCTGAGGCAAAGGCAGGCCCAAAGGGTGTCTGGAGGGGAACTGAAAGGATGTACCTCCATCCCTAAATGGGCCGTAGCCTGGCGCAGCAAATCAAAGTGCACCAATAGGCTCCCCATATCGGAGCCCAGTGCTGGGAAAAGAGCAGTACCAGGAGCTCATTGTGAAGGAGAAGGAGTCTCCCAGGGGGACCATTCCTGTGGGTGGAAGCAGAATGGTGACAGTGCCGAAATGTGGTGCTGAGGTCACTTGGAGCCCCTCGCTGGCCCGTCCTCCGGGCTGAGAGTGGGAGAAGGAGTGCAAGACTCTAGGGACAGTACCGGCAATGGCAAGGTGATGTGTTGCCATGAGGATGGTCCTATGGTACCGGGGCCCGGAAGACGGAGGGCTGTACAGTGAGGGAGAGTGATGCCCACGATGGACCCAGGCCTCAGAAGTGAAGGCAGGTTTGCCCCTTCTAGCTGGGATTGGGGCAGGTGTTGTGGGGAGCAGAAGGAGGCCTCGAGTGGCTTCCACTGCTTCAGGAGTTGTCGGCACAAGAAGTGACTCTAAGCAGGCCTGTGGCAAGCCCTCGCTTGGGGAAGGGAGACTGTCTGGTTTGGAGGACTTGCACTCTGTTGGTACAGGGGTGTACCAAGTATGTGGTGCTGAGGGTGATTGTGGCTGGTGCCGGGGTAAACTCAGCACTGGCAATGCTGGACTGTACCAGGCCAGAGGCACCAGGGACACAGGCGATCAGCGCCGGGGTGATCTGGGTGCCAGTGGTACCGGACTGTGTCACGGTGCCAGGGGCAACCTCGAACAGTGCTGGGGTGCCGGGGTTGGCACCAAGCTTGTGCGGCAGTGGTCACCAGTGGTACGGTGCCGTGGGGGCTCCGGTGCTGAGCTGGGTCTCAGCACTGGGCAGGCACCCAAAGCCTCAGGCAGAGAGTGCAGAGCCTGCTCTGAGGCTAGGGCAAGGCACCATTGTTCCCTCTCCTTGATGGTCCTTGGTTTAAAGGCAAGATATAAGGAACAGGCTGAGAGCAGGTGGTCCGTGCCTAGGCAACACAGGCACTTCCCGTGGGGATTGTCCTGGGGGAAGGCCTTGCCGCCCTCCGAGCAGGGTTTGAACCCTGGAACATCCAACGGTGAATGATCTCCCGACCTGCCGACTGAAGGCTCCTGTGTTGGAACTATGTACATGAAGAGTTGCTCCCATTCAGGTGAAAAGCTCAAAGGACGGGCTGCTTGCGTCCACAAGGAGTGGACGTTCCAGATCTGACGCACAAGGCAGAAGAAATGAAACTGGGGAGGGGTTGGGAGGCGACCTTGTATGTAGCTGCGGGTGGCGCGAGGGGTGGTGGCTGCTTACCCTCTTCTTGACAGGCTGGGACAAAAATTTTCCAACCAATCTGGTGCAGAGACACCTATTACTGAATGCATCTGAGCAGCACTTGAAGAACCTGTGTTCAGCCACCACTGCCTTGTTTTTCCCTCTTAGGTCACTTTTTAATTTTTTTCCATCATAACTCATCTTCCCTAACAAACTGAGTATACTCCCAGAGGCAAGAGAATCCTTACAATGAAGGAACATATGGCCTTAAGAATATTTTTGAAGTTCAATAACAGGACAAAAAAAAAAAAAGACTAAAGGTGAGCCTGAGAACTAAAATTAACAAACTTCATTAAAAGGGTAGTTCTATGATAGACTTCAAGGTAGCATGCTTTTCTGTGCTTTCCAATTCCAAAGAATTGAGTTTTTTGGAATCCAAACCTTTAGCAACCAGAACAGCATTTAAAAATCCTCCCCAGAACAAACTGGGCACTAATATTTGCTATTAATAGTGTGGTTTTTGTTTTAATCAAAAATTAAATGACAAAGTGGTACAAAATCAGTGCAAATTAACCAAAGCAGTTTAACCTACTGCTTTTTCTTCATTGTCCCCCTAGCTCCCACTCTTACATAGTGCAGTGCTGAGAGAATTCCCTATCTCAGCCAGGCAAGTCCGGGAACTCTTAAATCCTGGCTACACCTAAGCTGGGGTGGGGGGCCCCCTGTGTAGCCAGTCTCCAGCTTAGCTAGCACCCCTCAGCTGCAAGCCCAGCACAGCTGGCTCCTGGGAGCCTCCCCCTTAATATGGCCCCAAGCCAAGCCCCTCCTTTGCTTCTCCATCCCATGCTAAGCTACTGATACCCACCCAGCACAGCACTTCCCTGTGGCTTAAGCAAAGGAGTCTCCAGCTGTGAAGCTGCCTCCAGGGCAGGATATTTGAATGGCCCCCTTCAACCCCAGCTCTCACCCAGGGAGCCACAAAGCAGCTGATAAGAGCCATTAATGGCTTGAACACTTGTTGCCAATCCCAGTCTTAGTGCCTGAAACTCCAGAAGCACCTGCCAAAGCACCCACTAGTTACGTGACTGGCTTTGAGTCCTGTGGCACTTAAAGACTAACATTTATTGCATGAGCCTTTGTGGGAGAAGATCCTACTTTGTCAGATGTTTTGGAGATGGGGGAACTTGCAGAATGGGAGGAAACTAAATGCAAGAGTAAGTCATAGGATCAGGTCACACTAACAGCAAATCAAAGCAGTTAAGATTCAAAACACTGGGAAACGGCACATAGAGGAAGGTGAAGTCAAGTCACCTATGTGCTGTTGCCCAGTGTTTTGACTCTTAACTGCTTTGATTTGCTGTTAGCATGACTTGATCCTATGACTTACAGAATGGGAGAAACACTCTTGCGTTTAGTTAAGTTCATCAGACACTTTGAAGATGGGAGAAGTGGGATTTTTCTCCCAAGAAAGTCTAACTGCCACAGGACTGCTTGCTTGTTTTGCTGAACTAGACCAATGTGGCTGCCCCTTTAGAACGTGATTGGCTTTGGGGGGGTTGGCTCAATTCCCTGTCCCTGGCTGTCAGGGAAATCCAAGATAAATGGCAGACGAGTGGAGGGACTCAAGAGCTCAACTTCTGTAGACAAGGCAGGCTGCATCCTGAAGAGCAACATGCTATCACCCTAAATCCAAGAGATTAGTGGAGCAATTTAGCAAGACCCTGAAAGCTATGCTAACATGGATGCAAGCAAGAGGAGCCAAAATTGGAATGAGTTACTGCTATTCCTGCTGTTTGTATACAAAGCGGTGCCCCAGGAGTCCACAGGATTTTTCCCTTTCAATCTTCTGTATGGAAGGAAGGTGAGGAGGCTTCCTGATTTTTTTTTTTTAAAGGACTACTGGGAGGGGGACACAGACAATAGGGATGGCCTTGTGATTAGAATACCTGCAGAAGTTTAGGAAGCCAAAAGATATGAATGTGGTCCAAGCAAACCTCCAAGGCAGTCAGGCAAAGCAAAAGGTGTGGTATGATTAAAAAAAAAATGCTTCTAAGTGGTCTTTTGTGATTGGGGATATGGTTCTGGTGCCAAACCCTAACAGCCTATAGCCTGCATTTTACATGTTCTAAGTGGCATCTAAGGCCACATACTTGGTTAAACCTCAAGATCATGCTGTTCCCCAACTTTGACATGTAAATAGGCTTAAGGCTTATCAAAGCAGGGAAGCTATGGTCAATGTAGTCTGCTGTGCAGAAGAAAAAACTGAGGCCCAAGCTTGCTCTGACCTTCTGGCAGAATGCCACGGTGACTTGAGCCTTGGGGGCACTGACAGTTGTGGTGACTTAACACCAAAGGAAAGGGGAGGTGGTGGTCTTGGCACAGTGGAAATACAAGAAGGTGTCTTCCAATAAATCATGGAGAACACCTCTACTGAGTCAAAAGGTCATCACTAGGGCACAGCCATATCACACCCCCTCACCTCTGAACCTACCAAGCCAGGTACAGGAGCAAATCAAGACAGATATAAAATATGCTAGACTTGGGGCATGATCAAGGAGTCTGACAACTCTTGTGCATTACCTGCAGTCTTGGTCCTAAAGTGTGACAGTACCATGAGACTGCATTAGTAGAAACTTAGTACTGTTAGTGTTGGATATTTACCCCATGCTTAGGGTTCATGATGTGCTGGAAACCTTGAGCAGAGCCAAATACCTCAGCACTGTCACTCTAATTCAGGTATTGGCAAATCCCCCTCAATGTAGGCTCTCAAAAGAAAACTTGCAAGAGTTCTGCGGAACCTTTATAGACTAACAGATTTCTTTGGGCATAAGCTTTCATCAGCTCCAACCCCCTTTGTCAGATGCAGCTGACTGCATATAATGAAGTGGGTTGAAGCCCACAGAAGCTTATGCCTAGGGGAAAAAAAAACCTGTTGCTCTACTCTAAGGTGCTGCAGGACTCTTTTGCTGTACACAGATGAACATGGCTACCCCTCTGGATAAAAGAAAACCTCTTAACTGATGTTGGGGTTTTATGGTTTCACAGCACTTCCCCTCAATTAATTAGCGCAGGTGCAAGCTCTCAGCAACTAGTTAATTGGGTGCTAAATGGCTTGCAGAGCTTTGCAAGGGCATATGTGGATGATATGGCTGTGTTCAACAGTATCTGGGCTGTCTACCAGGGACACTTGACAGCAATGCCATCAAGGATCAGGGAACTGGACTTGAAAAGCCACTATCTACAGCATGGGGGTGATCAAAGTATCTTATTGGACACTGGGTGAAGAGAGGCCAAATTCCACTTTTAGAGGGTTTGGGGAAGCTAATGCAGTGGCCTAGGGCCCAGACTAAGCAGCAGGTTGAGTCTTTCATAGGCCTGGTGAATTACAGGAGGCTTGTGTGTGGGTTCATTAATAGTGTGTCCCTGATATCAGATGGGGGGGAGCCAAACCGGATTGACAGGCCAAACCACCTAGGGAACATTTGACAAGGTGAAGCAAGTGTAACAGTCCTTCGAGATGGGCTGCTCACATACATTGAGTTCTAGGGAAAAAAGCAAGGAGTCGTGTGTTACTTAGACTAACAGATTCATTTATTGCATGAGCTTTCATGGGAGAAAAGCCCCACTTCATCAGATGCTTTGAAGAGGGGGAACTTACAGAATGGGATGAAAATAAATGCAGGGGAGTGTAAGACATAGGGTCAGGTCATTCTGTAACAGCAAATCAGAGCATTGTAAAGATTCAAACTCAAGGAATAGCACACAGAGGGAGGGTGAAATCAAATTACCTGTTTATAATGGGGGGGGAGTCCAGTTACAATTCAGCCCTGCTTTCACACAATCTAATTGAATATTAATTCAATTTCAGCTGCTTCTCTTTGAAGTTTTGATGTCCCATTTGATTTTTTTTTTTTTCCTTCAGGACCATCATTAGCAAATCATAAATGGAGTGATTAGGAAGATGGAAGTGCTCAGCAACTTTTGGTGTTGTGGTTTTGGGTGTTGTGGTTTCTGATGTCAGTTTTTTGTGCCCATTCTTCTGAGTAAGGACTGTCCTGTTTGTCCAGTGTTTAAGGTGCAGGGGCACTTGTGGCATAAATTACATTAGTGGATGAGCCCATGAATGGCCCTTTGGAGTAGCTAGCTTGATTAGGTCCTTTGTCTCTTGTGCAGATATGTGGACAGAGGTTGGCAGTGTGGTTTGTTGCAGGGATATGTGCCTGCTTTAATGTTTCTGTTAGGTCTGTAGTTGCTAGTGAGTATCTCTTTAAGGTTTTGGGGGTTGTCTGTAGGTGAGGAGAGGTCTGTCTCCCAAGGCTAGAGAGAGTGAGGGGTCATCTTTTAAAATCGGCTGGAGGTACTTGATGATCTGTTGTAGAGGTCTGACTTGAGCGTTGTACAGTGGGGACCCCTTAACACGTGACTGGTTAGCACGTGGATCCGGTTAACGCGTGCTCTGGTGAGGTCCCCCAAAGCCAGCAAGTTAACACACGCTGCCTACAACCGGAAGTTGGCTGGGGCAGGAAACGTGCAGCAAGCCTTAGTAGTGCTGCCTTTTTCTTTCATGAGCATTGTGGAAAAATGTGCCACGCTTGATCTCCTTGTCACAGAACGTTCAGTATTTACAGTATTTTTGATTAGTGTGATTAAGTGTAAAAAACACTTAAAGGCTTTAGTTCATTACATGCAATATCATACAGTATTTTAGTGTAGGCTTTAATTCATTATGTGTAATAGATATTTTAGTATGGGCTTTAGTTCATCAAGTCAAATAGATATTTTAGTATAGTACAGTACAGTATAGGCTTTAGTTCATAATGGGAGGAGACAAGCATCAGCATTCAGGGCCGTCCTTAAGGGGGGGCAGGAAGGGCAACTGCTCTGGGCCCTGCGCTTTGAGGGGCCTCATGCTTTTGGGGGATCCAACACAGCTGGCTGGAGTAAATAAGCAGGGAGCTTTTTCAAGCTGTGGGACTAGGGAGCAGCTCCGGCTGGTCAGGGAAGGGGGAAGGGAATTCAGACAGGCAGCGTTTGGTTATAGGAGCTCTTAAGTAGCCACCTTCCCACAACTGCTCCGTGAGGGGAAGAGAAAGGGCAAGTGTTGAGATAAGAGGTAAAACTCATGGAGCCAGCCTCAGTCAAGCAAACAGGAACAAAGTCAGGAGAATGTCACATCCCGGACCTTTACAAAACAGGACCTTCTCTTTGAATTTACATCAGCATCTCCAGAAAGTGTTCTCAGATATTAAAGAACTTTTTTCCTTCTACATTTAACAAGACTTTTCAGTCTTCAGGGATGTCTTTTTGAGCAAACTTCTCTGCGCAGATAATGATCTATTATACCTGAAACAGAAGACCCCAGGCTAGCACTTATATGGAAATACTGGGTTTTTAGGGTTAATGGCCATCAGTCAACACATTAAAGAAGTTTTTTGTCCTTCCTTCTGCACTGTAAGTATGCCCCATTGTCAGTGATTGCACTCAGAGCACCAGTCCCAAAGCATGGCAAAGAGGAAAGCAACTGTGGCCAAAACAAACAAGGAATCCTGTGGCACTTTTAAAATTTATTTATTTGTTAGCTTTTAAAAGTGCCACAAGACTCCTTGTTTGTTTTACGTCAGGGGATCTGAGAGGAGGCCAAAGGTCCCTTGTTTCTTCCTCTCATCCTCAAATAGTACCTGAGGTTCATTACTTAGATCACCTGCAAAGCAATGAGGAATGTATGAATACATATATTAAAATAAGATGGAAAAGGAGAGTCAGGCAGCATAAAGGAAATAATATGCATTAGACAATTGGAATCCAGCGCTTTAAGGTGAGAGAGGACCTGAATTTATTTCTTGATATCATCCAAAAATAGCTTCCCTCTCTCTGAATTCTCAATTTAAAAAAAACTTGATCTAAGAAAAATGATTAAACTTGTAAAATTGTGTGCCCATCTTGAACAGAAAACCAGAACCACAAAGAAGAGTACCTCCAGATGCTCCTGTCCACTTGGCCGTGAGGTTGATGAAACATCACCATGACACATTCAGTATTGCCTACCCTAAACATCAAAAATAGTCACAAGTCTGGCTTAAATATATCATCAAAACTCACTTAAAAATAAAGAGATGTTTAAAGAAATAATAAATGGGGGGAGCTATTTTCTGTGACTTCTGGGGTTTTGAGCCTTTAGGATAAAGTCAGGTCATGTTTTTCTGCTTCTCTCTGCAACTTTTTAGCCTGAGGGCTAGACATTTATGATTTTATTAAAGAAAAATTATGATACTGCCCAGTGTGCCCTCTAAGCTGATGATGCAGCTGAACAAGTTATTGGTGCACAAGTTATTGGGGAGCCAGCAGGCAGCAGCGAAGAAGCCTACTGGGGCCTGGAGAACCAGCAGGGAACTTACTCAGCTGCACCATCAGCTTAGAGTAGTGGTTCCCAACCTTTTTCAGGCTGGGGCCCCTTTGTAACAAAAAACAAAAACAAAAAAAAAATGTTTGCAGACCCCCTCGGCTGATTATGTAATCTGGCCAGCATGGGCAGACTCTGCCCTGCACCAGTGGGAGAGCTGGCGAGTAGTGCTGCCATCACCATTGCCTGCACCACCAGGGAGCTGAGCCATGGCAGCTGTGGTCCCCTGCCCTTGTCCCTGCTGGGGAGCTGCTGTGGTTCCACCGCCCTGCCAGGATACAGCCACAGACAGGGAAAGGATTCCGGCCCCAGGTAGGGAGAGGCTCCGCAGACCCCCTGCAAAGTGTCTGCAGACCTCTGGGGGTCCCCAGACCACAGGCTGGGAACCAGTGGCTTAGAGGGAACATTGCGCTGCAAAGTTTTTAAAATGGGGGGGGGGGGGGCACAAAAAACTTGTTGTTTTGCCCGGGGCCCCGCGCCCCCCCCCCCCCCCCCCGGGACAGCCCTGTCAGCATTCATACACAGTTGAAGAAAAACTAGCAGCTATAGATTGGATACATAATGGTGAAACCCAAGCCAGAATTTCTAGAGCTCTAGGGATTGCTGAATCAACCTTAGGAGGCTGGATAAAAATTAAACAAAACTGCACAGTTTTGTACGACAACTAGATTCTCAAGTTGCCCTGGGGTGAAAATGTGTGCATTATTTAGCAAAGCCCAGTCCTCCATGGCCAGGCAAGTAAATTGGGAGCTTAGTGGCTGATGAAACACATCAAGCTAGCAAAGGCTTTATAAACCAGTTTAAAAGTCCCCACGGTATTTTGCAAGCTAGCATTTCTGGAGAGAGCTGATCAGCTGATGAGACTGCTGCTAATGAGTTTCTTGCCAAATTAAAAAGTAAATGGAAACTGAATTATAGCGATGAACAAATATACAACTGTGATGAAACAGCTTTATTTACAAAGCTTTTGCCAGACAAAACTTTAGCTTTGAAATATGAAACCCAAAAAAAGGCTTTAAAAAAAATAAGACAGGATTGCACTTCTATTTTGTACAAACAAGACAGGCAGTGACAAGCTCAAACTGCTTCTCATTGGTCAGTTCAATGACCCTCAGTGCTTTAAGCACCTTAACAAAGCTAAGCCGCCTGTCATATACACCAGTAGTAAAAATGCTTGGATGACTAGGAGCATTTTTGAAGAATAGTTCCACAACTTTTATTCCACCTGTTTGTAAACATCTCCGCAAGAAAAAACTCAAACCTAAAGCACTGTTGCTACTTGACAATTGTCCAGCCCATCCTCCTGCTGAATTATTGGCATCAAAAGATGGACAAATCTGTGTATTATGTCTCCCATTCAAGACAACATCAAAAATCCAACCCCTGGACCAAGGCATTATTCAAAATTTTAAAAGCAATTATAGAAGTGAGTTGGTCACAGAAATGATTTCATGAGTCATCAAGCGTTTCTGAATTCCTAAAAGATTTCAACATAAAAAATAATTTTAGTGAAAAAAGCTTGATAGTGTAAAACAAAAATCTATTGAAAATGGCTGGATGAAGGCTCTCAGGCCAGCTTTTCCTGTCAAAGGTTCTGCCTCTGAAAACCCAAACCGCAGTGATTCAGAATCGGAATTTGAAGGGTTTATAGAAGAAGACGTCCCGCTAACAAAAACACAAACAAAAGATAAAGCTAAACTTTTTTCAGTTACTTAGACTTGAATTTAGCCACTCATTTGAGCTCAGAAGATGTGTCTAGAACTAGATGAAAATGGCACAACTACAGCCAAGCTGACAGAAGAAATAATCACAAGTTGAGGCTGTGTCCAACCGTGAAAGTGATGAGGAATGGTTACAAGAAGAAGGAGTAAATAACAATGAGGAGAATTGTGTTGAAAAAGCCAAAATTTCCCATTCAGAAGTGCTAAATGCTTCCATGATATATGGAGGAGCAAGATGCAGAGAATATCCAAACTCTACACCTAAGCAGGATTGGGGGGTGGGGGGGTGCGTGTGTGAGTGAGAAAAGCCAAGCATGGGAAACAGCAGAAAATAACATCATACTTCGTAAAAACTCCATCCCAGCAAGATGAACCTGCAGACTGAATAAACTTTTATATAAACACATTTCTTGGATTATGAACTCTGTGGACTCAATGTGGAATCATGTGCTGTATGTAATACAGTATGGTGATGGCAATATAGTACTGTACTATAAATATTCAAAATGGATTCACTCTATTAGTATTTTTGCACATTGATACAGTATTTTCATCACTTTTCATAGTTAGATATGAATTCTTAAATTTGTCTAAATGTATTTTCATGATTTGTGTATTTTTGCATATTTTGTTTTAAAAATCAGATCATGAATAAAACTTTAGTGAAATACAAACAGAATCCATTTTTAGGAGCATTGTAGCCCATGTCAAGATACACCAACTGCACTCTGTGCATTTATTTAAAAAAAATACTGTACTGCACTGTATTTTAGAACATTTCACTGGTCCCATTCAATGTTCCCTCTAAGCCGCTGATGCAGCTGAGCAAGTTCCCTGCTGGTTCCCCGACTGCCACTGGGCTCCTTCCCTGCTGCCTGCCAGCTCCCCCAGTGCATCCAACAACTTGCTCAGCTGCATCATGAGCTTAGTGGGAACACTGCTCCTTCCCCACCTGCTTTCTGGAGTCCTGGGTGCTTTCCCAGCTGACTTCCCCGCCCCCTACCCTTCCTCCTAGAGCTGTAACGGCCAGCATGAAGGGGGCAAAGCCCCTGGTGGGGAATTTTAGAGGGCAGAGGGAATGGATCCAGTCTTCTGCAGCAGCTGGGGATGGATCTGGATCCATTCCCAGCTGCCACGGGGAGCCAGATCTGTCCTCTGAGCCCCTAAAATTCCACTGGCAGCAATCCAGATCCCCCCCCCCCGGCATGGTGGTAGCAGAAGCTTCCCAGCTTGTCTGGTGGCAGCTGGGGGAGGATCCAGATTCCCCTGGCCTGCCAGTGGTGGTGGAAAGCTTCTGCCACCACTAGGCCTCCCAGATACCAAAGCCTGGAAAGGAGGACAGGGAGTATGAAGAGGAGAACATTAGAGGACATATGGAGAAAATGTAGCGTTTAATATAATATTCTTCTGTTTTTAGGGGGCCTTGGAATGTTTAGGATGGAAGCTCGAAGGATGTAGGTAACTATACCAATCAGTAGCTTTTCGGTATAGGGTGGTGGTGATGCATCTATCCCTGATTTGTACAGAGACAGACGTCTTTAGGATCTCTGTCAAGCATTCTTGAAACTACAGTACCCACTTGGGGAAGTAAGAAAACAAATTGACAGAGCTAGATGGGTTCCCCAAAGTCATCTACTACAGGAGAGGCCCAAGAAAGAAAACAGAACACCACTAGTCACCACATACAACCCCCAAGTCAGACCTCTGCAACAGATCATTAGGGACCTACAGCCTATTCTAAAAGATGATCTCTCTTTCTCTCTCAAGCCTTGGGAGATAGACCTCTCCTTGCTTATAGGCAGCCACCCAGTCTTAAACAGATACTCACCAGCAACTACAGATTTAACAACAGAAACATTGAAGCAGGCACACACCCCTGCAACAAACTATGCTGCCAAGTCTGCCCACATATCTGCACAACAGATACCATCATAGGCCCCAATCAAGCCTGCTACTCCATCAAAGGCTCGTTTACCTGCTCATCTACTAATGTAGTCTATGCCATCATGTGCAAGAAATGCCCCAACACCTTATATATTGGACAAACAGGACGATCGCTGCGTAAAAGGATGAATGAACACAGAGCTGATATCAGAAATCACAGAACAAAGAAACCAGTTGCTGAGCACTTCTATCTTTCTAATCACTCGATGAATGATTTGTTAATGACTGTCGTCAGGGATGTGGCTGGGACATCAAGACTTCAAAAAGAAACAGCTGAACTTGAATTAATATGCAAGCTAAGTTCTGTGAAAGCAGGACTGAATTGAGACTATGGGGTTTTTTCCCATTACAAAAGGTAATTTGACTTCAGGCTTCCCATGGTTTGAACCTGAAAACTGCTCTGATTTGCTGTTACTGTATGACCTGATCCTATGTTTTACACCCCCTTGCATTTATTTTCATTCCTTTCTGTAAGTTCACCCATCTTCGAAGCATCTGAGGAAGTAGGATTTTCTCCCATGAAAGCTGATGCAAAAAATAAATCTGTTAGTCTCAAAGTGCCACACAACTCGTGGGTGGGTGGGTGGGGGTGGGTGTGCTTTTTTTCCCCTGTATTCCTATAGTCTTCCTTCTTGTTTCCTTAGACCAGGTGTGGCCAAACTGCATCTTGGGAGCCCCACATGGCTCTTGGAAGAATGTCAGCAAATCAATTTAGTATGTAAAGATATATGACTGTATGCCTCGGTGCAGCTCTTGAAGGTTGAATAATCAACTTGTGTGGCTCTTGAGTTCCATAAGTTTGGCCCCCCCGGCTTAGACAGTTAAATTTGAATCTTCAACATTACTGTCTCTTTTTTGTAGAAAACAAAACTTTAGCATACGTAACTGAAAAGAATGGTCAATCTCAAGTCTTGCACCTCTAAATCAGAGACAGACTGAAAGGTGATGGAAGATGTACAATAAAGGAAGCTTCCCAGTGATTATCCTTTAACAGTCTCAGATATTCAAATACCCCTCACTTCAATGAATGCTGCTCTTCTGTGTTATGCTGGCATAGAGGTACCCTAATCTTAGATGACAATGCTCTATTTTCTAATCATAGAATCATAGGGTTGGAAGGGACCCCACAAGGTCATCTAGTCCAACCCCCTGCCAAAAAAAGCAGGACCACTCCCGTTAGATCATCCCAGTCAGTGTTTTGTCCAGCTGGGACTTGAACACCTCCAGAGATGGAGATTCCACCACCTCCCTAGGCAACTTATTCCAATGCTTCACCACTCGCCTAGTAAGGAAGTTTTTCCTAATATCCAGCCTGGACCGCCCCAGCTGTAACTTGAAGCCATTGCTTCTCGTTCTGCCCTCTGTTACTACCGAGAACAGTCGAGCTCCCTCCTCCTTGGAGCAACCCTTCAAGTAGTTGAAGGTTGCTATCAAATCCCCCCTCAGTCTTCTCTTCTTCAGGCTAAATAAGCCTAGTTCCTTCAGTCTTTCTTCATAGGGCTTGTGCTCCAGCCCTTTGATCATTTTGGTTGCCCTCCTCTGGACTCTCTCTAATTTGTCCATGTCCTTTTTGTAGTGGGGAGCCCAAAACTGGACACAGTATTCCAGATGTGGCCTCACTAGTGCAGAATAGAGGGGAATGATCACATCCCTTGATCTGCTGGTAACACTTCTTCTGATGCAGCCCAGTATGCCATTGGCCTTTTTGGCAGCAAGAGCACACTGCTGACTCATATCCAGCTTCCCATCCACCATGACTCCCAGGTCCTTTTCTCCAGTGCTGCTATTTAGCTGATCACTCCCCAGCCTGTAGCAGTACATGGGGTTTTTTCGTCCCAAGTGCAGGATTTTACACTTATCCTTGTTGAACCTCATGAGATTCCTCTTGGCCCACTGCTCCAGTTTGTCTAGGTCTCCCTGAATCCTGTCTCTGCACTCTAGGGTGTCTACCGTTCCCCCCAGTTTGGTATCATCTGCAAACTTACTAAGTGTGCAATCTATCCCATCGTCCAGATCATTAATGAAAACATTGAACAGAACTGGCCCCAGGACCGACCCCTGGGGCACACCACTTGTTACTGCCTGCCAACTTGACATGGAGCCATTGATTCCTACGTGCTGAAACCGTTGTTCTAGCCAGTTTTCTATCCACCTTACAGTCCATGCATCTAACCCATACTTCCTTAATTTGCCAATGAGAATGCTGTGGGAAACCGTATCAAAAGCCTTGCTAAAGTCAAGGTATATCACATCAACGGCTCTTCCCGCATCCACAAATCCAGTCATCTCATCATAGAAGGCGATGAGGTTGGTCAGGCATGATTTACCCTTGGTAAATCCATGCTGACTGTTCCTGATTACTCTATTTTCCTCCAAGTGTTTCAGGATGGATTCTTTGAGAAGCTGCTCCATGATTTTTCCAGGGATTGAGGTGAGGCTGACAGGTCTGTAATTCCCTGGATCCTCCTTTTTGCCTTTCTTGAAGATAGGTACTATATTTGCTTTTTTCCAGTCCTCTGGCACCTCCCCCGTTCGCCACGAGTTTTCAAAGATAATGGCCAACGGTACTGCTATCTCATCAGCCAGCTCCCTCAGCACCCTCGGATGCAGTTCATCCAGCCCCATGGACTTGTGCACATCTAGTTTCTTTAAGCAGTCCCTAACCTGACCTTCTGTCACCAAGGGCCTCTCTTCTTCTCCCCAGTCCCCCGTACCTAGTGGGTGTAATCAAGGGTGTAACTCAGTAGCTAATCCTGTGAGTTCAAAGCAGTGTAATGCCTATCTACCCAGTGCATGCATTGTCAAAATGGTGGTGTCCTGACAGTAGGACACTGCAGGATGCAGTCCCCAGTGGTGTTCCCTCTGGTTAGACTGGCTGCATACATTCCCTGCAGTGGAGAACATAACCAGGGTGCCCTAATGATGGGGGACGGCTAGTAGCTTTACAAAACACTTGACTTCTCAGGTGGCCAACAGTTCTCTCCTGTAGAATCTAACTAGACTGGACTGCTCAGCACTCCTGAAAATGGAACTAGAGCCAGAGATGGGCAAGACACCACAACTCAAACTCTCCTTTTCTTTCTAGGAACTCCAACAGCTCTGCAAGCAGTATAGCAACATCAAACTACTTCAACTTGGTGAGTGAAAGGGCCTCAAAACAACAGAAGCATGTGCTACCATAGCAAGGTTAGGGTGACTTTTGAACCATGGGACGGTGGAAGATAAGTCATGTATCTTCATTAATGAACTTAAAGCCATTCTCCAGGTCTCTGGTAGTGAGGAGACTTCTAACTTGCGTGAAAGTCTGCTTCTAGCACTAAAGTATGCTTGGCTATCTGTTGTAGGCCTTAGTGTTCAACAGACTCTTTTCCTAGCCCAAATTTCGTCAATTTACAGCAGTCAGATGACAAACTTTCTTCTTCCCTCACACCTGACTAAAGCCTGCCATTTTTAGTCTCACTAGAGAAGAACTGAAGCAAAACTCCTATATTCAAACAACTTCAGAGTCTAGATCCATGCTTGTCTGGATTCCATCTCTATGTGGAACAGTATTTCAGGGACCCAAAAACTTTGCTCCTTTTTTGTATTGACCACACAGGGCCAGTCTTGCTGCTGGATTGAAATCACACTTCCCCCTTGTGCTCAATAACTGGTGAACATCAAAAACAAAGTCCTATAGACCTTAAAGACTAACAACATTTTTGAGCATAAGCTTTTGTGGGCTGCAACCCACTTCATGGATGCATTAATATACAGATTATGCATCTAACAAAGTGGATTGCAGCCCATGACAGCTTATGCACAAAGAAACTTGTTAGTCTTTAGGCTGCCACAGGATTCTTTGCTGTAAACAGACTAACACAGCTACCTCTCAGGAACTTGTGATGAATGTGAAATTGTAAGGGACTTGTCCCCTACTGGCCAGAAGAGAAATTGTGAGACGGATCAAGCATCAGAACTGGCCATGCATGCCCAGATGTGAATCAGTCTGGGATGAGGAAGTCCTTATTTCCCACTCATTAAAGAGAAAGCAGACCTGGGACAACATAGTCTGGGTTGTCCATTCCTTCTTGCCTAAATGTTTTCTCTATGCTCATTGTGGTAGTGCTTAAATTTCCACTCAAGCATATTTCCTAAACCTATCCTGACCAGAGTGGTACAATGGCTCTGCATTCCAATATCATCCCATGCTGGGTGCACAGGCTAGCACAGCAATACAGAATCCACTTCACTGCTGATTTCTTCTCCTACCCATGGCAGATGTAGTCTGTGAAAACAGCATACAGAAAGTAGTCAAGGAAGTGGAAGAGCTCTTGGGGGACACAGGGCTGAACTGCCTCATTAACAATGCTGGTATCAATGTAGTTGCTTCCCTGGAAGAAGTCACAGCTGAAACAATGATCACCGTTTATGAGACCAATACAGTTGCTCAGCTGATGGTCACTAAGGTAAGACTGGGACATGGGTTTGCTTTGGGGAGGAGACTAAAGGGTCTGTACTTCATGAGCTCTAGTTATGCTTCTTTGCATTATACAAGTCTGACTCACTGGCTAAGGCAAACTCTCAAAGCTGTTAGACTAGTTAGCCAAGTAGGCCAGGCCCAAGCCTAGCCCAATATGTATATGACACACTCCACAAAGTTTGATCGTGCCCTCTGGTTTGAGCACTGAACAGTACACAGTGGACCACCTCAAAGCAACTTTCTAGCCTTTCTTTGGTAAGCAAAGCTCAGAGAGAGAGTACTCTTTTGTCTTTCTGGATTGCTTCTAGGGTCCACAGTACTGGATCCTGAGCAGACTCTGAAACGGTAAATACTCAAATAATCAAATCAGGAAGCCACTTGATTTCATTCACATGAAGCTCTGTTGGTTCTAAAGTCATTAACTAGCTCACCAGTGAGTCTACTAGTCTCAATTTCACTGCAAGGCAGATGGTAGCATAGAATTGTCATGGCTGTGTTACACTCAGCCCTTAATAGAATAGTTAAGTGCAGACTGGTCTTGTTCAGGCTGAGACTGAGGATTCATTGTAAGTAGTAGAAGTACATAGCATCCATCACCATTCATTTTTGACAGTTCAGTTTCCAGTTTGGAGTTGCCGGCAGCCATTTGATATCTGTTTTATATTGAGACTGGGCAGTTCTCTGCTGGTGGCCATTTTGATACCTATTTTATATCAAGATTGGTTGGGTTTGTGCTTGTGTGGTTTTGGCCTTGTGCATGTCTGTGTGTAGTGCTTGTGCTTGGCCACATGAAACAGGGTGTGGATCTTGGGTGAAGAGAGAAGTGGGTGGGTGGGGGGGCCTATCAGCCATTTTGACCAAGTGAGCAGAAATGGAGGAAAGCGTGTGTGTGTGTGTATGCGCACACGCGCATGCTTGAACACAGGAGCCAAGGTTTGGGCCTCAGACAGAGAGAGGCCAGGGTGTCATTGTTCATTTTGACCAGGTGGAGAGAAATAGAGGAGGACTGGGTTTGAGAGACAGGTAAAGGACTGTGTGAGAGTAAGAAGGTCTGAAGTAAAGGCTGAAAGAGTAAAGGGGAATGGAGTGAAGGCTGCGGGGATGTTACCAGATCAGTGACCAGAAGGAAACTGAGAACCAGTCTGGGGGCAGTGCACCTTAGGATCAAATGCCTCCTCTCTGCTGAGCCAGTCAGGCAGCTAGAAAAGGACAGCCTTTTTTAAAAATGAAGGCTGAGTTTGATAGAGCTGTAAAGAGGATTTGGTTGGAATCAAGGACTATACAAAAATGAATTCAATTTGCTATGAGATGACTAGTTTGCTACATTTGCTAATGATAAAGAAGCAAAGACTAGTAAAGAGACTCAAATGGACTAGCTGGGGAAAGAGAAGGAAAAATGTTCTGATTGGTATAAAGCAACAGCTGTCAAGATAAGAACAAATGGAGGCTAGAGAGGATAAAAAGACTGAGGAACACATGGCTGGGACAGGCAGAACGTCTTACTTAGTGGAAATAATAATAAAAAAGGTGACTCTGATATAAAGAAGAGCCTGCTAGTTTAAATCCAAGCAGTCTGACAGGCAGAGAGTTTTTAAAGCAGCAGGAGTCTGAGCTAGCAGGGACAGACAGGCACACAGAGAAGCAGCTTATCAGCCACCCAGAGTGTCACATCCAGCTGCTGTGCCCCAGAGGCTGGTTTAACTTGTTTTGGATGCCAGTTTTGTCTGACTAGTGGTGTCTCCCTTGCTATCAGCTCAGAGTCTGGGTAAATTTCATTCTTGGAGTGCTGCTCACATCCATTCTGGATGAGGTGTGCATGTGAGCCCAGAACCTTTTTGCCCTAGCCTGTCCCCATAGGGTCAGTGGCCAACAACCCCTATTCTGCACACCTACGCTGCTATATAGTTATCCCTGAACCTACCCCCCCCCTTTGTTTGTTCTTTCCGCCTGCTGGCAACATTCCTGGAACTGCCTGTTCTTTGAGCGCTGCTCGGATGCATTCAGTAATAGGTGTCTCCGTGCCTGAGCGCCGGATTCATTGGAAAACTTTTGTCCCAGCCTGTCGGGAGGAGGGTAGGCGGCCTCCGCCCCTTGCACCACCTGCTGCTACACATACGGCTGCCTCCCCACCCCTCCTCAGTTTCATTTCTTCAGCCTTGAGCGTTGGATCTGGAACATCTGCTCCTTGTGAATGCAAGCAGCCTGTCCTTTTCTTGAGCTTTTTGCCTGACTGGGAGCAACTCTTCATGGACATAGTTCCAACACAGGAGCCTTTCATTGTCAGGCCAGAAGATCGTTTACCACTGGATATGCCAGGATTCAAACTCTGCTCCGAGTGCAGCAAGACCTTCCCCCCAGGATGATCCCCATGGGAAGTGCGTATGGTGCCTAGGCACATACTACTTGGTCTCAGCCTGTTCCCTACGTCTCTCCTTTGAACCAAGGACCATCAAGGAGAGGGAACAACGGCTCCTTGCCCTAGCCTCAGAGCAGGCACAGCACTCTCCGCCTGAGGCTTCGAGTTCCCGCCTGGTTCCAAGACCCAGCTCAGCACCGGAGGCCCCATGGCACTGTACCACCAGTGGCCACCACCACACAACCTCGGTGCCAACTCCGGCACTTCAGTGCCAGCCCAACACCTTGGCACCATTCGAGGTCGCCCCTGGCACCCAGGCATAGTCCAGTACTGCCAGCACCCAGATCACCCCGGTGCTGATCATCTGTGTCTCCGGCACCATTGGCCCGGTACAGTCCGGCGTCACCAGTGCCAAGTTCACCCCAGCACCAGCCACAATCACCCTCGGCACCGCAGACTTGTTACACCCCTGTACCGACAGAGGGCGAGCCCTCCCAACCAGGCAGTCTCTCTTCCCCAAGCGAGAACTCACCATGGGCCCACTCAGAGTCACTCCTTCTGCCAACAACTCCTGAAGCAGTGGAGGCCGCTCAAGCCCTCCTTCTGCTCCCCACACCACCAGCCTCAGTCCCAGCTAGAAGGGGCAAACCGGCCTTCACTTCTGAGGCTTGGGTCCATCGTGGGCATCGCTCTCCCTCACCATACAGCCCTCCATTTTCCACTCCATTGGGCCCTGGTACCATAGACCCATGCCCACGGCAACACATCTCCTTGCCGTCGCCGGTATCGCCCCTGGAGTCTTGCACTCTTTCTCCTGCTCTCAGCCCAAAGAAGGGGCTGTCAAAGGGCTCCAAGCGACCTCGGCACCGCACTTCAACACTGTCACCGTTCTGCTTCTGCCCACAGGAATTGTCCCCCCCAGGAGACTCCCTTTCCTTCACAACGAGCTCCCGGTACTGCTCTCTTCCCAGCACCGGGCTCCTATACAGGGAACCTATCGGCACACTTTGATTTGCTGCGCCAGGCTATGGCCCATTCAGGGATGGACGTACAACCATTCAGTCCCCCTCTGGACACCCTCTTTGGGCCTGTCTTTGCCTCAGCAGAACCCCTGACAGTCCTAATCCACCCAAGCGTCTGGGACCTCGCGTCCTCCCGGTGGCAGAGTCCAAGCTCTGTTGCCCCAGTTTCGAACATGGTAAGTGTTAAGTACCAGATCCCTAAGCCAGACTTCCCTTCCCTCGCCAATCACTTGTTTCCCCCCGTGGTGCGCCCTAGCAACCCCCTCCTGTCTTCCAGAGAACTAGACTTCTTGGGCTGTAAGGTCTACTCCTCGGCCTTCCAGCTACAAGTGGCAAATAACCAAGCCCTGAACAGCAGATATTTGCTCGCTGTGTGGGAGTCAGTTGCGAAATTCCGACGTCTGCTCCCACCAGAGGCTAGAGAGGAGCATGATGCATTTCTAGAGGAAGGTCTGATAATCTCCCAGGACCACCTCCTCTCAGCCCATGACGCAGTGGATACAGCCACCCACACCATGGCCTCGGCGGTAACTATCCCCTGAGTAGCCTGGCTCAGGGAGGCTAGGGTGACCCCCACTGCTCAGCAGGCAATCCTTGACCTGACTTTTGGAGGGCATGCCCTGTTCCTGCCATAAACCCTTTCGGTGGTGGGCACCGCACAGGACCCCAGGGATGAGGCCAAATATTTCGGCCTCCTCCCTCCTGAGCCCTTTCCTCCACCGTAAACCCCTCGGGGCAACGCCTTTCCCCTCCAGTGCTGCTTCTCTCATCATCGTGGGGATACAGATGAACCTTCCCCACCCCCGGCATCCCGTTGCTATGGTGCTGAGACCTCTCCGTGCTCTCTCCTGTAAGGAAGGGGCTGGCCCATTTGGCCACCCACCCACTCTCAAGGCATCCGAGATGCAGTATGACTTTAGTGCACCAGCAAGGAAGGTGCTGGCCTTATCTGGCTGCCACCCCATTCTCTAGATATCCGGGATGCAATGAGACTCCAGTGCACCCTCAGAGTAGGCAGTTGGTGTCCTTTCCTTCCTTTCAGGGGCATCAGGACTTAACAGCACCCTTTCGTCCTCTCTCGATACAGCAAACTTGGGCACGCTGATTCTGGCCGTGTACTTCCCCAACCTCACGGAACGCGTGCTATGTCAACCAAACCCCCTGCCCGTCGATGCATCTATCCCAAGGTCCACTCCTTGATATCCTAGATGTTACTCTGGCATTTATAGTAGATCCTCCCCTCCCATCCCTCTTCCAGGTACCCTTCGACCAACAACTTCTGCGCCAGTAGGCAACAGGACGGGTCTTGACCGCAACGAGAAGCACATCTCATAGTAGCCCCAGCCACTGCTGCAGAGGTACCCTACATCAGGTAGGATGCACGCTCATTCCTCAGTTGGGAAGGGAATCCCTCCCCTCGCTAACATACCATTGACATGCTGGCTAGACCAGCTCGACTGAGGCTCTCAGCACCCTTGTGCTAGATGAGAACCTCCACTACCCCAGCTGCCAAGCAGGACGCTTCTCACATCATTATGGCAGTCCTTAGCCTCCAGGGAAGGCCAAGGCAGGGCGGTCCAACCCCTGCCACCCTATATTCCCCCCTTCTAGTGGGATCTGAGGCCTTCCAACAGCCCCTTTCCCTTGCGGACACCCTTGGCTGGTACCAGGATACCCTATCCTGGGAGTCCCCGCCTTGCGTCCACCCTTCCAGAAGCCGGGTAAGCCCTTCTCGCACACTCCTTTCATTCGCTCTAAGCAGAGACCTAACATACATGACCCAGAACTTCCAGATCAGGGAACTCAAGGGGTAGGCATCAATGTTGCATTTATCCTTGGCGAGGAACAGCAGTGGGAGTACCTATCCTGGGCCTCCCACATCAGAGCCCGCCCTCTTCTGCAGGATCAGCCCTACATAGCTGGTACAATACCACAAGCCGGGCGTGAAAGCCCCTCCACCGAATTGCTCGTTCCTGCCCACCCCAACGCCCCCTTGCCCTTCAGTGGCATGTATCCTGCCGGAGGGCTCTGCCCCTTAGGCGCAGTGGTTTGCATTGTTCCCCACCTCCCCTTCTTCCTTCTTCATATACCCCTGTAATCCGGGCAATCCTCGTGATGCTGGAACCGCATGGGATTACAGGCCAAATGACGTGAGCTCATACACCACTGAGGCGCTTATAGATAGCCTTAGGTGGTGTGGATGGTTGTTATCATGCTGCCTTGTGGGCGCTAACGTCCTGGGGACCCCCCCTCCAAAAAAAAAAAAAAGCTAAACAACCCCAGTTTTCTGTCCCATACACCACTGGAAGCGTGCGCTTGCGCATTAAATTAGGGTTTCCCCGGCTAACGTGCAATGCACCGTTTACCGCACCTCTCTTGCCTTCGGGTTTTGGGTACTGCTTTGAAGTGCCTTCCTCAGACCCTTCTTGCTTGAATCCAGGGCTTTTCCCCCCTCCCCTTCCCAATGCATCTACACAATTTAGCCTGGGCCCCCTCAGGGGCTGGTTGTGACCAGAACAAGGGATAGCTTCATTCATCCGGTGACTGTCTGCGTAATCCACAGCCGTCATGGCTAGGCTGCGACCCTTTGGCTCCCAGCTCGGACCTGATGTGCTCTGTTCGTGGGATAATTTTCCCTTCTTCCTTGCTTCCCGTGCATACTACGGACATTAAAGCTAATCCCGTACCCGCTGGCCTCCAGCATCTCCTTGCAGCCTATGCTGGAAAGTCTTTTATGACCAGACACTTATTCTCTAGTCCCTTTCCTCATGCTATCCCACTTAGTATAGCAGACAAGCACAACCCTATGTTGTCATGGTGCATTCTTCATCTTTGCCATGGTGACCTTGGTCCATCCTGCCCTCGCATGTCTGCGTTGGCGGGGTTGGACTTACCCCTACCTTTGGGTTGGGCCACAATTATCAATTCTTCTGCGTCATGCCAGGAACTTAGTTCATCTCCCGGCTCTGCTTACAGTCTTGCTCGCTGGGCCTCTTCCCATCTGGGGTGTTTTTCTTTGCTATGCTGAAGGCAGAAGAGCCAACTCCACCCGCCATCCATCAGCATGGCTAGTAGTCACCTATTACTGAATGCATCCAAGCAGCGCTCAAAGAACAGTGGGTTACTCACTAGTAATAGTCCTTCTTCGAGATGGGCTGCTCGGATCCATTCAGGTCCCTCCCTTCCATCCCTGCACATGGAGTTGGCGATTCGAGGAACTGAGGAGGGGTCAGGAGGCAGCCACATATATAGCCGCAGGGTGGCGCGAGGGGCAGAGGCTGCCTACCCTCTCCTGACAGGCTGAGACAAAAGTTTTCTGACCAGTCCGGCACTCCGGCACGGAGACATCTATTACTGAATGGATCTGAGCAGCCCATCTTGAAGAAGGATGGTTACTGATGAGTAACCCACCGCTCTTGCAGAACTTGTAAGCCTGGCCATTATACTCACTCACTTGCTCCCACTTCCCAAGCTGGAATCCCTCCTTTTGATCACACCTCTGGACTCTGTTTATGCCAAGAAACTCACCACTCCAACTTAGTAAGGTATCATGTACACTGGCCCTGAATCATCCATGCTGGGCTTTAAACAATGTGCTGTGTGTGGGAAAGCCTTCCCCACTGGCAACCCACACAGTAAGGTGTAGTGGCTAGCACATTTCTTTTACATGCAGAAGGTCCTGGGTTCAAACCCTAGGGGGTTGGACTAGATGATCTCATGATGTCCCTTCCAACCTTATGATTCTATTCTATTCTAAAATGCCTTGGGGAATCCCACAGGGCAGATAAAAGCAATCTGTTGCTCATTTTAAGCCAAGGACACAGACCACAAACAGTCTGCCCTACATGGCCCTGGAAGAGGCCTTGCATGTCGCTTTGGTGCCAGGCACATCATTGTTTGCACCGACCATATTGGCTCAGAAGTTCCATTTGGCATTGGCCCTTCCAACGCATAGTTCACCAGGTGGGAACCAAGATAAACCATGTGAGAAACCTCAAACCACTGGGCACCCACCCAAAGGCGAAATCCAAGGAGAAACTGTGCTACTGGCCCAGGTTTGGGTCCCCACCGCACACGTCACCGTCGGCACAGAGACAGGAACCTCTCCTGATCCCATCATCTTGGAGGCATTCGAGGCCACAGAAGCAGTGCTGCAGCTACCAACTCCCATGAGACCAGCAATCTCTGAGGGGAAACAGCCCATGTCTTCTACAGCCTAGTCAGGCTCTGAACACAAGTCTGGGACCTTGACACAGCAGACTTCAGTGCAGGAGGATGTCAAGCATGTAGATATTCCTCCTCTGGCTTTGATGCTGTGACCACAGGACCAGTCTTCTGTAGATGACCACACCCCATCACTGTGGCAGATGCAGTCTCTGAGGAGCAGTGTCAGGGTTCCCCCTGTGGCCTCCCTTCCAGGAAGGCCTCATGTTTCCCATCAAATTGGAGCAGTGGTCCAAAAGAAATCTCATGCAGTTCAGCAAGGACAAGTGCAAAGTCCTGGACTTAGGACAGAAAAACCTCATGCACTGCTACATGCCAGGGACTGACTGGCTAAGAAGCAGCACTGTAGAAAAGGACCTGGGGGTTATGGTGGGTGGGAAGCTGGATACAAGTCACCAGCATGCTCTTTTATCCCAAAAGGCTAATGACATATTGGGCTGTATCAGGAGGGTTGCCAGCAATCAAGGGATGTGATTCCCCTCCCCCGCCCCCCATTTGGCACTGGTGAGGCCGCATCTGGAATACTGTGTCCAATTTTGGGCTCCCCACTACAAAAAAAGATGCGGACAAATTAGAGTCCAGCAGAGGGCAACAAAAATGATTTGGGGCTTGAGGCACATGACTTGTGAGGAGAGACTGAATGAACTAGGCTTATTTAGCCTGTAGAAAAAAAGGGGGGGGGGGGGGGGGGGGGACTTGATAGCAACCTTCAGCTATGTGAAGGAGTGCTCCAGAGAGGAGGGAGCTAGGCTGTTCTCAGTAGTAGCAGAAGGGGTTACAGTATAATTTGGTGGGCCCCAGAACCCTTCCATGCAAATAGGGTCCTGCTTCCATGCCACCAGCTCCTGCCACCCAAACGCCGCCCCAGTACTTACCAGGAGCAGCGTGGCTACAGCGGAGGTGGTAGGCTCCGGGTCAGGTAGGTAGTGTGACCAGGGCCTGGCTGGGGTGAGAGGCATGGAGGCAGGCCCCAGGTTGGGGTGGGGCCTTGAAAGGGAGGGGTTTGGGGTAGGGCTTGGGCCTTGCCCTGGAATGTCCCCACCCCACCCTGCCCTGCTGGGAATGCAGGGAAATGCCATTCTGGGGCCCACTATTTTTAGAGGTGCAGCATTTGGGCCCCTAAAAATAGAAAATGGTGCCAGAATGCTGCATTCCAGTACCATTTTCTATTTTTAGGGGGCCTGGAACGCTGAGCTCCTAAAAACAGTAGGCCCTGGAACAAGCATTCTGGGCTGTTCTGGCTTACTTTAACCCCTGAGTAGCAGAAGAGAGAACAAGGAGCAGTGGTTTCAAGTTGCAGCTGGGGAGTTTGAGAATGGATATTAGGGAAAACATTCTCACTAGGAGAGTGCTGAAGCATTTGAATAGGTTGGCTAGGATGGTGGTGGAATCTCCATCTTTGGAGATCAAGGTCCAGTTAGACAATACCCTGGCTGGGATGATTTAGGGACAGTGGCCCTGCTTTTAGCAGGGGGTTGGACTAATGACCTCATGAGATCCCTTCCACCCTAAATTTCTAAAGGCACCCTCCAGCCTGGCTGTGGTTGCACTTGCCAGGCAGTGCCACCAGAGCTGGGCGGGGGTTCCCTTCCCCAACTATGGCCAGAGCCAGGAAGGGAGCCGCTTTCCCTGCTACCACTGCAGCCAGAGCCAGATGGGGGTTCCCTTTCCCTGCTGCGGCCAGAGCCGGGTGGGGCATCCCTTCCCTGGCTCTCCAAGGCATATTCCTCTTTGGGGCCAGGAAGGGTCTTGTGCCCTCTCAAATTGGCACCTGGGGCTTTGCCCCTTTCACCCTGCCACAGTTACAGCCCTGCCCAAATGTGCTGCAGTTAAGTACCAAAAAGTGGGTTGGAGCAGAGATTAATAGCTTATTTGTTTCAGAAGTGCCCAGCACCTGCGGCGCTCAGTGAGTGGACGGTTATGGAGCACCTCCTGAAACATCACACCATATATCTGAACTTGGAATTTCCTTGCTTTTGTAAGATTGCTAAATTTATTTTAAATGTAGTCTAAAAGTTGTTGAGGCAAGGTGAGAGCAGTTATGATCTCTAGAGTGGATGGCTTAGCCTAGCATTTCAGATTTGATGCTTCTAGTACTGCATTTTAAATACCTCAAAGATCAGTCCAGACTTTCGTTGAATTAAACTGTTTTACAACATGAGGATTTTTAGAGAGACAACTTAGAAGCAGATTTCTGCTCTGTTTAGTCTCTAATGTTCCTTCTCATAGGAAAAGGATTTGCTCTTACACAAAATATCCCACTGTTTCATTGTTGAGCAGCATGTTTGTTCCAGCTGTTGTCATCTGTACCCAGAGATGGCTGCATTTTTGTCATGAAGTGTTATTTATGATGCACTCTGTGATGAAAGATGCCATAGATGCATTTATGTGATAAATTTTGTGTTTATCCTGATGAAATGTTAATTTTGAGTGGTTTTAGTCTTATAAACATAATACTGCAGGTTCCCATATCGGGCTTTTTACAATAATGAGTTAGAAACTGGTTCAGTACTCCATGGTCTCCACAAGCAAATGCAGCTTTGTATATTAGAGTAATAGATTTTTTTTTTTTAAGGACTGGAGGTATAATTGTGGTCATCTAGTTGGACTTTCTCAGTGAATTTCTCCTTCAAGTCTAATAGCTGTGATTGATCTGATCTCTTTAGAAAGATGTCCAGTCCATTGATGAAGAGACCACAGCTCCTGGAGGATGTCAGCCTGCTGCATATTCCCCTAATGAGTATTTTTTAACAGGGAGATGTGCACTGTGCTCTCTCACACTAGTATCTTTCTCTCTCCTCAAGAATGGTGGCTGGGAATATGGACCATTGTGTACAGTCATAAATTTCATATTGATTAGGTGCTTGATCTGTATACAGATACACTGCATTTAACTGATGATTCAAATGATATGTTTACTGTGGTGTCCCCCCCCCACACACACACACTTGTAGCTGTGGCTTATTTTTAAAAAATAGGTCTCTGGAAGGAGGGGAACATCTGTATCTTGGAAACCTCTTGATCAAATGAGTTTAAATTTGCATCATAAATTACACTGGTTCCTTAAATCCCTGGCACTACCATTTTTAAACTGATATGATATAGGTTGATTTTTAGGGAGGATGCAAAGTCCCACTTTAAATAGAAACTATGTTGCAATTGTCACAGTTACAGGCTACATGCACGTCTGACTCTTCTTGGATTCATTTAGGTCTTGTGCCTCATGCTGTCACCTTTCTTCGGAGGGGAGTCATGGGTTTCTTCCACTATCCAGCTAAGTCCTGGCTGCACTTCCTGGTGACTGTCATGGAAGGGTTTAATTGTGGTGTTACCATCACAGCAGAACTAGACCATATGAACTTGGAAATAAAGAATTCCTTAATCCTTCCTCCTGCTTTCCTCTGCCTCTTTCTGCTCCTTGGTAAATGACCCTTTGAGTCGGCCCAGCTCTTTGCTTTGTTTGTTCAGGGTTCTGATAAAGGAGTAAAATAAGAAGGGCCAGGCCAGGTCTCCAACTGTTAGCTCAGTCAGAGGCTGGTCCAGCCAGTACAGGACCTTATTTGGCAGTAGCAGACTAGAGCGAGCGCACTGAGCATGTGGGTAATATGCATGTCAGGGCATCTGTATGGCTAGTGAGTAGTAACAATAAAAGGTTTCTCCACGCACTGCTCCCACTTATGTGCCTCACTTTGGAGCTGGACAGTCCGCCTCTGGCTCATTGGGCCATTACACCTTCTATTGAAACTTCTATCAAGTGACCAGTGGTGATTTCTGTGATTTGGATCTTTGTCCCCTCAACATTGGGCTAAGACACACCAGCGGGTGAGAGCCACAGAACGGAAAGCTGGCATGTCTGATCCCAGCTCTGCCATTGTCCTCTTGGGTGACCATGAGCAAGTCACTGATCTCGCTACTTGAATTTTGGATGTAAATACAATTTGGAAAACCTTTTTTTCAGCTTACATGAATGAGATGGATGGGAGAAGCGCCAAAGCAAAATTTGGCTTGGGGTGCCACAGCCCCTTGAACTGGCCCTGCAGCCCTGGTCAGAACATCTTTTTTTGTCTTTTATAACATTTTCTTTTCATTTTCTCTCTCTCTTCCCCCAGTTATGCCATTTGAGCTTCTTTGCTAGCCTTTGCTTCTCTATAAATCATCAGCAGATGTATCAAGCTAGTTCTCTCATAAAAAATTGAATTCATTTTTGCATCCTCCTTGATTCTGACCATTAAAGGGAGCCTGGGAATAATTTTGTGATGCTGAATAACAACAAAGTAGAGAAAACCCAACCAACTCTTTACAGCTCTATCAAACTTGGCCTTCGTTTTTAAAAAAGATTGTTGTCTTTTAGCTGCCTCCTGATTGGCTCAACAGAGAGGAGGAGTTTGATCCTAATGCACACTGCCGCCAGACCAGCTCTTGGTTCCCTTCTGGTCACCAACCTGGTAACATTTCCTCCACAGCCTTTGCTCCATTCCCCTTTACTCTCTGTCTTAGCTTCAGACCTCCTTACTCTCTCACACAACAGTCCTTTTTATCCTGGGCCCTTTTCCTGTCTCTCAAACCTGGCTTTCATCCATTTCTCCTCACCAACTCAAAATGAACAAAGATAGCGTGGCCTCTCTCGGTGCCTGAGGTCCAAACCCAGGCTCATGTGTTCACTCACTCACTCTTCCTCTCTCTCAATCCTGGATTTCTACCATTTTTTTCCCCCTCATGCTGTCAAAACGGCCAATGGACTCCCAGCCTTTCTCTTTGCCCCAAGGTCCAAACCCCATTGTGTGGCCAAGCACAAGCACTACACCCACATGCACAAGGCCAAAAACACAATTACAGAACTACCGAATGTCAATATAAAACAGATATTAAATGGTCGCTGGCAACTTCAAACTGGAAACCGAGCTGCCAGAAATGAATGATGATGAACTCTGTTTAGGTCTTTACTACTGTTTGCATTTAAACCTAAATCTTTCTCTTGCAGGCCTTTCTACCCCTTCTGAGGAAGGCAGCCCAACAGAGTACTGGCATGGGTTGTCACCGAGCAGCTATTATCAATATATCATCACTTGCTGCCTCCATGCAACTGGTCCCAGCAAATGCAATGTTCCTCAAAGTATATCCTTATCGGATAGCAAAGGTGGGTGTTCTCCAAAGCAATGTGCATCTGGAACCGTGCAATGTTCCACGCTAGCAGGGATCCAGAACTAGTAGTAAATAAAGTTAGAAATAGGGGTTCATTCTCTGTGCTGTGTGAAGTGACTTGACTTCTAGGTGAAGATCTGCTAATCAGTATAAGATGACACTAACGAGTTCTAGTCCACACTTCTTCACAAAGCTCTTTGTTATCCAGGTTCTCCACAAAGAATATGGAATACAGTATCCTTAATTGCTAGCTGCTATAGGAGTAGCCTTTTAAATTCAGGGTCGGGACCCAGTACTGGGTTGCAGCCCTCCCCAGCGGCTGCTGAAAGACTAGAAGGCATTGCTCAAAGATGGAATTGTTGGGTTGTGGGCATAACTTTTTTTTTCAACTGGGTCCTGAGAAGTTGAGTTTGAAAATCACTGCACTATACAATGTAATTTTTGAAAGGCATCTTCTTCTAAATGCTCCTTGCAATCTTTTAGAGCAGTGTTTCCCAACCAGTGTGCTGTGGCACACAGGTGTGCCCTCAGGTCTGAGCAGGTGTGCCACAAAATATTTTGAAAAACTATTCAGAGCTCTGGATTGGCTTATTGGCTCATGAATATTCATAAATTCATTTGGAAACTATATGGTGTGCTGCAAATTAATTAAAGGTACCAAGGTGTGCCACAGCAGAGAAAATGCTGGGAACCACTGTTTGAGACACTCCTAGGCCTAATTATAACCGTTGGCCATGGTGTAAGGCTTCTGCCTAATCTCAGCAAGGTGGTCAGTAGGGTGTGTATTGAATTGCTTGCAGTGTAGGAAAGTCTCTCTTGTTGTTAAAAAACCTTATATCTTGATTAGTATCATCTTCACATCCAGCTACTGTGATATATTTGGTATTAGTTCGTGACACCCAAGGATGGATTTAATATAGTACTGGTTGCTTGGGTTAAATGATGTAAGTTTCCCCTATACCAGATATTCCTCCACCCATCCTCAACACACCCCTTGTCAGCTCCTAATGTTTAAAACCTTGATACTACAGAACTAAATGGAACTTCACTCTTTCTTCAGGCACTATGACTGCACAAACCAAGTAGCTTCACTGAACTCATCTAGTGCTCCTGTAGATTGCTATTTTTCTTCAGTTTTAAATGCTGAGATAGTGCTCAGATACCCATGAGTTGGGAGTCTGAGAGCGAATATACAGGCTTTCAGAACCCTTGAACTAAGAATACTTGCAAGATTCTTCCTTTTGAGTGTCAAGCAATACTACTAGATAGAAGATACTGGTGCAGGTAAGAGGCACCTATCTAGTTCCCTTGACTTGTATGGAGTTACCCTTGATTAGCATCTTCTACAGGTGGTACACCAGGTGGCGTATGATACGTGGACAGGAGAGGGGGTCTGACTGACGTTGTGCTGTGTGTGTGAGTCTCTGTATGTATGTTTTTCCCCCAGGATTACCTGTGGCTCAGATCTGACTGTGGATTGGCTAGCCCAATGATCTGAAGCCTGTGTTGGGCCTTTAGCAGGAACAGAGTTAGCCCAATGATCCTAAACAAAGCCGTTCTTCAGTTAGCATGTCAAGTTACCTTTGGCTCAAATATCTAGTGAGGACTCAGTTAGCTTAGTGATTTAGAGCCTAGGCATACCTTGTGTGCAAGAGGTAAACTGAGGCAACACTCACAATAGAAGAAACCAACACAGCCGTGGATCCTTATAGAAACAAAGGTGCCAGGCTATGCTTTATTGGAATGTAGCACCATGGCAAAAAAAATCTGCTTCAAAAGATTTGTTGGCAGCATTCATGCTCTTAATGCAATGGAAAAGCTCAACTGGTTGGAGGACTCCTCATCACCCCCTTCAGTTGCATGAAATCTGGGCTCTGGGGCTCCTATTGTATCCTGCTCAGACCTACTGACTTGGCCCTCTTTGGGATCCAAATTTTAACTTGAATGATTCACGTACCCCATCAATTTAATGAGGTCCAGTGATGCTTGGACCTTTCATTCATCAAGGTGTCAGGTTTGACCTGAGGCATCATTTCTAGGTTTGAACAAAACATTACCTTATCTCCTTGGAGGCAGTGTTGGGTCAGCCTAGTGCCAAGGTATTTTTCCATTTTCATACATGTTATTGCAATTTCACTTATTTTTTTGCCAGTTTCAGTAAAGCCTGCAACCAGCCTCTTGTCAGCTTGACTGTACATTCTGTACAGGCCCACTGTTTTGGATTACCTTGTTAGACCTTGGGCAAGCACCTGGGAATTTCTACTTCCTGTTTTTATCTTAAACTTTTACTTTATCCTACTAAGTTAGAGGAGACTGAAGTCCACTCAGTGGCAGCTCCTAAAATTTTTGTATGGGGGGTGGGGGGGTATACAGGGGGCACCGTGAATATCAGGGTGGGCAAGTGCTCATCCTAAACTTATTTTCTCTGAAATAAATCTTACTAATTAAGATGAACTTAGGTGACATAGTTTGCTCTTTATATTGCAAGCAAGCATTAACCAGCCAAATTCAAATTACAACAAGGAAAACAGCTTCCAAACAAGACCCTGTGTAAACACTTTATGTACAAATTAGGCAGAACAGAACACTGATGGATTTCTTTCAAATGCAGCTGCTTACTTTTGAGCTAGTATTAGTATAGACACCGTCCAGGAATACACTAGGTGTCAATGAGTGGAAGCGGAGCAAACTGGGACAAGACAACTCTGGCCAGGTAAGAAAGCCAAGCAAGACATGCTGTTTATCCAAGGTCTGATTGAGCTGGCAGTACACAGATGGGCCTTCTCTTTCATTTCAGGCTCAGAAGACCACCAGACTCTGCCTAGCAGCTCTTCTTTGATTTGTGATTCTTGTTTCAATCGTTACTGAAGGATCAGCCCTTACCCTCCTGTTACACTGCACAATAGCCTTCCAAAATAGTCCTCTGCTGTACAGCTTGTTCAAATAGAATCTGATGCTAGTCACAAGCAGGAAGGAAATGAATGCGACACTAACCTAAGGGGCTTTTTGTAAATGTGGGTTGTGAGCAGTCGTCTTGATGGTCACTGTGATCAGTGGGCCTGTGTGACCTGGGGTAAATTACCTTGGTTAGATCAACTTTAGCTTCTCTGGGGACTTTTGGACTACAAAGTATGAACTACTTTGGATGGGCTATATAAAGAGAATAAGGACTACTTTGGATGGGCTATATAAAGAGACTAAGAACTGTCTGGAATTTGAAATTGTAAAAATTGAAACAAGTTTTGAAAATGAAGAGCTGATGCCCTCTGGTCGTAGTGATATTTCAGAAATGAAAAGGTGACAGCTTCTATACTGTGAGGTGTTAAGGAGTTGGCGCAACCTGGTGGTGGTCTTCCTCATGTGTGAGATGTCCTTTTTTTGCAGTTTGATCACTGGAGAGGTCAGTGAGATGGGGGAGAACAGAGGCAAAAGATAGATGTAAACATCTATAGAAGTGGAATCTGATTTTTTTACACAATGCTCAAAGCAGTAAACCTTCAAGCTCAAGAGCTTTGGAGTGTCTCTTTTCTATTGCCAGTATGGCAATGTTCAATAGGTGTTCATCACCCGTACTGTTCCTCAAATAGGTCTTCAGTTGATGGAGACATGAAAATGTTTGCTTGTTCACAGCCTGCATTTGATGAAGGTATGGTGATGGAAATAGCATACAATTGGTAGAGGTCACTGAAAGACATTTTCAGTTCTTCATGTAGATTAAGCACTTGGTTCATTGTGGCAATTTCTACTTCTGTCATGTTTGTACCTCTCTAGACCTTTCGGAGATGGTCTCGGTTCTGCTTCAAATCTGTCCATATCACTATTGTAATGTCTTGCACATGGTTTGAGTTTCTCTGAATCTGGAAACTAATGGCACTTTGGGCTGAATGCACTGAGCCCATTCAGAACATGGGAGTTGTCTGTAAATTGTCATTCAAGTTCACTGATGGTGTGATCACAAATAGGAAGGAACACCTTTTACTTTAAAATCGTGGTCAGTTTTGGAAGCCTACTTTGTGTTGACTTTAGTAACGTGGATTTAAAACTTTGGGGGCATACAGTGGATTGTTTTCTTTAGTTTGCATTTTGATAGAATTTTTTTTTCTGCAATGATCTAGAGGTGCTCACTGAGAATTGTTTCCTGAGTGGCTGGAGCCAGCTGGACTGGAGGGGGGGCAAGCTCCTTGGCTGGGGGGGCCCTTGCCCTCCCCCCCCCCCCCCCCAGAGCCACCACTGAGTCCACTGTCCACAGTAAATCTTTTGAATGCAAACTTTCTACTGCTCCCTGATTTCATCAGGGAAGGGTGGCAGCAAGGTGTTAGAGTTCACCTTCCTTTCAGACATCAAAGCTGATACGTGAAACTGACATACTGACAGATATCATCTTCACTTGTCTAGACTGCCCTGAACATGATCACCAAGTGTCTTGCTGCAGACTTGAAAGCAGATGGAATCCTTTGTATTTCTCTGCACCCAGGCTGGATTCAAACTGACATGGGCGGGAACATGGTTAGTAACACTGACACAATTTTAATTAAAAAAAAAAAAAAAAAGTAGGACAAGTGTTCCATCTCAAAATGTATTGGCTCACAAGTTCACTCTTGCAATACACTAATTTTAACTGTTAAAGGCCCTGGAGGAGCCAGTTGTCTTAAATCATCTCATTACCTAGAAAATGCTATTATGTGCAACTTTAAGAAACCTCTTGTATTCCCTTAAATAGCATTCTATTGTTTGCCTTTCCCCAAAGATACTTCTAATAATTCTTTAATCTTGATTTCCTTCTGTCCTGTCCCCCCACCCCCGCCCCCCAGGCTCCATTGCAGCTGCAAGAAGCTATCCCAGGTATCCTCTCGGTTTTGGCTAACCTCAGTGAAAACGACAACGGCTCTTTCCTAGACTGGCAAGGGAAAACACTGCCTTGGTAGCATGCAGCCTATGCTACAGGATGAGATTGCTAACCAGTACTTAACCTTTGGTATTAACTTCTTTGTCTAGCTCTATTTTGTTTTATACTAGTGGAAATAGTCAATTTGCTAGGAAACTGTACAGATATTTGGAAGTGCAATTTCTGTGTTTCACTCTGCTGTGTAATAATATTGTTGCTAGGTTCAAATAAACTCTGCAAACCTTGAGAAGGAAACAAGACGTGGGGAAGGGGAACTTTAGCAAACCTCCTAGTTTACCAGAACTGCAAGGGGCAAGAAAATCATTCCTATTGGATTCCAAAACCCAGGCAATAACAGGCATATTCCATATGGGCCAGAACTGCAGGTGAGACCCTTAATTGTATTCAGTGGAGTTGGGCTGTTTTCATAAGATGAACGTTCCGGAGATGGAGAGACATGTCTGGATAGCTCTACAGGCTGATCTATTCAGGTAACTCCCGTAGTGTAAATCAGTCTAGCCCATTAATGCTGGTCAAGGGGGCAAAGACTGAAGCTTTAACTCATAAATCCCCTGGCTGAAGTGCCTTGTGCAATGACCATGGGACACTTGTTTCCTTTCTCACTGGGTGACCATCCTCTGCCTGTAGGGATGGGGTTTGTACAGAGACTCTTAAATTGTTTTTCAGTAAAAGCTTTTTTGTTTTAAACAAGTAGTCTTGTTTACCAAACTACATCTGGGTGCTTTTGTGTAGCTCATAAGCGCAGCTTATGAGTCTTGGCCTCTGCTCAAGGTGAGTGTGATCAAACTTCCATCTGAAAGGCATTGTACTCTGTGCAGTGCTATGAGAGGTATCTGTCAGAAGCTGGCTCTGTTCAGCCACTAGTGCCCAAGATATGGGGAGAAATTATTTCTTGGGTACCCAAGCGCCCCCCCCCCCCCCAGACAAGGAGCTTGCTCCCCGCAGCCATCCCCACCCTGGTCTGGCTGGACCACTTTGATTGGTTGGAGGGAAAGGCCCTTCTCACAGACTCAGGCATTTTTTCACAGGTTCACTGGGCCCTTTAAGGATATTAAAATAGCAATGGAAAATGATCACAGCAAAAGACTGCTATTAAAGGGTTAAAATGTCTAAGTGGGAGGGGGCAGTTTTGTACTGAGGAACCAGCAGAGTTTGTTTCAGTTTCATTTCTCCTGTTCTAACTGACAAGGTAGAATGGTGGGTTACTTACCAGTAACCGTCCTTCTTCGAGATGTGCTGCGTGGATTCTTTCAGTATTAGGTGTCTACTTGCCACAGCGCACAATTGGCCAGAACTTCTTTTAGCCTTAGCCTGTCAGGACAGGGCTGGCAGCCACCGCCCCCTAGCCATATATAGGGCCCCAGCCCTGCTCCTCCCCAGTTCCCCTTAGCTGCTAACTCCAAGTAGCGGGGATGGCGGGAGGGGTCTGAATGAATCCGAGCAGCCCATCTTGAAGAAGGATGGTTACTGATAAGTAACCCACTGTTCTTCGAGCTCTGATCGCATACATTCAGTATTAGGTGACTGTTAGCTGTACTGTGGAAGGTGGGTGGAGTTAGGACTTTATCTGCCATCAGCACACAAAACTGGGAGAAGAAGCAGTGAGCCACCAGGCGAATGCCTATGGACACACCAAGTGCAAGATCTTTGAGAGGAGGCGTGCATGAGAGTGCTGAGGGGTCATTTGCCACTCTGTCAAGAGTATAACTCCAACAGGGGCAGTCCCCAGTTCATTGTCGGGGAATTTGCTATATCATAATAGCAAAGAACATCCTTGTCACCAGCAAGACCGTCTGGTGTAGGAGGGTTGCCCCCTCCTAGAAGAATAAACTCCTGAGAAAGGCAGTCATGATCCAGGGCAACAGACTCCCACAGCTGCAGGTGAAGAACAAGGGTGGAATAATTGCCATCCTTGCCACCTCAACCCCAAAAAGGGAAGGTCAGTTGTTTTTAGATACTAAACAAGAGTGGGGCGTGGAACACATTGTCCCTTGGCCAAATGGGGGATAGGCAAGAGCCCTTTCCCCATTGGCATACCGGCAGGGGATGCCAGGGGCAGGATAGATAAGGGGTGCCCTAAACTGAGACATCCCAGCTCCATATGGGAGCTAACACAGGAAGAAGGATAATGAGAAAGGAGTGGGTGGGGACCCCTGCTCCTCCATCCGTTGATGCATGGGAATAGAGGGCCTGGAAGGAAGGCCCCGGAATAACGCCTAGATATTGGCAGACCCATCCCTGGGGCCCAGAAGCATCAGAGACACTCCTTCAGGGAGGTCATCATAAAGAGAGAAGTGGATATCTCAGAAGGGCCCTTCTTTAGATGTAACTCTTGAGCAGGTTCTAGTAGTAAAAAAGGGAACCATTAGGTACACCCATCCTAGTATCAGGAGAGAAACTAGGAGAAAAGTGATTGAATTCCCCATGTTAGGTTGTCCCCGACCAAAGGCGGGGGGATGACCTGAGGCAGAGGTGGTGTGAAACCATCACAGGGTTTGGGGCGGAAGGGGGACTTACACAACTTCAGAGCTGGGTGCACATTTCTGTCCCCTGCCCCTTTACTTTACTCTCCCGGTATGCGGACTTGTGTAGGGGGAGGTGTGCTGAATCAAGGAAAGGGGTATCTGGCCCTCTCTGTAGACAGGTCAGGTCCACCTCAAGAGTTGTGCCTCCAAACTCCAGAATCGGAGTGTTTGGAGGGGGGCACGTGGCTTGGAAGTTATTCTCACCTCTCACTTCTATGGAGAGGCAGTCAACCTTCATAACATAGCTGGATGACTCATTCTAGCAGTGGGTGCAGATGTTGGGTCCCGGCTACAACGGGCCAACTACGAGGGATCTTGCATAGATCCTGATGAGGAGAGAAGACAACACCTTAGGCAAGACACAAGTTGGATATGGTCTATAACACCTGCTCCAAAGGAAAGGAGTGTTATTGGTGCGCCACTCCACATATTGGAAGGGCTAAGGCTTGGGCAGGTCCCAGGTGGGAGGAGGGAAGAGGGAAAGATCCTGGGAAGAGGAGAAGAGCATAAGGCAACCCCTACTTAGGGAAAACAAGGAAGAACTGTGTCCTTTAAAGAACAAAGAGGGGCAAGAGGGATGTTATGAAATTGTCACCCATAAGGCGTCAGGCTCTCCAGGCTATTGGGGTCTGTAAGTCTCCTTGAGCCAGATTTCTGCAAGGGAACCACCATGATCTGAAGACCACAGGTACTCAAATGGTCACTCAGGTGTATGAATACTGATGGTGGTTAGGAGCTCTATCCCTTACTATCTCTCTTCATTGCAATTCTAGGGAGGAGAGGGGTGCAATAGAAAGCTCAAGGCAGCTCCTAGACAGCTGTCTAGGGTTTTCAGGGGAAAGTGACCCTTGCCTGGTTAGAGGGAGGCACCAGAGCAGAGGAGGTTCCAGTTGAGGACTAAACTGAGGTCTGCCCATGGACAGAAGGACCAGTGTAAAGTGGTGAAGGTCCTTGAGGAGGAGGAGGAGGAGCTGCAAAGGCAAAAACCCCTATGGTGAGAGTCGAGGATCCCTCAGGCAAGTCTAATACAAGTCTGAAGAGCATGGCCCCAGTATTAAAGGGGGCACTGCCTGGGGAGTTGAGGCAGGAGAAGACAGAGGACAAAGGAGCATGAGCTTGCCCTCTTACCTGTCACCTGGGAGGGGGTGAGCATCATCCCACAATAGTTCCCCCTTGATCCATTGCAGGCCGACACAGATAGAGTGCTCTCAGGATAGCAACATGGGAACGTATCCTTTCAGTGTGCCCGACTGGGAAGGAGTTGGCAGAGGTGTAGGCATCCTGCCCTTCTCCCAGAGGGCTATAGTGGTGGGGGGTTTTTTTGTTTTGTTTTTTGCAGGGTCATCATGTGCCCGCTTCACATACCTCCATGACCTCTGGATTCCCACCAAGGCTCCAAGGGCGTATGTGACTGGAACCAAGTGCATGTGAGGAGCATTCTCTGGTGGCCAAGCCCTTACTTGACCCAAAGTGTGTGGGAAGGGAAGAGGGAGGCACATTGTTATCGGAGAGGAGGAAGAGGTGTCCCAAGGCTGACTGTGAGGGGGTGTTTAGCAAAAATGTTTAGGGTTCTGCTCTGACGTTCAAGGGTTTGATGGAGGGAGAAATGACCCTGTTGGAGTTGATCACCTATACTGAGGAAAGGGAGCCATCATCCCGTGGTCCAAAGGCTCCTAAAAGATTGCCATTTCCGTTGTGCGTATCGGGAGGATACAACAAGGACCCCTCCCCCATGCGTTCAAGGGGTCATGGCAGATTGAGAATGTTAAGGCTCCTGGGGAGTAAGCATACTCAGGGCTCTGAGGGCTGACCTATGGACACAGTTGCCATGGATCAGGGAGTCAGTGGGCAGGTAAACAGAGAGACTGTCCCTCTAAAGGGAAGTCTAATATGGCCTACTGTAAGTCCTGGGAGAGGTCAAGATCCTGAAGCCAGGCTGCTCGGCGCGTAACCACGGCCATAACAATGCCATACCTTGCCGTGTTCGAGGCATCGACAGACACTGTAACGGTGTGGTGAGAGGCCAAGACACCTTCCTTGATGAAGGCATTCAAATCCTCCAAGTGTTCTTGTGGAAGGAAGCTGCTGAAACTCTTCATAGCATCCCACAGGTCTAGGGAATCTTTTAACCAAGGCCTGATGGCCAGGACCCCTCAGCTGAAAAACTGAAAACTGAATAGGCTTTTTTCTTTTCTTTTTTAAGCCAGGAGCTCAAACCTTCTGGGACTCCTAGAGGACCCAGAGTGAATCAGGGCGGCCCAAGACAGCATGTCCCAGCAATGTCAAGGACATGCGTACGAAGGGGGAGAATATAATGGCGACCGGAGAGGTTTCGTACCCCATGTCGAATAGGGGGTCCTGGTCTCCCTCGAGGGGTGTGACCCTGACCCAGGTAGGCAGTGACCTGATGAAGGCATTCAAGTGTGGTAAGGTCTTCTCTGTCAGACCCTGGCCCCTGTTCATGGCTGTAGTCGGGAGAAGGGACAACTCTAATACTGGGGTGCCCTCAGCAGGGCCATGGCACTGAGTAGGGATTCCCCTTCTGGGCCCTCAGTAGAAAGTAGCCAGTTTCGAGTGCAGTGTTGGGAAGAACCCAGTGCCACAGACCCTTCGGTAAGGGGCTAGGCCTGAGGAATGCGCTCTCAGATGTCTCGTGGTGCCCAGGCAAGGGTGTTGGTGCCATAGGGGTTGGGGCCCATAGCTTCACAGTGGTGCGGGCCCAGCTAGTGAGTGGCTTCCCCTGGTGCTGGGTAAAGTGGAGGGAGAAAGGAAGACGGACTTATCATTTGTTTTGGCAGCCTGCAACATATTCAGGAGCCGAAGGGCCTCTGCCACTTCAAAGTCCTCCAGCATGGGTGGCACCATGATAGGCTCCAGGCACTCACCCCAGAGGGGAGGGCCAGACACGCTGCCGGCACTTCAGTGACAGATTTGGCCCCAAGCACGCTTAACTGAGCTCTGCTGGGGAGCAGCATCGAGAGGGTCTTGGTGCTAACTGGCAAGTGGAACTGCTGCCAACTTAGAGGCCGTTCACTGCTTTCATTCATAGCTGTGGAGTGGTGCCAACAGGGTTCCAGTGCCCACCGACCCCACAGTGCCAAGTTAGAGGCCAATTGCAGCTTTTATTCGTAACCGAAGAGTGGCACCGAGAGGGTGCTGGTGCCAGGTTAGAGGCCGATCGCGGCTGTGTTCATAGCTGGAGAGCAGCACCGAGAGGGCTCCGGTGCCAACCAAGCACATGGTGCCAGATTAGAGGCCGATCACAGCTTTCATTCATAGCCAGATAGCAGCGCCAAGACGGCTACGTGCTGCAGCGCACGATGGCTTGGAAAGTCTTCAGCCCTAGCCCTGGCGTCAGCTGCAGGGCCCATTCCTAGGCATGTTATGCAGCCTTCGCTCCCTGTCTTCCTGAGTCCTTCATTTAAAAGACCTGCAAATAGAGCATAATACACCCAGTGAAGCTCACACAGGCATTAAGAAACCTCCCATGGGGTTGTCCCTCATGTTCAGGTTTCTGTTGGAAGGACGTGGTAGGAACGCTGGTGAAGTCTGCAAACAGATCTTCCAGTGAAAAATACACGTAAAACAGAGCAAAGAGACAGGCCCTTGCATAAAGCAAGAACAGGCTGTTCTGTAACCGTCGCTGAGGGCAGAAAAAAAGGAACTGGGAAGGAGCAGGGCTGGGGCCATATATATGGCCAGGGGGTGGTGGCTGCCACCCCTGTCCTGACAGGCTAAGGCTAAAAGAAGTTCCAGCCAATCGTGCACTGTGGCATGTAGATACCTAATACTGAATGTATCTGAGCAGCGCTGGAAGAAGAAGGCCTAGTTTTGTGGATCTGTACTGTTGCTTATGCATTCAACTCTTATTTTAATCCTCTTTCAAATTAGTAAAGTTCTGTAGACCAGTCCTGACTGCTGTCTGCTTTATTCAGCTGTTGGGTCTTTTGGTCACAGTTTGATTGAATTCACGGAGGGAGCAACCCACTCAGCCCGGACCCAAGAAAATGAACCAGATTTAATACAACTCAATTTGATTAGCACCACTCAGAGTCCTTTAGCCTTCTAAAAAGTCTCTAAGGACAGATAAGCAAGCACACAAATAATACATACAACTATGCTACAACAATAATTTTTATCCCAACTCCTACTTTTACTCCTGCTACAAACTCTTTATCCCAGCCTAAAAAGTACACTTAATTATACTTACAATATGTACAAATACAAGATTAGCTTGGAGACTCTGTGCCTGAAGTCACTTTTGTTTTGGATTTTCTTCCTTTCTTATTTCTTTTTTTTTCTGTTGTCTTTTGTGGCTCCTGTCTTTTTAAAAGGTGCAAAAGCCTGGTTGACTCAGCCATGGCATTCCAGAGACCACGCTGCTGTTTCCTTTTCTTTTTTTTTCTCTTCCCTTTTTGGGCTTTATAAAAGGCCTATCTCCTTCCCTCAGCTGGCCTGACTGAGATGCTTCGGCCCTTGTAGAGTTGGCTGGTGTGGCAGATCACGCCCTTGTACGGTCAACCGGTGTGATGGGTTACGCCCTTATATGGTCAACTGGTGTGGCAGGGGGAATCCTCGGGGTGATCAGTCCCATAGCCCAGCAGAGGCTGTACTGTCGGCTCCGAATTGCTGTCCCCCAGCATACAGCTTTTAAAGGCTTTTACAGGTTTGCTTGCCCAGCGTGTCATGAGTTGTACTTCCCCTTTGCCCAGTTTCAGGCTGGTTCTAAACCAGTTTTCACAAATGATAACTGGTTACTGTGACCCAGCGAGCCACCCAGCCCCTGACTGTGTCAAGGTTGAATCACAGGCTGTTTTTGTGTGACTAAGGGCAGCATTTGCACTGGGAACTGTGAGCCTGCCTCAAACTTTGGCCTTGTGCTTAACAGGGGCATTGCTGGGGCGGGGAGGGACCCGGGGCATGGGCCCAGGCCCCGCCCCCAGCTGGCAGGCCCCACCCCCAGCCGGTAGGCCCTGCCCCCTGGCCAGGGCTAGGGCCAGAGATCTGGGGCACTGGCGCTGGGACTCGGGGCACATGCCCCGGGGTGCCCAGCGCCAGCGACGCCCCTGGTGCTTAACATATTAGCAACTTCAGCAGGTAGACTCAGGCTTTTCTTTTTAAAACCCAGGGAAGCCCAGTCTCCCACAAGGGAAAGCAGAGCTACAGCCCAGAAAGCCAGTTAGGAAGAAGAGGTTTCCAGGACCAGGCAATGAAAAGTCTTGGTTCTTCTTTGTGAAGGCCCAAACATTCCACCCCATGTCTGCCCTATCATGCTGTCTAAGAAAAAATGTCCATTTTCAGAAGCTTTAGACCAGTATGTCATAAATTCAGACCAGAAGGAAAAAAAAAGGCCTCAAAGAAGTTCTGATGTCACAGAAGTATGGGGAGGTTCCTCAGAAAGGTCCAATGAAGCAAGCATTTGTTGGGAGAAAGAATTATGCAGTGTTAGCGAGTCTGGCATTTGTGAGGACACATGTGATGAGGAAAATGATCCAGGGGGTGCCATGTGCTGGTCTATTGCCTGAGGTGTGTGTACTTACTTATGTTAATAAGTTACCTGGTCCAAGTGACATTGCACAGTCTAAGCAAGAAAGTCCTATACAGCCAGTACTAAAATATTTCCCACCGACAAAATATGGTAAATCATGGCAACATTTCAATCCAGCCTCGTATAAATGGTACTCCTGATTGGAATACAGTGCGCTGTAAAATGCCACATTTTGCTTTGCTTGTTGCCATTTCACTGGGAAGGATGCAAGTAGTGGTGAAAATGTGTTTACTCACAAGGGGTACAGCAACTGGATGGTCATTGTGCAGTGTAACAGGAGGGTAAGGGCTGATCCTTCAGTAACGATTGAAACAAGAATCACAAATCAAAGAAGAGCTGCTAGGCAGAGTCTGGTGGTCTCTCCGAGCCTGAAATGAAGGAGAAGGCCCATCTGTGTACTGCCAGCTCAATCAGACCTTGGATAAGCAGCATGTCTTGGCTTTCTTACCTGGCCAGGGGTTGTCTTGTCCCAGTTTGCTCTGCTTCCTCTACGGTAGCCACTGCCTCGCTCAGCCCTGGCCCCGGCTGGGGATCGGGGGCCAGCCTGGTAGCGGCAGGAGCCTGGGGCCCTGACTCTGGATCAGGGCTGGCGGTGGAGCGGAGGCCCGGGGATGGGGATGGGACTGATACTGGGCTCCAGATCTTTTCCCAGGGAAACAACACTCCTGTGTAGGAAGGGAAGACAGAGAGAAAAAGGAAGATAACGTAACTTTAACTAGAATCTTATTTAGAGAACAGCAAAGCTTGCCTGTAGTAACCCCATTACCATAGTAACTATCATTTAGGCCACGTACTCAACTCTTTCCTACGGCCATGTGTGTAGGTCCAAAATCTTTTTGTTGCTTCCAAGATGGTCTTTTTCTCACCAAAACCTGGCAGCGTCTCTCTGTGTCTCTCTTTGTCTCTCTCTCTCTCTCTGTCCCCCCAAGTGTCTGCATTCCTTCCAATCTCCCCCTGCTCCTCCCTTTCTTCCAGGGATGAGGTGCTACAGGCAGTCAGCTAGCCCAATAGTCTTTGTTATGTAATTCTCCAGTCTCTGTGTTAGAGACAGACCTGATGGTCTGTGCTATGTAACATGCTTTACATCTGTACACACACCTGAAGCTGCAGGAAACAAGATATCACAACAATACATAAAGCATTCAAACGAGAACCTTGCATGGCATAATTGGTATCAAACCATATAATTACATTGCAAAAGTGAACATAAAAATTGCATAGATCACAGCCTAAGAATGCACAGGTGTGCATCCTGTGACAGATGCATTCTAACATAAAGTTTATGGTAGTAGTCCATTCTCTGTCTTACCAACATGAGTGCCTACTGATGGTCTCATAGCTTGGTATTTCAGTCCTTCCTTGCTTGAAGATGGAGATGTTTTAAGATGAGATTCTCTGGCAAAAGGCCCTAAACAGTTTCCAATATGTGTACTTCTTTCTCTAAATGTGACCCCCACCCCTGCTGGGGTCACATGCTCTTTTCCCTCTCTGCCTGAAGCCCATAGTTGGCATGGTATTTGTGATGCATCCTGTCTACATGCTTGGAGACAGTTCTGATTTTCTGCCCCCCCTCCTGAGCCATGTGAAATACATGGGAACATGTTCCAAAGAGGTTTCTGTGTTAGTCTAGTTCAGCAAACAAGGAGTCCCGTGGTACTTTTAAAGACTAACAAATTTATTTATTGCATGAGCTTTCATGGGAGAAAATCCCACTTAATCAGATGCTTTGAAGATCAGGTAGGTACAGGTATGGTATTGCAGGAAACACAAGTAGGCCCCCCTCTCACATGCGTGGGACCCCCACACCCCAGCTCCTGCCCCCCCCACATGCCAGCATCTTACCCCCTGCCCCCAATACCCCACCCCAGCACAAGCTGGGCCGCCCCTGCACTTACTGGTGGTGGCGCAGCAGGGGAGGTGAGGGCCATAGGCCCTGGGTCGGGGCAGCGGTGCAGCTGAGGAGGAGGCTGCAAGACTCAGGTAGGATCAGGACATGGAAGATGAGGGGTTTGGGGCGGGGCTTGAGCCCCCCAGCAACATTCCTGGCCCCTGTCCCTGCCTACCGGAAAGCAGCAGAACGCCACTCCGGGGCCTTCTATTTTTAGGAGCCCAGTGTTCAGGCCCCTAAAAATAGAACATGGAGCTGGAACGTTGTGTTCCGGGGTCTGCTATTTTTCAATGGTGGGCCCTGGAATGCAGTGTTCTGGCTCCTTTTTCTATTTCTAGGGGCGCCAGAATGCTGAGCCCTTAAAAGAGTGGGCCTGGAACAGTGTTCCACCTCTTTCCGGTTTACTTTAACCCCTGGGGAACACCCTGTGATACCAGGCTCAAAAATGGTCATTCACATTAGGTATTGCAAGAAAAGGATGCCCCACTCCTGTGTCTTTATGGTGCCACATAGCCACCCTGGTGAGCAGACCTAACTGATAGTTTTGGATATGATAACTTGGATAAAATAAAATAGAGATCAATCTAATTTTCTGGGATGACACCAAATGTAATTGGGAGATAAAATTCTTAGGCAGAGCAGGGACCAACCATCCCAGGCAAGAGCTGCATGTGTGAACAGATGTTTCAAACCTATTTCCAAAAAGAATTTCCCTAAGGAGGAATATTTTCCTTGGAACACTTTGTTGACATTTGACACCCTTACCAATAAGCTGCTTCCCTTTCACAGTCCAGAGAAACATTGGCAAGGAACATAAGTAATACCCATTCTTCCTCCCATTTCTGTTATGTCTATGCCAGAAGCACCAGGTGGGAATGTACCCTAACCATGCAAATGATGAGGTTCCAGCCACCCTGTTGCTGCTCAGGCCAGGACCTATGTAATGAAAGAAATCAAAGCCAGCATTTGATTCCATTGATTCAAGAGCTGGGTTCTTAAAGAATTACTTAAAAGATGGTGGTTCAACTTCTGCATAAGATTTCTATGGTCATTTTCACCTCTGCTGCAGAGACACTTGTGGCTGTTTCAGCTCCCAGGACACATATTGCAGGTGGTTGGATTCAGCATAAACACCCTCAACCTAAGCAGGTTAGGTTGCAAAGTCAAGCACCATGGAAGGGTGCCCTAGCTGCTTTGGTAGAGATCTAGTGAGGCGGTCTTCAATTTGCAAGGAGGGAAGGTCCTTTGGGATTCATCACAGTGGTGATGATTATGATGTGTGTGTAAATTGATGTGAGTGAAGTGACAGTGTGTGCAACCCTGATGGCTAAGGCTACAATTTTGGTATGAGTAATTTTATTAACAGCCACTGACAATAGGATGTATATAATTATCAACAAATCATGGAGATGTACACACAGCAATGCAGTAATAAAGTCTACACCCTGACACCCAGAGCTAAAGCTCAGGAACTCACAGATGTCTCTTAAAATCACACAAGGAGTCCTGTGGCTTTTGAACTTAAAATTGCAAGATCTGTGACAGAATTGTAGCCTTCCTGATGGCCAGTGTTAGTGACGAAGGAGGCATGTTTGCATACGGGGCTCTCTCTCAGGTTATATTTGTCTCTGGGTGTGCTAGACTTTGTGCTTGTGTGTGTAAATGAATGTCTTTTTGTGTCTCTTTTGTCTAGAGTGAGTGCATTCATGTATGTCTCCAAGGCTTATCCACACATTTGTATGTCTGCCCAGAACTCACCTGTGTGTTTGTGTATGGGTCTCTGTATAAATGGGCATCTTGTCTCTTTGGTCATGATTATAACTGTAGTTGTGATCTTTGGGGGGGGTGCATGCGTGCGTGCAGGTGCATGGGGCTCACCTGTGTATACATGTCTGTGTTCATGTGTGTGTGTGTGTCCGGAGCTCTTACCTATGCATTCCTATGTCTCTCTAATGCCCTCTGTGTGTGTATGTCCATCCGTCCATCCATCCACGTGTTAATGTGGTTGGAGCTCAGTGTGTGTTCATATGTCTGTCTGGGGCTCACTCATCTGTCTGCATGTATCTGATTGATGTGTGTGTACATTGTGTTCACACGTGTTTGGTGCTCTCCTCAGTGTGTGATCATGTCTGCAGGACTCATCTACGTGTGT
>ML681963.1:12152735-12206615 GCA_007922195.1 Podocnemis expansa | reverse complement strand
TTTGGCGCTCTCCTCAGTGTGTGATCACGTGTGCAGGACTCATCTACACGTGCGCGCGTGTGGCTCTGGCCCCGGCCAGTGGTGTGGACGCGGGAGGGGAGGCCCAGCCTGTGTGTGGGGCGGAGACTCCGCCCCCCCCCGTTGGGGCCTGCCCGCCCGCCCGGCCGCTACGTGTCGCTGTCGAGCCCGGCCCGGCGCTGCCTGGGAGGAGCCCGGAACCGGGGCACTGGGGGCGGGGCCGGAAGTTCCGGGCTCCGGTGGCGGTGGCGGGCCGGGATGGTGGGTCTAGGCCTGGTGAGGGCTGGTCCCGGGCTCGGGCCTTCCCCGCTGGGCGCGGCGGCCTGCGGCTCGGTCCCTGCAGGCGGGGGGTAGCTGAGGGGACTGTTGGGGCTCGGGGCGATGGGCCTGCGCGAAGCCGCAGGGCGGTGGGGTTGGGCGGCTGGTTTCCTCCCGGTTTTTTGCGGTTCATGGAGTCAGTGTTCTTATTTCGGCAGTCTTTGCCGGTTGGGACGGAGTGAACGAATCCGTGACAACATGTTTGTGCCGCGGCTGGCTTCTCGTTTAGCGAAGGCCTCACGATTTGCAGGTAAATGCGGCGGTGAAAGAACAATGGCCCCGTTCGTGGCTTTGGTAGAAGTCCCTGCGACACTTAGTTTTGAGGCTGTCAGATGTAATTAGAGGCCTAGAGTTTCCTTCACCAGCAAGGATTGCAAGTCAGGAGAAAGTTATTTGTGCGAATAAAACAGGAGGTCTCTAATCCTGCTTGGGGGTCAAAGGAGTGGTTTAGGGTTCTGCCATTTGTTGACTCAGTTGTAAGGTTTTGCTGAAATTTTATATGTGAATGACTTTGGGAGCAGAAGATTTGAATGCTGAGATCTTCTCATGTAACACCTCTGCTTAACATGCAGAAGGTCCTGGGTTCAGTTCCCAGGGGGTTGGACTCGATGATCTCACGAGGTCCCTTCCAGCCCTATGATTTGATTTGATTTTTAAATCTTGGATCCTTTTCTGACTAATGATGCGGGAATAACATCTTTAGCTTAATGTTAGTTCCTTAAGATAAAGCACATATTTTGTCTTAGTTCAGCTCCTGGGTAAATTAGACCTTAATTGTTGTTATGCTATTATTATATAAAAAGTGTTAAGGCTGGTTATCCCCCTGTCTTTTCCTCCCCACCTAAACATGTACCATGGATCTAACTTGTCTTCAGTAGCTTTTCCTCACTCTTTGTTGCAGTATCAGGAGCTCTTCCAACTTCTATGTGAAGGAGAGAGACACAGCTTGGCAGGGATCTTCCCATAGTCCACACCTGATGCACATGGCTTTAGTATTCCATTCTTTCCCTCTGGGGGAAATCATGAGATGCCTAAGTCTTCCATTTCCTGGGGATGGGGGCAAAGAAAGCTGAGCTGCATTCTCCTCAACCAGGTCTACATACTCATAACTTCCCTGCGATAACTGCTACTGTAGTTAATCAAGTAAATTCCAGTGAGAGAAGTCTGTGCTGCAGTCCTGAAGATTCAGAGTTCAAACCCTGTTGATGGTGCTTGAGTTTTGGATTAGTAGTTTTGCAAAAGAGAATTTTTTGTTTTTTCCTTTGAACAAACAAATTAGAAATTGCATATGAAAAGCTGTTAACCTAATTACTTTCTTTTGCAGAATTATCTGCTCAGAAATTAAGAAACCCCAGATTTATGGCTGGCAGTACAACTTAAATTGACCCTGTTGTGTATATGCATTGATTTAGTTTTTAACTGCATGATTGCAGATGGCTTTTTCCATGACCCCTACCTCATTCAGTAAACAGAATGCACGTATAAGTGATGGAATTACAGTTGCACAGGTGATGGTAAATCTGGTATTTTCTAACTTGTGACTGTTTGTTTGCAACCTAAATACCTTTTAAAGTACCTTTTTGCGCCCAACTTTAATATTTAGCAGTTTTAAACCTTGATATTCATATAATATGTTCTTCAAGATGTTTGAACTTAAAACTTGTGTTCCTTCCAGGATATTTTTGGCCAAGATCAGTGTCTTCTGTTCTGTGCTCTGGTCCTACTTCTGCAAATTATAGCACGCAACCCTCTAATAATAATGGACCCCAACCTCAGCACTGGTATGCGCTTGATCCAGAACTGGAAGAAATGCTGGTCCCCAGAAAAATGTCCATCAGCCCTTTAGAAAGCTGGCTGACTGTTAGATATTCCCTCCCTAAAGTGGAGATCATCAATGTGCATGAAAAGATAGTCTATGAACCTACTCAACAGTATGACTGTCCTCCAAATGAAAAGGTTGCTGATGTGGAAGAAGAGGAAGGAGATGTGAGTGCTAACAAAGTTGAGTGTAAGAATGTATTGAAGATCCGCAGGAGGAAAATGAATCGGCATAAATACAAAAAGCTGCTAAAACGAACACGGTTCTTGCGGAAGAAGGTATTAGAAGGTCGCAGGAAGAAACGTCAGGTGAGATTGGGTTAAACAGTTCAGCAAGTCAACAGAGGCATACTTTCCAAAACTGGTTTTTACTTTCTTTAGACATGGTTAGCAGCACCTGTGGTGTTTTACATCTAGAACTGACCTGTGAAAAATGGCAGCAATCTGGTTGAGGTGCTTAGAGCAATTCCTGGTGGGTTTGCACATCATGCCGATTTTAGAACTTTCAGTTCAGAACCTCTGAACTTTTTGGCTTGTGTTTAGACCTGGACATCTTGGGTCAATTATTTAATATTTTTTTAGCTGTGAAGAGAGACATATTTTGAATGATAGTATGATAAATTACTATGCTTGGTGATCTGTCTTGACATTTAAATCATTTGAAAAAAATGAATGGTAAAGACTTTTGTAACATAAAAATAATCTCCCATATATGCATCAGTGAGTAGTACACATGCCCAAAATGTATCTGGATAGATGGTGTAATAACCATTTCCTCCTCATCTTGCTGTCATCCTCAGCTGGTGTGCACAGAGCAGCCAGAGGTTGCAACTGTAGTAAGAGAAGATGGTTCTGCAGTTCTGCTTAGAAGCATTTAGTTTCTACAATGGGGAGAAAAAAGATAGAGTCCACATTCAGATTGGTGGAAGCAGGTGCAACTCAATTTGTTGTATGGTGTACTTAGCTCTGCCTTTCTTGCTTCATATTGTTTCATCCCTGTTATAATGTCTTTTTCCAACCACACACATTCTTAGCAGGTATTTGTGTCCCGTTACTCACAGATAACCTCTTCAAGCTTACAGGGCCCATTTCCTTTTTGATCCCTACTGAATACTAGTCTCCTTAGCATTTTAATTCCTTAAATATGTCTGTGTTTTCAGTATTCCTAGTGGAAAATTTCTAAAATGCAGTTTTAAAGGTCCTTAAGTATTTCAAATGCATTTTCTGCAGTAAGAGCTACAATACATTGTGAGAGGCTGCCTAGATAATGTACTGCTTCCTCCATGCAGATAACACCCTGATTCCCTTTTGCAGTGAGTTGTCATGGTTTGAGTACCTCACTTCCAAGACAGCTCTCAGTTGTCCATTTTTCATTTTAGGCAAAGTTTGAGCGAGACCTGAAACGCATCTGGAGAAGAGCTGGGTTGAAAAAGCCTTCTGAGGGATGGCAATTCCCCGAGATATATGTGAGATCGAAGTGATTGGAATACCTGTAATGTGTTTTGGCATTTTATTGTAATTAAAGGGTATTTAAAGTAAATCAATGTTCTTTTAACTTTTATCTAAATGAGGAGACTAGAGGTGGGTAGATGTTTAAAATCTTAGTGAGGAGGTCATTCTAAGCCCAACAGAATAGGCCCAGTGCAATACTGCTATTGAAATAATGAAGCGCCTATTGCTAAGTGGGGGGTGGGTGGGTGGGTATGTAAGCATAGTAACTAAAGAAGACCTGGGTTAAAAATCAGCGAGTGGGTTCATTAGCTCAAGACAGCCCTTGGTTTCCCGGCACCAACCCGTCCATCTAGCTCCATAGAGAGGAGATGGAAATAAAGCAAGAAGGGTTCTGAATGAAGCGACCCATACCACAGGACTTGCCAATTCTGAGGAATATTCTTATGGTGGGAATTCTAGTTAGAGCCTGATTGAAACCTGTTTGCCGTGGGGGTGAAGATCAAGGCCAATCCAGCTGTTCTCAGTTCAGTTAACGCAAGGCACAAGGGAGAAATTGCCCTGTACATATCTTCATCTTAGATCAGGGCCTTTGTGTATTAGTAATACCGTATATACTTGCTTATAAACTGAGATTTTTATTCCTGAAAAGAGCCCTTTAAAAAGGCACTCCACTTACATGTGGGGCAGAGAGCAGCCCCAGCCCAGGAGGTTTTAAATCTCTAGCCCTGAGCATGGGTTAAAGGCAGGGGTTAAAGTAAGAGATGGGAGCCCCCGCATCTTGCAGAGCCACTAGGGATGGCCAGGTAAGGGGGCTCTGGGATTGGTCCAGGGAATCTAGTGTCAGGGCCCAGGGGTTACGAAGGGGGTTGGGGACTGCAGGGAAAGTGGCAGCAAGGTCTGGGGGTTTGGGAGGGGGTCGGGTAGTCTGGGGGGAAGCCAGTGGTGCTGGGTTGGGGGGGTTAGGGGCCTGAGGCCACGTGGGGGACTTCAGCTTATACGTAAGTCACACTTTTTTTCTCTCCCCTGTTTTGGGGGCTCATAACTGGGGCGTCAGCTTATATGTGAGCATATACAGTAAGTCTTTAAAGTTTAACCGGCCAAGAATATGGTAGCCAGTCCCCACTGGGAGTGTGAATATGGGAATGGTTTTGTTATGTGGGTGGAAAGGGAATGTGTGTGTCAAGTGGGATGATATAATCCTAGAAGCGGTCCTTGCTGCACCAGTGGCCTCTGACTCTGGGAGGTACTGCACCTCAGTACTGGTGAAGAAGACAGGGTCATGTGACCAGCCTGTCTCTCAGACGTTCATCCCAGTTGGTTAAGAAATAGAGGTCTATTGGCCTTTACGTGAAGACTGGGTGTTAAAGGCACACTCCTGGGGCTCTGAAATCCTAAATTCTTTGCAAAGTTGGCCATGTGGAAACCCCACTGCATAGGGAAGGAGGTGGGGTCCTCAAACTAGATATTCTCTACTCCCACCTCCAGTAGAAACATACCCATAATACCTGACATAAATGTTCACATATCCATTCTGCTGTCATTTGCTGCAGAGTGAGTGAAAGCTCATGCGTTTCTCTGCACGGTACTTGCATTCCTGCTGTCAACCTCATTGCTGCTGGAAAAAAGACATTAGGTTGTTGGCTGGTCTCCAGCTGAAGCTGTGGAATCCCTGTCAGAAACTAGACTGGACAAAGCACAAAACGAACATACAACAGGGAACCGTCATGCACAGGGGGAGTGAATGATTCTCATTCTTCTCTAATTTGTATGGCTGATTCTATAGCTGTCTGGGATGCCTTGAGTCTGAAACGTGCCATTGAATGTCTGTCTTTTCATACATCCTGCTGTCTAATTTTCTAGGCAGCCTGAAACAGCATTAATTCTCTGGCAGACTTGGGGCAGGAGTGGAAGTTGCATTAACCAGCATTACAAAATACGCTTCGGTTACACTTGCCTGAAGCCTCAATTTCTAGAGGGGTAGCCGTGTTAGTCAGTATACAGCAAAAATAATGAGAGTCCTGTGGCACCTTAAAGACTAACAAATGTCTTGCATTTGACAAAGTAGGTTGCAGCCTACAAAAGCTTATGCCTGGAGAAATTTGTTAGTCTTTAAGGTGCCACAGGATGCTAGTTGTTTTCGAAGTGTCAAAGTGCAGCTTCTTCAAACAGGCCAGTAGCAGTGCTGAAGTGACAATAAGTAAAGATCTTAATTTGCATTGTCTAAACAAGGGGTTTCAAACTCAAATCACCACAAGGGTCCCATGAGGACTAGTATATTAGCTCGAGGGCTGCACCACTGAAACCTTTTCATACAATGATATTGCAAATATCAGTAACAATAGCATCATTGTGGGCTGCAGGAAATAGCTTTAGGAACTGCATGCGGCCTACAGGCTGTGTGTTTGAGACCCCTGATTGAAACTATTTTTGGTGGTAGTCTATAGTCCTGGTTTCTGGTTTTGGCCTTGGATTCATTTACAGAGGAAGACTGGGGCAAGTCACTTCTGTTCTTTGTGCCTTAGTTTTTCCATCTGTGAAATGAAATACAGTACCCCACAGGAAAGAGATGATAAAACCAATAGAGGTGTGGATGGATATCCTGTAAAAGATGAAAAAGACAGGCTTTTGAGTTGAAGTGTTATATTAAGAGGTACACAGAATAATAAATGCTGCAGAGGTGATGAATTGGGTTCTTCAATTCATTCTTTCATTGTCCAAGAATATGAAGACACCTGATTAAACCAAAAAGCAGCAAAATTAAAGTGGATAAAAGTAAATCCTTTTTAAGCACATCAGTCTATGACATTCTTTGCTACAAGGTAACCTTTAAACTAGGTAATAAGACTTTGAAAGAAAAGTCCTGTATGGCCAAGGTACTTTGCAGTGAACAGTTAGTGTTCCATATGCTTTTTTCTGAAGTGTCTGGGTTTGTCCACATTCAGAAATGATACAGGACTTCTTGTTTGTTTGTTTTACTGAACTAGACTAACCCAGCTAGCCCTTTGGATATTGATATTGTGGGTCATATATGCAATCCACCCAGTGTTACATGGGCTGCATACAAGACTACCTGTATAGCCATGAAGATGTCCCATGGGCCATAGCTATGTTGACTGGGCCACAGATTGAGAATCATTGGATTAGATGGACTATTGGTCTGATTAGGATACTAATTTCTGTTGAATCCTTCTGTAGTCTTCCACCAATGCAACCAAAAGGCATCTGCTCCTTTTCTTTCTGTCAGTAGGTGGCAGTAGACTCAAGGCCCTGCAAAATGTCTGAGGAGTGTTGTAGGAACCTGCTGGATAATTTTTAAATTCTTGTATTTAAAGAATTTGTGTGTGTGTAAATCATTAATCTTGACAGTGATGTATTGCCATCATGAGAGCTGTAGTAAATTGATGTGATCCCCTGAGATGCATGCAAGACTAGAACATTGCTATGGTTGGTTTTCCAAATTAGAGTCAAATCTGTTATTAGCAGGTGACTTTGATCAGAGCTTTAAAAGCAACACCTGCCTCCTCAGGAAACTTTAAATGGCTCCGGCTGCAGGTCTTTTTAACCAGCTCAGATGGAGATTTTTCAGCCTATTCCCTCAGGTTTCCTGTCAACAAGATGAGCGCTCAACACCCTACCTTAAAAAGTGCCTGTATATAATGCTGGCTTTAGCATTCAGATGTGTGGTTAATATTCTGCCTGTTTCCAGGGGTTGCTAAAATGACAGAGTTTTACAGTGTAACAGCACAAAGGCGCCTTGCTGTTGGGTCCCTTCAGCCTGGCCGCCTCTCCCTGAACAGGTACCTACAATATTAGGTCATTTGGAGTGAGGCCGTTGGTTTTTTTCCCCCTTCCTCTCATTCCTAGGGGCTGTGTTCAGAGTTTTGTCACTCCTGACCCTGGTACTTTGGGGTCTGGCTTTTAGGCTTCTCAATTATTGCCCATTCATCTGACAAATCAAACTGTGTTTAGGGTGTGGGTTGCTGCTGAATCAGGGGGTATCGTCAAACTTACAAGCAAGAAACTGTCTCAGAATACTAGTAGCTTCCTGTGGTTCATTTAACCTAGCTGTGCTGTTCTCTGCTCTTGCCAGCCTGAGAAGACAGAATCCTGTCACTAATGTTCCCTCTAAGCTGATGATGCAGCTGAGCAAGTTCCCTGACACCCCCATCCCAGGCCCCTTCCCCACTGCCTGTCATGACACCCTGCTTTTTTTTTTCCTAGAAGCACTGGTATGCCACCCTAGCTTTCAGCCCAAAGGGAATGGGAGGAGAGCACTTGGACATGGCTCCAGTGAGGTTCATCTGTCCCTGTCCACTGAATGTTGATAGTAATGCTATGAGCATGGTAGTTCTCTCCTGCCCTCTTCTTTTTGTAACTCAGAGGTGAACTCACAGAGACTGGCTGTGTACATCAAAGACCCAAGGCCTTCTTACCCATCTCCCCCTCTTCTCCCAGTTTACTATATGAGGGAGTGCTAAAAGTTGGATGCAGGACATCGTAGGTTGTCCTGGTGTCACACTAACTTGGCATCTACCAGTTATGCCTCATGTAAGAACATAAAATGCAAAGGTCTTTAGTCTTTGTGTAGGAGCGGAGAGCAGTGTCTGTCTGCAGTGCTGTGGAACACAAAACGCTTCACAGCAGACCGGCATGGTTGCTCAAGAGTGGATGGAGCAGATCTGTTAAAACAGCCACCTCCTGATATGACAACCCACTCTTTCCTTGCTCTTTTTAAAACCAAGTCAATGGCTAGGAAAGAAGTCTGGAACACGTGAATTTCTGTGGCGCAGACCTCATGCAATTCTTCTTCACATTCTAGGATAACTGGTGGTTTTGTTACAGGGCCATCACCCTGTTACCAGTGGAGGTCTCTGCAGTGTATTCCATATCTGTCCCCTAAATCATAGTTAGCACAGTGTTTCTCAACTGGTGTTCCATGGATCAGTGGTGCTCCACAGACATAGTGAAGGTTTTCTGTGATTAACATCAACCCCTCTGTTGGTGGTGGGAGTGGGGGCAGCTGTGCAGTGAACCAGTGAGTACCTGGGAGATTTAAAATGACCCAGCGGCAGCAAAGCTTCCAGGCGTGGGATGATGTCTGCCGCTTCCTTGCTCCTTTTCTGCAGCTGGGACATTTTAAATTTCCTGCCACTGTTACTGCCAGCATTGAAATCACTTGGATATATTATGTAAATTTGCCATCTTCAAGCTCCTGATGAAGTGGGATTTTTCTCCCACAAAAGCTCATGTGATGAATTTGTTAGTGTTTAAAAGTGCCACGGGACTCTCTGTTTTCCACAGTAAGATTTCCTTTGATGAACTTTACTCCAAGAATAGGTCATAGAATCATAGAGTAACCCTTCTGCCAGGGTGAGCTGGCAGAACAAGGGCCAGATTCTATATCTGGGGATTTCCAGATAATATTACAGCACCAACCAGCTCAAGCCCCCACCCAGATTTCTGGGAAATCATGCACTATCTCCTGGGGACCCCAAAGGGGTATTGCTTCCCTGCTCACAAGCATGAGTCTGAGTGTAGTATACAGAACTTTTAATAGTAGTAAAAACAGAAAGTAAAAGGTCAAATAACAGAAGATCTGGAGAATCAGTGCAAAACAGGTTCCCAACATACCCCCGGCTATGTAGGGAGTGTCTTTCATGCCAGCTGTAGGCTGGTGCCAACCACTGGTCACTCATTCCATCCACTAGCACCATCTTTTGGCTCCACCTGCTGTCCACCAGCTCTGCCCACAGGTCACTCACGATGCCTAGCCTGCCGCTGGCTGTGGTCACCATCCCTTGGCTCCGCGTGCAGGTCACTCACTCCATCTGCTGCTCCTCCTCAGTGATTCAACTCAAAGAGAGGATTTTCCTCTCTGTGATTTCAGCTCTTAAACTTCAAGTAGCTGGAAACAGCTTCTTCCATTAAAATAGCAAAGAAAGGCCTCAAAAGAATCTAAGCCAGATCCGTCATTTGACAGTGGGGCCAGGGAGTGAGGCAAATGCCTCAACCATAGCTCCAGACTGAGGAGCTATGCACTCCCACCCCTGTCTTAACTTTTCTCAGGCTGAAACAGGCAGTGGCCTCTTTTACAAGTTTCTTTTTTTGCTAAGGGTAGCTTTTACCCTTTAACTAACCTAATCAGAATTTGATCAAGCAAGAGAGAAGCATATTACAAAAGACAGTATTTCATGTTTCTGTTCTGTAGAATTACAGATACTAACAGATTTGTGATCAGATTAACCCCAAATACTATTACCCATATTGCCCTGCACCCACAGTGTACTTATGCTAATATATTCTTTGTGCTCATACAAATACTAAACCCATGCAGATTAGTTCCCCCCCATCCCCCCGAAGCTGTTAGGCACAGCTTCTAAGCCTGCCTTACAATAGAATAGTAAGGCTGGAAGGGACTTCATCAGGTCATCTTGTCCAACCCCCTGCCAAAAGCAGGACCACTCCCACTAAATCATCCTAGCCAAGGTTTTGTCTAACTGGGTCGTACAAGTTTCCGAAGATGGAGATTCCACCACTTCCCTAGGTAACCCATTCCAGTGTTTCACCACCCTCCTAGTGAGAAAGTTTTTCCTAACATACAACCCTGACCTCCCCAGTGGCAACGTGAAACCATTGCTCCTTGTTCTGTCCTCTGTCACCACTGAGAACAGCCTAGCTCCCTCCTCTTTGGAGCAACCCTTCAAGTAGCTGAAGGCTGCTTTAAATCCTCCCTTAGTCTTTTCAGCAGACTAAATAAGCCTAGTTCCTTCAGTCTATCCTCCTAAGGCATGTGCTTCAGCTCCCTATTCATCTTCATTGCTGTCCACTGGACTCTTTTTCTAATTTGTCCACATTCTTTCTGTAGTAGGGAGCCCAAAACTGGACACAATATTCCAGATGCAGGTTCACTAGTGCCGAATAGAGGGGAATAATCACATCCCTTGATCTGCTGGCAACTCTCCTACCAATACAGGCCAGTATACTGTTGGCCTTTTTGTCAACAGGGCATACACTGGTGACTCATATGCAGCTTCCTGTCCACCATAACCCCTGGTTTCTTTTCCAGAGAGCTGCTGCTAGTTGGTCATCCCCAGCCTATGGCAGTACCTGGGATTTTTCCTTACTACTTGCACAACTGCACTTGTCGTCGTTGAACCTCATGAGACTTCTTTTGGCTCAATGCTCCAATTTCTCTAGTTCTCCCTGAATCCTATCCTTACCCTCCAACATATTTACCATTTCCCTCAGCTTTGTGTCATCTGCAGACTTACCACGTGTGCAATCTATCCCATCATCCAGATCATTAATGAAAATGTTGAACAAACTGGTCCCAGGACCAACCCCATGGGCACTTTGCTTGTTACTGGTCGCCAACTAGACACTGAGCCATTGATTTCTGCCCCATGGTCTAGCCAGCTTTCTATCTGCCTTAGGGACCAGTCATCCAAACCGTACTTCCTTAACTTGCTGAGAAGAATGTTGTGAAAAACCATATCAAAAGCTTTGTTAAAGTTCAGGATGTGTCATGGTAACAGCTATTTCTGCATCTGTAAAGCTGGTCATCTCATCATAGAAGGCAATCAGGTTGGTCTGGCATGATTTGCCCTGGGTGAATCCATGATGACTGTTTCTGAGTACCCTCTTTTCAAACTGAGATGAACTCGGTTTGAACATGCAGGCCTGAAATTCTCATCGAAACTTGAGTAACATCATTTTCGGTTTTAAGTTTTGTGCTTAATCAGTATGGACCTATTTTTTAGAAATAAACACACATTATATTTGGACAATTGTATTTAATTAGGTTTCCTGAATCATTTTTGCTGGAATGCATAGCGCACAGACATTACAGCTGGTGTATACTGACTTTGTGGAGAAAGTTTCATCAGGTGATCCTCATAGAGTAATTAATACCTCTAGGAGTTCTCCCGTCCACTAATGGTTGAGAAACACTGGTTCAGCACATGCGGTCATCATCTTTCCATCTACTAAGCATAATTGCAGCCTAATCTGCAGAAGTATGGGAGTACAGTGTAATTTGCCATGGTGTTTACAAATAAACAATATATTACTGTATAATTAAAGACTGGGGACAAGACATTTGTACCCTTAGTGTATTTTTTCCTAGGTGGGGATGCATGGCTAAATCATGTGTACCTTTTGGCATGACTATCCTAAAACTGGTGCTCAAGCTTTTTCATTTGTGGACCCTGCCAGATTTCAAATGGAGATGCAGACTGCTTTGGAAGTCAGAGACCAATGGTCCTCAGACTGGGGGACATGAGATGGACACTGGTCAGGAAGAGGGCACCAGCTGTTGGCTCCCAGTGCTGCCGCAGTTTCTGCACTGCCTCTTCTGGTGCTGGCCACACTGCAGTCTGTCCTGCCACTTCCCTAATATAAAACCACAACACTCTAGCAGCCTGTAGGGAGTGTGACCCAGGAGACTCTGGCAGTGTTGTCAGGCTCATCCTCTGAAGCTTGGAGCTGGGACCTGCCCTGCTACTAACCCTTACTTCACCCAGGAATGGCCCTAACCAAGCCCATGTCTCTCAGCAGCTGCCCCGCATATAGCCCCACTGCCTCCCACCATTCTCTCCAGCAGCCCAGCACCTGTCTCCAGGTCCACCTGAGCTTTCCGGGCTGGGGAAGGCTCCTTGTGTGTTCAGAGCTGCTGCTGCTGGCCTCCCCATGAGCTGCTGGTGTTGCGTTATCCCCCTCCCCCCCGTATGTCCCCTAGATGGTGCTGCTCTGTTGCTTCTCTCATCTCCCTTGTGCAGGAGGTGATGGTGGCAGCATCCCTAAGTGGCTGTTTTGAGACCAAGTCCCAGTTCCAGGAGGAAAATCAGCACCTGCTGCAGGACCTGCTCTCCCTTGGTATCTGCTGCCACTGCCCCTGTTTCCCACTCCTCAGTCACTGCTCCCCCTTCTGCCACACAGAGGGGAAGGCCCAGCTGTTAACAATCCTCTACCAAGATGAAAATCTATTGTCTTACTTTGTTCAACCACAGGTCTGGTCTTCTACCTAACACAGCCCTTCATGTACTGAGAACAACCTGACCCTGCTCTTATTGAGGAGAAATAAGAGAAAGAAGTTCCCTTTGTTTTTCTGCAGGGGGAGCAACAGCACATAATATTCCATTCTGGAAACCTATTAAGAATGGCTACTGGTCTAGAAATCTATATGCACCTATTTGTGTATGCACACACCTTACAGATAGCTGCTGAAAGCCTGTGGAAAGGCATTCTTTTACCTTTATCCTACTCAGACAAATCAAGCGCTTTTGAGGATTCTTCCTTCATCTCCATTATTCCCCTGCTCTGAGCGGAAATGGTTGAAACACAGCAGGAGGCTGCCAGAGGAATTCATTCTACTTATTACAGAGACTGGAGATACCCAGTGACGGCAGTGTGATGGATGTTTGAAAATGAAACCAATTACACACAACCAGCTCCCTCCCTCACTGCTTGGGTTATGGGCACTCAAGTGCAGAGACCAAATTAGGTTGTTGAGCAAAATCTGGTTTCTCATTCAGTCTGGGAGTTTATCTTTTGGATCAAAGCGGATCTGCCAGATTTTAAGTGAAACCATGGTTTGGATCTCAGGTAGGAATATGGTTTCCTATGAGTGTCAGTATTTTTGTTCCCCCTGTTGGGCAAAGCAGCATATAATAAAACTCAAACAGATGGGCTGCTCCCTTCACTGAAGTACAGAATACAGGAGCACTGTGGTGTTACAAACAGCTGGGGTGAGCTGAATCTGATGCAGAACTGGCATCTCATAAATGCTAATGGGCAAACTTCAGAAGGGTGAGGAGCATGTCTCCATATAGACTCTTATGGCTGTTACCAGCATGGTAGTGATGTTGCTGATGGAACCTTATCCATCATGCTCTGGTGTAGGCACTGGTCAGGAAAACTCACACTCTATGGTCAGAAGGGACCAATACGATCATCTAGTCCAGTGACTTTTTCAAACTTAGAGTCACAGCCCAGTACTATGTTGCAGACCTTCAGGCACCGTGTCACCACCACCACCACCACTCCCCCTGCTTCCACTGCCAGAAGACTGGAGTGCATTTCTCAAAGATATAATTGCTTGATCGTGGGCATAAATGATTTTTTTCCAACTGGGTCCTGAGGAAAAAAGTTTGAAAACCACTGATCTAGTCTGATCTGCTGCACAATGCAGGCCACGAAACCTCACCTATCCACTCTAAGAAGCCTCTAACCTATGACTGTCATTAAAGTCCTCAAATCATGATTTAACGATTCTAAGATACAGAAAATTTACCAGCAGGTGAACCATGCTCCATACAACAGAGGAAGGTGAAAAAACCCCAGAGCCCTGGCCAATCTGCCCTGGGGAAAAATTACTTCCTGACCCCAAATCAGTTAAACCCTGAGCATTTGGGCAAGTATCACCAGCCAGTCACTGAAGAAAGAATTCTCTGTAATAACTCAGAACCCACCCCATCTACCCTCCCTTCTTAGCCTACTGGCATATACCCACCAGTAGCCCTAGATCAAAGATCAGTCAATTTCCAAAGTAGGCCCATCCCATCATACCAGCCCCTCCATAAACTTATCAAGCACAGTTTTGAAGGCAGTTATGTTTTTTCCCCCACACAGCTCTCCTTGGAAGTCTATTCCAGAACTTTACTCCTCTACTGGTTAGAAACCTGCATCTAATTTCAAGCCTAAATTTCCTGATGGACAGTTTGTATCCATTTATTCTTTTGTCACATTGGTGCTGTATTCAAATAATTCCTCTCGCTCCCTGATATTTATCCCTCGGATATATTTATAGAGAGCAATCGTATCATCCCTCAACCTTCTTTTTGTTTAGGCTAAACAAGCCAAGCTCTTTTAAGTCTCCTCTCATAAGGCAAGTCTTCCATTCCACAGACAATCCTTGTAGCCCTTCTCTGCACCTGTTCAAATTTGAATTAATCCTTTTTAAACAGGGGGGACCAGAACTGCACTGAATGTTCCATGGGGTCGCACCAGTGACTTGCATAGTGGCACTAACACCCTATCTCTACTTTGAAATACCTCTTCTGATGCATCCTAGGACCACATTAGCTTTTTTCATGGCCATATCACATTGGTGGATCGTAGTCATTCTGTGATCAACCAGTACTCTTAGGTCCTTTGCTTCCTCCATCCCTTCCAACTGTGTCCCCAATTTATAGGAAAATTCCTATTTGTCCTTAAATACACGACCTTGCATGTCCCATTATTAAATTTTATCTTATTGTTGATACTCCAGTTTACAAGATCACCCATATCTTTTTGTATAGCATCCTGATCCATCTCTATATTAGCAACCCCACCCAACTTGGTGTCATCCATAAACTTAATTAGCACATTCCCACTTTTTGCACTGAGGTCAGTAACAAAAAGTTTAAATAAAATCGGTCCCAAGACTGATCCCTGAGGCACTCCACTTGTAATCTCCCTCCAGCTTGACAGTTCACCCTTCAGAATGACCCACTGTGGGTTCCCCTTTAACCAGTTCCTTATCCACCTTACTCTATTCATATTAATCCCTATCTTCTGTAATTTAACTAATAATTCCCTATGTAGAACTGTATCAAATGCCTTGCTGAAATCTAAGTAAATTAGGTCTACTCCATTCCCTTTTATATAAAGCATCTGTTATCCTCTCAAAAAAGATCAGGTTGGTCTGGCATAATCTACCTTTTGTGAAGCCATGTTGTATTTTATTCTAGTTACCGTTGTCCTCAATATCCTTAACTATTTTCTCCTTCAACATTTTCTCCAAGACCTTGCATGCTGCTCAGACTAACAGGCTTGTAGTTAAACTAACAGGCCTGTAGTTACTCAGGTCCAACTAACAGACCTGTAGTCACCCAGATCCCTTTTATTCCCTTTCTTGAAAACAGGAACTACATTAGCAATTCTCTAGTCAAACAGGACAACCCCTGAGTTTACAGATTCATTAAAAATCGTTGCTAATGAGCTGGCAATTTTATGTGCCAGTTCTTTTGATATCTTCTGCTGGAGATTTATCTGGGCCCACCCAATTTAGTTCCATCCACCAACCTGAGTTTGGCTTCTGCCTCAAGTATGGTAATTTCTACTTCCATGTCTTTATTCCCATTAGTCATCCTAACGCTATCCCCAAGCTCATCATTACTCTCATTAAAAAACAGAGTCAAAATACTTCTTCACCTATTCAGCCATGTCTAGATTATCTTTGACCTCCACCCCATCCTCAGTGTTTAGCTGCACCACGTCTTCCTCCTTTGTTTTCTTTCTATTTATATGGCTAAAGAACCTTTTACTGTTGGTTTTAATTCCCTTTGCAAGGTCCAGCTCTGCTTGACTTTTCACCTTTCTCACTTTCTCTCTACATATTCTGACCTCCAAGAGGTAGCTTTCCTTGCTTATCCCTCCCATCTTCTATGCCTTGTAGGCTTTGTGCTTCTTCTTAATCACCTTTCTGAGATGTTTACTCATCCAGCTTGGTCTACAGCTCTTGCCTCTGAATTTTTTCCCCTTCCTCGGAACATGGGCTTCAGATAGTTCCTGCAACTTTGACTTGAAGTGATTCCAAGCCTCTTCCACCTTTACATTCATAAGTTCTTCAGTCTAGTCCACTTCCCCAATTACTTCCCTTAATTTTCTAAAGTTAGCCCTTTTAAAGTCAAAGACCCAAGTCACAGATTTATTTTTGTTTATCCTTCCAATTAGTTTGAACTGAATACGGTTGTGGTCACTCAAACCTAAGTTGTCCCCTACAACCAGTTCCTCTCTGAGGTCCTCATTACTCACCAGTACCAAATCGAAGATGGCCTCCCCTCTCATTGGTTTGTTAACAATTTAGAGAAGGAATTTATCAGCTGTCACATCCAGGAAAATGCGGACCCTTTTATTACAACTGGTACATGTTCTCCAGTCCATATCTGGGAAGTTAAAGTCTCCCATAACAACACACTTCCCAGCAGTATTTACTTCCTTAAAAGCCTTAAAGAGGTCCCTGTCCATATCTAAGTCAGATCCTGATGGTCTACAGCACACCCCAAGCACTATCCCCAGAGAAACTGCTGTAGCTTTCTTCCCCAATGTGATTTTTACCCAGAAAACTTCTGTCTTGTTAATTGCATCACTTTCAATTTCTTTACAGCCTACCTTCTCATTGATATACACCACCACTCCCCCACCTTTGCCTTTGAAGCTCAGGCGTCTAGATTTGTGTGACATTCCCAGTGGTTTCTGGCTGTGAAATAATAGCACCTGCATTCAAACAACATGAGCTCAAGATACCTACCCTCAGTTGATGCAGAGTCATGTTATGTGTCTGTGACTCATAGCAGTTACTTTGATGGCCGCCCCTCCCGGGCCATCATTATGTGTGAAGTGAACAATGGCTCCTTCACCTTAACTAGATGGCCCCCTTGAACTCAACTAGATGGCCGTTACCACCCTGGGGGCCCATTGTTTTGCAGGGCTTGGTGTAGGTGGGCTTTGCCTAACTGCAAGGTTCTGCAGGGCATGACTCATACCCCCATTGTTCCCCACATTCCCTGTAATCAGGGAAAGGTGGGAAATAGTCTTTAAAAGCTGAGGTTCTGGGGTGCTCAGGCAGGACGGTTTTCAACATCTCTCCTGGCCTGATCAACCAGAAGCTGCCTCCTCCGCTCACGAGTTCCCCCTAGAGCGTATCCACGAGTTACCCCCACGAGTTACTGCCGGCCGATTACGAGTCTCCTCCAGCCTGTAAAGCTGTTACCCTTGCTGCTAGGAGTGGTAAGAGTCTGCCCTGCAACCTCTCTCTAAGAAAAAAGTTATTCTATTTTTTTAGGGCTGCTTTAAAACTGCTTTCCCCAGCTTTACAGGCTTGCGTGTGTACCTTTCTGTTTGCTTGCAGCTCCAGTTTGTGTTAGGAGCTCCCCGTGTCTGTAATTGCTTCTTGCTACTTTGTATCACCCAGTGTATCTCTTTTCCTCCTGGGTTGTTTGAACTTGCTTTAAGAGTATTGTGTTTTGCAACATTGTATAAAGTTAATTGGTAGCCTTAGACGTCTTAAGTTAGCTGTTAAGATTGTTTCCTGTAGTTGGTAGCCTTTAGAATTGTTTGGTTAAGTTGCCTTTGCCCTCCCCTCTGTAACCTCCCCAACCTAAATAAACCTTTTTCTCTTTAACTTTACTTGTTCCCTCTTCATTTCTGGGATCCCCGGTGCGCCTCAGCTTTCCTTCTGTCCCTGCGGCTCCCCGCTCCCGAGCCGCTCTCCCCGCCCCGCTACCCTTGTGGCTCTCTGCGGCTCCCGAGCCGCCCCCACGGCCGCCATCGGTTCCCCCGATCCCCGCCGGACTCTCTAGCGGCCCCGCCGCTTTTTCCCCGGCTCCCGCGGCAGCCCGCCAGCCCTCCCCGTCCTCCGCCGCTTCCTGCGGTTCCCGGCTCCCGAGCCGCTCCTACGGCCGCCCTTCCTGCCCCGGCTGCCAGCCGTTCTTCCTCACCTCCTGCCCCCGGCTCCTGAGCCGCTCCCGTATCTGCCGCCTTCCTGCGGCTCCCCGCGGGCTCCCCGCCCTTGCTGCGGCTCCTCCGCCGCTTTCCGCGGCACCCCGGGTCCCAGCCGCTTTTCTGCAGCATGCCGGGCTCTCCAGCGGCGCTCCCGCTTTCTTTGCGGCTCCCGAGCCACTCCCGCGGCCACCGCTGCTTCCCCTGAACTTCTGCCTTCCCCGCCAGCAGTTTCCCCCGAACCCCTCCTGCCTTCCCTACCATTTTGCCCTCCTCTGCTTCCCTCACAAACCCCTGAATCCCCTTTCAGCCCCTCCTGCTTCTCCCCATTGCCCACACTCCCACACACCTACAGCCCCTCTCCTGCCTCTGTCCCCTTACCCCAACCCCCAAGCACCTCCTCACCCCGCTGCCTTTCGACACCCCCCCCACTTGCCTTCACTCCTCTTCAGGCCCCAGCTTCCCTGTTACTTATCTTCTCTGCCACTGCGGCACACTAATTTGCATTGTACCCCCCCCCTTTTCCTATAGCGTGTTAACGTAGCCTTTAGGTTATAGTGAGTAGGGCTATAGTGTTAGTAGGTTAGTTGAACAACCCCATTGTTCCCCAACCTGTCCCCACTCCCGAAAGTTAGGTACCCTCCAACACTTTACAGAAACCACTGTGACAAACACGACATACACTGACCACTGTTCACCTTACCCTATACTCATTTTAATAAAGTGTACCCCAGATCCACCCCATACCCCACGGGTGCAGTGGTTGCCCCCCAAGATCCTCAAATCTTCGAACCTGCTGGCAGGGTCATTATGCAGCTCTGTTGACATCACCTGAGAAACACTGATTTATCACAAGCATAGGCAGTCTTAGCTTTGGGGTATGACGGACCATGTGCTGGCTGGCTGCCTGCTTTAAATCTTCTGGGGCAGGAGCCACAGGTGATGGGGGGGGGAGAAGTGCGCGGGGCAGGGAGGGCAGTGAGAACTAAGGGGGGGGGAAGCAGTGGGGGAGTCTGCAATGCAGCTGTGCCAGCAGCCAACCTTGGGAGTGGGGGCTGGTGAGGTGATGGCCAAGTGGGGAGGTGGAGGAGGGCAGGCCACAGAGGAGAGATGGGGGGGCTAGTGAAAAAGCTGGGGGCAGTCACAGGTGGGGGGGGGGCCTGAGGGGAGGAGGCAAAGCTCTGTGGGTCTGGGGGGACAAAACTCAAGGATGGGTTCCTGATCCTTGACTTTTGTTTGGGGCCCCATATTCACTAAGACCACCCAGATTGCAGGTGAGAGTCCAAGGCCATTATGTCTGTGGACTACATGGTGATGTGGTAACCATAGGCTTTTTAACCATAGATGCAGGTCTACACAGTATGGTGAAAATGATGATTCAGTCCCCTGTGGTCTGTATACGCTAACAATCACTCCCTTGGGAGCAGTGGGAGATTTTTCAGGGATAAGGCTGGTACAAACATGGGCTGTTGATTGAAATGTTGGAAATAGTCTGTTCCAACTGTGCTTTTGTACAAGCAACATCCACACTGAGATATCAAGGCCTGTTTTATCACCAGTCAAACTGGAAGCCCATTGCTATCTGAGTGCAGAGTAAAGCCCATAAGTAATGAGGATCAAACTGACAGGTGCCTATGGCACTTCAGATTCCCAGGTGGGTTCCTATTCAAATAGTAGGCCTGGGACTGTTTAATTTCCACAATCAGTTGCAATCAGTCTGGTATGCCCATGATTATCAAATTGAAATTAATGAAAGATAGCAGCAGTGTTAATCTCAGTGGCACAGTGTTTCCTTTGTGTGTAAACGGCCCTGACTAAAGTGATCCTGGTACATACATTGAATGCACAAAGTGTTAGGTTGACTCTCTTCTGGGCAACTTTGAGACCAGAGGAGTTCTGGCCAGTCAAGTAGTGATGGGGGGACCTCCAAAGGTATGGAATTGGGTTTGAGTCAGAGGAACAAGGTTCTGAGCTGTCTATCCAAGCCATGGGCTGAAAACCTGCTGAAATTAGGCATCATGGTAATATTTCTGCTCCAGGCTGACTTGAAACTGCTCTCTGCCCATGCTTCACTGGGCTCTGCAACTATCAGCTGTCCTGCCAGCAACTCTGACTCTTCCTCTCCTAGTAGCAGGACCAAAGGGGGAGACCCAGCTCCTATAAGGAGTCTTGCAGTGCCCTGGGGAACTACTACATACAAAGTCACCCTCAAAAGACCAGAAGACCCATCTTTTGCATATGGCTGCGTGAGGCCAGGGTGTGATAGAGAATGTGCACACTCTCTTCTCTTTCAAAGCTTGATCAAGCTCTGGTTTTGGTGTGAGTTGTGTGTGCAAGTGAAGGTGACCCTGTGCTAACTGCAAAGCATCAGAGAGAGCTGGAAGAAATCTGCCTGCCAGTTTTCCTGGCGCTGCCCACATAATGGACCTTTGTCAGGGTAACATGCTTCCTCGAAACAGTACAGGCCAAAACAGCTCGCTAGTATGTATATTGGCAGCTATTCTAGCAGTGATCTCATAGGAGCAAGCACGTGTGTCTGCAGTGCTGGGCACAGGCTGCGGGGTGCCCCATAAAACCAGCTGTATGTGGCCGTAAAGGAAAATGTCAAGGGAAGTTATTCTTCAGGGTTGTATTGGCTGCTAGAAGATTTCACCAGGCTGCAAAGCAAATTTCCTTGCATGTGCAGCCTGAAGGGTTGCATCTGTGCTGAGTGCTAAAACTCTGGTGCCAGACGCCCAGTTCTTAGCATGTATTTTGAGCACCATCCTCTCCCCTACAGTCATTATGGCTGCAAAGCAATCTCAGGCATGTGCCAAGGATCTTTTCTGCCCTAGCTACTTTCCATCTCCACTGTGCCCTAGAAGATTTACAAGCTGCTTGTGAACAGAGCCCACCTTTAAGAAAGCCAATATCCAGGCTCCCCTGCTGTAGCTAACTAGTGGTCAATTGAATTTATTAAAAGCCCAGGGGCACTAAAGCCCAGTAATGACTGAGCAAAACTAATGAGTGTCTTTACACTGCTGGACTAATAGGGACCCTGCCAAGTTAAAAAACAATGGGCCAAATCTTTAGTTGGTGTAAATAGACATATCTCCATTAATTTGAATGGGACTGAGCTGAAGAGGGCCTGGTCCTAAACTGCTGCAAACCAGTGTAGTTCCACTGAAGTTAATGAAATTGTGTTGATTAACCTCAGCTGAGGATCTGGCCCAACTGACCAATCAGTGATGCTATCAGCACTGTAGAGTATCAAACCTGTGTGATGTTGCCCTCCTGCAATTTGGACTGGTGTGTCCCCCAACCCTCCACTCCAGGGCCCCAACTCATCCCACCTTGCTGTGTGAGTCCCCACTCCTGGGTCAACTCACACTCAGCCTCAAACATGCAGTTGGTCTTTCAGGTAGTGAAAGTGCACACTCACTAGCCACACAGGGGTGGACCCCCCCCCCCAGGGAGCTCTCCCACTTCCCAGATGCAATCCTGGGAACTACCAACTTACAAAATTCAGTGCACTCACACTGAATGCTCAAAAGTTCCTTTACACCAGTCTGTTAATTTAACAAAGAAAGCGATATGCATCAGCTATTGCTCCCAATAAGACCTCCACACATACCCTTCAAACATGTCACAGCTTTAGATAAAAGCTTATTGATTAAAACATGATTTTAGGTGAGTATATGTCAAATCAATACCAAATCTGATAATTAATCAGCAAAGGAGACAATCACAATCAAATAAAAGATTGCTGTTATAGTCCATGTCTAGCTTACTCACAAAGGTCTTGCTATGATGGTTGTTAGCCAGTCTCTGTCCCCTTTCCGGCAAACAGGGTGCAGGTCTTAGTGTTACTTAGAAGATGGAATCCATGGCAAGGACCATAGCCAGTGCAGAGTGTCTTTTTCTTGTTTCAAGTCCCCTTTGGCCCTGCTCCTTGCACTCAGGTGACTTTTCATCCTTGATCTAAGGCACTTAGTTTGCATTGTCTTTGTATGCATATCTTCATCAGGTGTGTGAATGTAGCTCTGATTGCCTGCCCCCACAAGCCATGTGAAATACACTTAGGGCATGTTTCATATCTGTACACCTGCATGATGTTGCAGGAAACATGCTGCCATAACAGTAATGTAGACTAGAGCATGCCATAAGCATTTCAGAAAGACCGAACACGACAGACTTTGCCTTAAATCACACAATTACATTGCAAAGGTGAAGAGGGAAGATACATAGCTCTCCTTACAGAGGTGTGCAGGGGGTATAGCACATCATAACCTGATAGTTAAAAAAATCTTACTTGCTTTCCACCATTTGTTATTTTATTCTTTGCACTTCACTCAGTTCAGACAGTGAAAGCAAACCAGCTGGTTTTGCTCCGGTCTGGAGTCTGTCAGTTTCCATTTAAGAGGACAAGAACAAACAATACTGAGTTCTCAAATACTGCTGATAATTTACAGGTAGCAAACCTGAGGCCAAGTGGTGAAGACAGTAGCCTGGGACCACACAGAATTTAATGGCAGAGCCAGCAATTTTCTGATGCCCAGACTTGTGTCCTGTCCTCCCTCCGCCCCGTCCCTCATCCTCTTGCATCAATAGATGCTCATGCACTAGAACAGCATTGGACTATTTGGGTCGCAAATACTGGCTGCACAAAGCATAGGCATTTACTTAAAGTGGAAACAAAGGCCCAAATTGTTAAAGGGATTTAGGTTCATAAATCTCTTTGAGAATCTGGGCCAAAGAGGATGCTTCATTGGTTTGGGTTTTTTTTGGGGGGGGGGGGTTGCACTTCAGTTTCTAACCTCAAAATGAAGGGGGGGAACGCATCTCTACAACATGCAGGGGAGATTGGAAATAAAAGTTATCTCAGCTCAGCTCCTCAAAGGTATTTAGGTTTCTGATGTCCATGAAATCAGTGGAAGTTAGGAGCCAAAATACATTTGAGGATCTGGGCCCCTTCCTCAGGAGTGATCTAAAGTCAATGAAAGATGCTTCGGAGGGCTACAAAGAGCCCTGCCCTAGATTTTGTGTATTGAAATGCTGCTGTTGAATTAGGGTCCAGTCCTACAATATGTTGAGAAAGGCTGGTAAAAAAATGGTACACATTTTCCACATAACACTAGAAAGAAACAATTTTTTTCTCTCCTTTACATTTTATGCAGAAATTTCCCCTTTTTGATCTAAGTGGACTGAAAAATGTCATGTACATTTGATCTGGAACAAAAACCTTTGTTCTGAGTCTATTCAAATCATCCCACCAAACAAATATGTTGTGTTTTTGGGGGAGCTTTTAGATATCCTCCTCCTGTTTTTCTTTCCTCCCTCTCATTGGGAGAGAAGCTGGTGGGAGAGGAGAAGGTGGAGGCAAAAATGAAAGAAATTTTGTTTCAGTTCAAAGGGAAATCCCTCATTTTATTTTGATGAATAATCCAAACATTTCCAATGCTGTAGCAAATTTGCAAGGATTTTTTGTTTGTTTGTTTGTTTACAGATGCTCTTTTTCTTTAGAAATTCTTGCAGGTTGCTTGACAAGCTATAGTGTCAAATGAGTTCCTGTGGCTCTGATCTCTCTTGCCCCTTCACTGATGTGATCAGGACTTTGAAGGACCTAGTCTCATCTGGCCACGATTCACATGACAGCACCTTGCAGAATCAAGGGCCCAGCAGTCCTGTAAATATTCCTGACGTGACATTGCTAGTAGAGCAAGAATGCTCTGAGATAAAGTCTTCCTCAAGGATGCAGGAAACTCCATAAAAATAAATTATTTGAAAAAATTTAAGACTTTTTAAGAAATTTTAAGTGGATTTTCAAAATTTGTCAGTAGCCTTCACAGCTGAACTGTGACTCCTTGAGTCATTGGCAGGTGAGTTGTAGCAGGATAATCATCAGCCGGGAAAGACACATGCCAATAGCAAGAGCGGTAAGAGGCCTGCAATGTGGTTATGACCAGCAATGTGACTACATGTCAATGGTATTGTCTTAGTCAGCAGCTCTGCTCCCTGGGTGTCTTTGAGTCAGACCCATTTCCTCTACTGACCAAATGGTCTCACTCCTGCTCTCTTGCAGAGCCAGGTCAGCTAAGAAAGAGCTGGCTGGATTCAGATCTGAATCATTCTGAGGGCAGAAGCTTTGTAGTAGGTCATCATGGCAACCCTCCTGTTCCCTCCAGACCAGACAGCCCTATTCTGGCTCCCCAGGACATCCATACTGTTCCAGTTACTGTCCAGAAGGTGTGGCTGCATTGCAGTCTCAAAGATGTTTAACATAGATGTTTTATGTGCACTCTTCATGGAGCTGTGATAGTCTGAGTAGTATCACCTTTCTTTGTGAGGAGGGGAATGACCAGGCTGTTACCAACATCCTGCCACCTACACAGCAATCCTCTTTGGACTTGTTCTGACTGGTAGAGCTAAATGTCTGACCTTCTGGCAATATCAGCCATTCTCTGGGGAAGGGTTGGGGGCTGCAGAAAAGCAGGAAACTTCCCCCACAGGAATCTGTAGAGAATTCCTGCCATGATCCACAACTGATCTGGAAAAGAAGAGGGTGGGAGATGACAATGCTGTGTCCAAAAATGCAGAGGGCTTTGTCCGGACTATGGGCAGTTGTCTGTGTCTCTCTCCATCTCCTCCACAGAACAAGCTGCAAAATTCAGATCCAGATTTCAAATCCCCCCAAATTCAGGCTCAGCTGCCCCCAGTGTTTTAGTCCTTTCATTTCAAGGTCTAAGAATAATCATTCTCAGAACCAGAGCAGTTTGGAGGCAGGTTTGAAAGTATGATTTTCAAAGGGCTAGCTGTGTTAGTCTAGTCCAGCAAAAAACAAAACAAAACAAAACAAAAAAAATATTAAAAGAAAAAATGAGAGTCGTGTGGCACTTAAAGACTAACAGTGCCACATGACTCCTTGTTGTTTTTATTTTTTCTTTTGAAAGAATGTTTCTGCTGGTGAATGTTGTTAAATGTCAATGTCACTGGACACCCACAAATTTATGAAAACATATTTCCATCGCTAATTAAAATTTGCAGATAGGCAAAGTAAGAAAAATGGATATTTACTTTGTATATGTTGACATGTGATGTTGTAAATCAGCATTTTAGCAGTGAGAATACTTCAATTTTTTTTGAATCTCAGCATCTTCTATAATCATCAGATCCCCATAGTGTCTGATTCCCCTCTAAATTTCCTGTAAGTGTGAAAATTTGAAGAGAAACAAATAGAAACAAAACTGCTTAACACCCATAACAGTGCATAGCTATGAAAATGTAAATTGTTAAAAGCAGAACAAATGCTTGAAAATAAACACAGATGTTAACCGTCAAAATGATTTTTAAAAAATTGAGTTTTGCCACGCCTATTTATAGGGTCCAAACAGTGCCTACTAATTAGCATAGACCCACCTGTGGGCTGGGCTCCTATAAAAGTCCTATCCTCCATTGTGGGTTCTTCCTGTACAGACTCAGCTAGCTCATGATACAGTTGCAAACAGTAGTTAATGAATAGGAAAGCTCTAAATACAAGAAAGAGAAAAGAGACCAGGGAAAGAAGAACCAGGAAATGGTGAAGAAATGCAGTAAAATTCTGGGACCCTGTGTGTGATCTCTGTCCAACCCCCTCATTCTCCACCTGGAAAATAGGGGAGAAGGTAAAAGCTCCAGGTTCCTACTTGGCATAGGTGGCCTGCAAACACACAGGGCTGGTTTCTGATTTCAATTACAGTAGGCTAGCCAGGGAGATGCCACTGAAGTCCTTACTAACTATCTCTATCATCAGTAGTTCTGAGAAGGAAACTAAGGTACAGAGGGGGTGATGTGACTTGCCTAAAGTCACCCACCAGACCAGTGTCAGAGTCAGGATGAGAAACCCAGGGTTTCCTGTGGCCCACTCCAGGGGCCTATCCACTAGGCAACACTGCATCCCAGTGCAAAAATCAAACAAAGAAAGAGGAAAATGAGAAACTCCCACCCTTTTTGCAACAATTGGTTCTGCTCATTTTCTTTTTTGCCCTTGAAATACCCCCAGTTGATACTGGGTTAGCTTAGCTTTGCTCAAAAGCAACTTGGAAATCCTGCTTGGTAAAACAGACTTCCTATCATAGTTCTGGACAGTTAGTGTTCAGGGCACTGCTCCCCCTGGCAGGCATTAAGAATTAATGAGCCCACAGCAGGGAAATAGAAGGGAGCAAATGAAAGGGAAATGTGCTTGGTCAAGCACTAGGAGATGTAATAAGTGGCTGTCTAACTCATGCCATGACAAGGTTCTGGGGTTTGCAGCTGGGTGACCAGCTTTTTGCTGACTTCTCTAGTGTTTGCTACCTCTTGCTGCTGTTGTGTCCAGTGATCCTCCTAGGGCAGGGACAAGTCTCCTCTAGCTTGGTGCAGAAGCTTCTGATGAGCCTTTTCTGCAGATGCACTGCTTTGAGCTGTCTGCTGTTGGAAGAGATCAGAAGAGCCAGCGGCATTGCTTGGGAAGCTCTATCTGCCAGCACTTCTGTGAGCCTGTACCATGCTGAGCAGTTGGTAGGGAATGGACAAAGAAAGGAGAAATATAAAGCATGTCTGCCTTAAACTTTGTATAGATTTACTTAGTATAAACTTACAATAAAGCATCCCTGCTTTAGCAGCAGTGTAGATCCATTCCATGCCAGGCAAACCTAGCTCATTCTCCTCTCAGGAAGTTTAGCACAAGATGAAATTCTCCGAGCAGAGCTGGGATCCGCTGTATGTAGCGGACAGGGGATTTTTGCCCAGGGGATTGTCAGATTAAAGCAAAAAGTAAATGGGGGAGTGAGTTTGATAAGAATTTTAAAAGCATTGTCCAATACAGATTTTAGTCTAAATCCATTATAATGCATTAATTAACTTGGCTTGAATTTAGTGAATGACTCTCACTTCTCCCTCAATCTGATCACAAGTTACTGGTCTTCTAAGTGTTCTGCAAGCTGCTGTATAGGAGGTGCAATATGTTGATGCACGTGGCTAGGTTTTTAAAAGAGGCCTCCCTCTTCCTTCAAGAGTACCAGTATGTCCTTTTTGTGTAGATGTTTTTTCATGTCCACATTTTTTTGGCATGAAGAATCTCAGCTCAATAATCAAATGAATGGAATTAGGAGGTTTTGTGATTCTGGAAGCTCTGATGGCTGGTCAGGGGTCACTGAAGTATTAAAGATTTCTTGGTATCTTTTTCCAAGAATATTGGTGCTAGCCACAGTGTCCTGGCCTGATTTCCATTTCCACGTGTCTAAATTCCCGTGCTGTTTTATTGGGATATGGGAATCTTCTTCACTTCCTATTCTAAACTATTGTCAGTGTTTCTACGTGCTGTTCACTAGCCACTATGTTCCATCTCAGCAGTGGATGCATTTCAGTAATATGTGACAGTGGTTGCTGTGCATAGCTCTTAGGGATGAAGTTGCTATGTAAAGGTCTCTTAATCCACAAGGCTAACAGTTTCCTATTTCAGTTTGCCTTGGATGAATGCTTTGCTTGCAGTCCTGCACAGGAAACCAAAGTCTCTGCTTTGTCCCTTTCCTTCCCAGTCCCAGCTCCGGATTCAAGCAATCCATTCGCAAAGCACTGACAGAGGAACTGAGAGTGCCTCCCTCCCTCTAGAGCAATTCTGATAGAAGCCCCACCCCCACCCTTTCTGGCTTGAAAAAGCCCATTTTCTGTAAATTGGCAAGGTGTTTCTTTCTCTAAATCCAAACCATCCCCCTGGACCTGCATGGACTTGGAGTTAATGTTCCCAGATGCATCTTCCAGGGCATTGTCTCTCTTTCATGAGTCTTCTCCGGCCACTTGGAGAGCAATCAACCTGTGAAACAAAGACTCACTAGGGATGAGGTAACTGTGGTTTTCAGCCCTGGTTTCAGAAACTGCATTTTTTTCAGAGACCAGGGTGACTTATGACAACTATTAATTGCTTGGTTAATGGCTGGCAGCTCTCAATGGACCTTCATGGATAATGAGCTGGTAAAATTCTCCCCCAGATATAGGCTGGTTTCACAAACTGATGATAATGGACAGAGCCATAACTAGGGATTCTGGCACCCGGGGCAAGCGGACCCAAGGGCACCCCCCACAAGGACCCTGATTCAGTCTGGGGCCCGATCCACCTCAATGGCGGAGAGCGGGCAGGGAGTGCCTCCCCTGCTGCCTGGACAGCGCGGCCAGGGACCTGCTTGTGGGTACCACCCCACAGCCAGGACAGTGCATCCAGGGACCTGGGGTGGGGGTGCCAACCCTGCCGCCAGTTCTGCACAGCCAGGGACTTGGCGTGGGGGTGCCTCCCTCCCCCACTGACCAGCCAACCTGGCCAGCTATCCAGCCAGGATCAGGGGGTGCCTCCTTCCTCACCTCACTGAGCAGCCAGCCTCAAGCCTCCCCCACCAACCAGCCAGCATGGCCGGCCAGTAACCCAGGATGAGAGGGGTGCCCCCCTGGCTTCCTCCCCTGCCAGCCACCCGGGGTCAGGAAGGTGCCTGCCCCACCAACCAGCCAGGTAATGCCGGTGCCCCACCACAGCTGCACCTTTGCTTACCTAGCCGTGGGTCCAGCAGAGGCTGCAGTAGCTGTGCTGGCTGCGTGGCTGGTGGCCAGAGGCCCCCCCCCAGCACGCATCTGACCAGACCTTGTATGCTGGGGGCAGGGTGGGAGATGACCTCCTCCAGCCACAGTCTGGCTCCAGGAGTAATGTGCCTTCCCCAAGGCATGCTTCTCTTTGGGGCTAGGTAGGGTTGTCTGGAGCCCTGTGAAAATTGTTACCTGGGGCTTTGCCCCATTTGCCCCACCATAGTTACGTACCTAATAATGGAGCGTATTCAAATACTAGATCCTCAGGCCCATGGCAGTGTGCTGAGAGGTTCCATGGTCCACATTCAGGACCTACTAACACAAGGTTTGAATAAGATACTGTGGCCCAGCTCTTCAAAGGTATTTAGGCACTTAACTCCCTTTGGTTCCAATGATACTCAAGCACCTAAATATCTTTGAAAAGCTGGGCCTAAGAGCTGGGAACACTGACTCTGTCTATGGTCTTTGGCAAATCACTTAATCAATTTGTGCCTCAGTTTCCTCAGTTCTAAAATTGAGCTGATGGTTCTTACCTGCCTGGCATGGGTGTCATGAGACTAAATTCACTGGTGTTGTGTAGTGCTTTGTGACCTGTGGATGGAAGGTGCAATGAAGTCACAGTCAGCTATCATTAAAAGTGCGGCAATGTAGGTTTCTAGGCAAAGATACGCTTGGGCTATCTAATTTGCAGAGGTGATCAACAGCTGCGATTCCCCGTTATATTCAACTGGAACAGGGAAGGTTCAGTGGTTCTGAAAATTGGGCCCAGAGTGTCTATATAATGAAACACAAGCTGCCTTTCAAAGTAGGGTCAGGTCTGAAAAGCTGGCCCAGCTCCATCTTTGTGCCTCTTAATTTAGCAACAGGATTATATTGCATTCTGAAAAGCAGCCTTCTTTAAGCCCAAATGATGTTTTCTTTTCTTGTAAATGAAGTGGTCTGGAAACCCTAGGAAAATAATAAAACCTCTTGGGAGGCAGTCTCCCAGCACTTTTTTCAGGACATAGCTATTGATTTTTCCAGCCCTCTTTCTGTCTCTCCCTCATTTTGAGATCTCAAAATAAGATGTTGGGTTTCCAATGCCACTGGCTCATTATTATAGGCAGGCACAGCCTATGGGTTGCAATTAGTGTGGGGAAGGGAGTCCCTTCACGAGCTAGTTTCACCAGAGCCTGGTTCTCATGTGGAGAGGGACTAGGCAAAGTGGTTTAAAGCACGAGACTGCTGGTCAGAAAAGTGGCTCTGAAAAATGACACCTTTCTGCTGCACGGGGTCCACTCCCTGGGTACCTTGGAGTCCTGCCTGCTTCAGTTATTCACTGGCACAGACAGAACAACATGCTCAGGGCTGCGGCCCATAAGGTCTGTGTTGCAGGAGACTGGCTTGCTGCTGCTGCTAACTGTTGGTTGAGCCTGTCTTCAGCAGCAGCAGTTCGCAATGGTTATTTCCCAAGGTAAACAAGGGGAAGCTTTAGTGCTGAGGTCTGAGGAGAAGCAACTAAATGGGTATTAGGTAAATGGAAAGAGGGACCATGAAGGAGAGAGAGGCCTGATCCACACTAGGTGGGAGTCTTTGGGAATTGATGTGTGCACACTGAACCCCATCCCCCCAGGTAAAGACGAGCAGAGCTGTAGGCCTCAGTGGTGCTGGCTGTTGCTTGTAGGGCCCACTTGGGGATCTGCTGTTTCCCAACAAAGGCCTTAGTTCTTCAGTCCGATTTACATGGGTTTGGGGCTCCAACTGCAAGGCTCTCGCCGTAGGGTTGGGGCCCCAGTTAGAAGAGGGTCCATTGTGAAGCAGAGATGGGATGAACAATGTCTTGACTGGTCTGCCAGTCTGTGCTACACCTTGGGTGTCAAGCACCTGATATGATCTAGCATGTGGCGCTGAGGAGCAGTGTGGCCTAGTAGACAGAGCCCTGGACTGGAGCTCAGGAAACCTGCATTCTGTCCTTGGCTTAGCTATTGGGTGACCTTGGGTGAGTCAGTTTGCCTCTCTGTGCTTCAGTTTCCCCATCTGTAAAATTAGGATAATGATACTGATATGCTTGGAGAACTACAGAGGGAAACTCTCTGTAAGAGCTATATCAGGTGTTGGCAGCGTTTGTCGACCCCTGTGCCAGCACCTCCTCCCCAGCCCTCAGCTGGTGCTGGCATCCTCTCCACTGAAAAAAGTGGTAGCCATCTGAGACTGCAGTGACAGCCCTGGCTGGAGTGCCCCTCGCTACAGAAAGCTGCTGTGGGCAGCATCTTTCAGCGGTGGGGAAGGAGGTACGCATGCCACTGAAGAACGTTCCAGGAGGCTTCTTTTGGCAGTGGCTGTGAGGGTGTCCCCAAGCACTCTGCCACAAACTGTCCAGAGCAGCGTCTTTCAGAGGCGTGCCTGGGGGACATCTCCCCCCCCCACTCAACTGCCACCAAAAGAAGCCATTCCAGGTAGTATGTCTGGGAAACACGCTCCCCCTCCCCCAGCTGTCGCTAAAGACGCCACTCTGAATGGCTTTTGGCAGCAGAAGCAGCAGTTTCAGCGGCACCACAGAGAGCACTATGTGCTGCTCTCAATAGGGTTGCGTGCCACTCTTGGTACATGTGCCAGGGGTTGCGGACCCCTGAGCTACATACTTCAGTTAGCTGCCTTGTAACCATGGGAGTTGGCTGTGCTGTAACTGAGTACCCCAGGAATGTAGACTGGACTGAAATCTACCTGTTCTGATACACAGCAGGGTCTCCTCTTCCCCGAGTGTGTTTCTGGTGTGAAAGTTTAGGAGCTTTTTTAAATCAATAACAAATGGGGATGAGTAACATTAAATGGAATGTCAGACTCTGCGTTGTGGCTTGTCTTGCACTCCTAAGACAAACAAACTGGCTGATTTGAGTCCGTTGTCATTTCCTCCTGGTTCTTAGCTCCGTCTGTGATCTAAAGGATTGGACAATTTGAAGGGATATGCCAAAGGAGGTGACTTAGTGCTCTTAGTAGTGTCCAAGATCAGATTTCTCCTCACACCACTGTGCATCTGTTGGCTGCCTTGCTGCTGCTCCCCACTTTAGAGGAGAGTGAACTGATTCCTGTACACACTGGGGCAAATCCTGAAGTCCTTATTTCAAGCAAACTCCCATTCACTTCCAGCTGCAAGTTTCCTTTTCTGCATTTTCCAGCCCCAGATTAACCTGAGGGACCACGTTGCCATTTTCAGTTAAACACCTGTGTCTTAATTTTACATGCTCAGGGCTGATCCAGCTCTTGCAGCCATGGGGGGAGCACCATATGTATTCTTTAATGAGACCCACTGGAAAGGGGAAAGAGCACCTCTCACGTCTTTCCCCAGGTCAGTTTGTGCTGTATGGCATTGTAAGGAGTGAGGATGGGTGAACTTCTGGAAAGGTTAGAGCTTTGGCTAGGAATCTAGAAATTTGGCCATTCCTCTGAACTTTCCAAACCTCTTAGGTTTGCAAAATGGGGCTGGAAATCTCTCAAGAAGAAACTTTTCTTGTAGCCTACTCATGTTTTGAATATAGCAAAATATTTGGTTCAGTTCCAAGATGCAGAAAGGTGGCTGTTGGTTACTGTTTATACCCCAGCAGGTTAAGGGCTGGTGAATGATGCAGTTGCAGATGCTCTGCATGGAAACCCAGGTGGCCTCAGGGCCAAGGGTTTGTGGTAGGTGGTTTTAGTTCCCTGACCTCATGCCCATGTTCTACCCACAGAGAACTGGCTGACAAGGAAATTTGCTATGCTTCAGACGGGACACAAAAGTTCTGCCATGTTACTGTCACTGTCCAGGGGGGCAAACAGTGCACACCTCTGGCATAAAGATCCTCTCTTATGCATTTTGTGATGCCCAGTCCCTTGTGGCTGTAATGGGTAATAAGACCAAAGGACTCCCATGCCTACCCCGGAAAGCTTGCTGAGTTCCTTTTACTGCTTTCTCTTCCAGTTATAACTAAAAGTATGACTAGAGGCTTGTCCAGAAGAATGATTGAGCACTGGGCTGGGACTTAAGATACCAGGAGTCAATTCCTGACTCTGCTGCTGCTTTGCTGGGTGACCTTGGGAAGTCATGGCCTGATCCATGCCTCAGTTTTCCTATCTGTATAAAGGGGGCAAAGATATATCTCTCCTTTGTAAAGCGCTTTGAGGTATGTGGATAAACACACTAGAAAAGAGCTAGGTATTTATCCTCATTAATACTGCCTGGGATATTTAGCAATAGGATGCAGTGATCTGCAGATCTTGTCAATCACTACTCTGAATGTTTGAAATGATACCATAGTTTTTGGTGTAAATTGGCATAAAATCAGTGAAGTCAAAAGAGACGCGCTGAGTTTCACCAGCTGTGGATCTGCTCCATGGGATGATTTTCAAGCCCACAAATCAGTCCGTCCATCCAGATTCCCTCTGTGCTTGTTTACCATCGGTCTGAGCCCTGCTTTGGGGGAAGATTTTTATAATGTTACGAAAAGTCACCCAACATACATTTTTTATCTTGGAGAAATAATCTTCAAACAGAAGTCTGGAGAAATCTTTGTAGGTTTCTTGGGCAATTCTTCTGTTTGTATAGCTGGCTTCTAGTAATGGCTTGGAGATGAATTCCAGGAATTCGAGCCTGAAGGCTGACCAGTGAAAGAGTATGTTTAAATATAGTGCCATCTCAAGATGTTAATGTGACTGGTGCTGTAGTAGCCTTGAGCCTCCAAGAGGTTGCACAGCAAAAGAGGCAGGCGAGGACATCAAATCAGACAGCTACACATGAACAACATAAACTGGCATAATGCAAGAGGAGCACATGTGTGAAAGATGACAATGCTAAGGAGTGCTGGAGACTGTCAAAGGGCAGGTCTACACTGCCATGCGATTTCAGTGGCAATCAAAGGGAGATACGCAAAGTACTTAAAACACCTTGCATATCTCCCTCCAGTTGCTTGTTGCCTACTTACCGCGCTGTCTTCAGTAACAAACCCCTTCCCTCCAACTCAGGGCTACTCTTTCTGTGGAGGTGGTCTTCCAGGGTTGGTTTCTTGATCAGCTGAGTGGTTCTTCACAGATCCAGATCAGTAGATGGATCTGATAGTAATATCAGTGAAAACAAGCCCTAACTCCCCCTTCATTGGTTTCAGCCCTTGGGATCCAGACTGCAGACTTCAGCACTCAACCAAACGTTGAATTCTGTCTTCCTAGATCTCTTTGTCACTGCTGTGGCCTGCACCACCATGGGATCTGATTGCTTCACAGTCTAATATATTTATCCACATGAGGGAAGAGAACACCATGTTCCTGGTGGAGAGCTGAGGGGCAAGGAAACTAAGTGTGTGTTGGAGGGGCCACAAAGGGCTTTAGGCATTGCATCACTGAGCATCGTGGCATCTAATCTTCAGGCACCTAGAAAATCACAGGAAATGCACAGTGATTCGCAAAGTCGCATCAGCCACCTAGGTTCCCTGTATAATGAATGGAAAGAGCCAGGGGCCAATGCCAGCACTTGAAGCAGGGAGCTAAGCTAGCCAATTGGCGATGTCAGTGAGAGGTGGGTGTGCTAAGCCTGCACCTTTCTAGGAAATGCAGAGATCCATGAATGGGAACCCACTACCAGGAGCCCAATGGATTTGGGGGGGGGGGGGAGCTGGTTTTTGAGGGAAAGAGTTAAGTATTTGCCTTGCTCCATGCAAACCAGCTGATTGTGATGAAGGCACCCACCTTAGAGCACTTCCATGTGACTTGGGAGACCCAGAGACAGTGCCCTCTCCCTGCCTGAAGAGGAGAAAGGATTTGAACAGGGGTCTGCCAATACTCAGGTAGATGTTCTAGCCCCCCCCCAGCTCTGGGGCTGTGTCAGTATCTCCTATTGAAGCTGTTCCATGGTGGAAAAACAACGAAAGAGCAACTGCACCAGGCTCCCCTGCCCACCCCAAGTGGTGCCTAACATCCACTGGATTACAGATCCATTCCCTCTCTGGTCCAGTAATGGTGTATTTATCCCCTATGGTGTAGTCATTGGGCCAGAGAGAATGGTAGAGATTCTAGTCCTTTGATTAGTACACTTACATTTGTGGTTTAATGCCTAAATACCTTTCTGGGTCCCACCCTATGTGGTTTGCCCAAAGACTGTGGTAGAACAGCAACCTGAATCCAGGTCTTCTGAGCTTGCACTCCAACCTTTCTCTTGCTGAGCTGACCACATAGAAGATGCTCAGCTCCCCCAGTGGTTACATCCTGGATTCTCTTGGAGCTGTTCAGGACATGCTCTTGGAATTTGCTTTCCTCTTCACCAGCAAAAGATTTGTCATCACAGCATGATGGGGGATTAATAGATGAAATAATTCACTGTGATTTTCCTGTGCCAGAAGGCTGAGATGTGTCCATTGCAGTAGGCAGTCCGGCTCATGCATTTATGCCAGTAGCTGTGTCAGGCTGGAGACCCTGTGCCAAGGTTGGTGATCAGTTGTTCAGGTTCTGCAGTGAAACAGGAATACACAGAGAAACCTCTGAGCACAACCCTACACTGTTTATTTGATTAAATGCCTCAGAAAGGGCAAATCTGGGGGCTTGGCACTGTAACTGGAACACAGAAGAAACATTGTAACATCAAATCCCTGAGAGATGCCACTGTTTGTTAGGTCATCGGGATAATGATAGGCTTTGCTTGACAAGCCTGTTATTGCGGCTAGATTTCAGTTTTGTCCTCTTGGTTCACGGTACCATGTGTATGATGTACGACTTCAGTCTCTTTTATGGGATTCATTGCCGTTGAAAGATGTATTTTAATGGGAAAAGCTTAGCAACCCAGTGAAACCTCTTGGGAAACTTGCTTCTGTGATTTACATGGGATTGTGTTCCACTGTTCTCATCCATCAGTGATAGACAGCATTGAAGGGGTTTTTTCCAATCAAATTTCCCTGAGAAAAGGGAGTGAAAGTGGATGAAATTTAAGTCTTCAGGAATGTGACCTACTGATAGCATAAAGGGATAACAAGAGTTCTGCAAAGCAGTTCCTGCTACAAAGAATTGTATCAGCATATTTTAATCCTGCCCTAAACCCCTGCACAGCCCTACAGATGCCCTTCTCTCCTGATCTGTGGTACCCTTGTCACTTTGCCAGGGCATCTGTCCATATACTTCCTTAACCTGCAGCATTGCCTGCCACTCCAGATCTGAAAATCCCCAGATATGCTCTTCAATGGGAATTTTTCCTTTCTTTTGATCGTCCACAGCAGATTGTGATGAGATGTCATTCAATCCCATAGTGGGAAGAATTAAAAGGACCATTGGTAGTTTGATCGTGGATCATTGACACATCCTTTGTGAATGACTTGTACAACATTACTTTGTGTCTTCCTGTCCTCTGGGAAACTTCAGTGGGAACAAACTACTCCTGGTGTTCCTTGTTAAGAAACATGAAGCTACATACAGCTATGAAAGCTGCTTGTTCCATAGTTTAGTTGCTCTCTGGTGCCCTGTGGCTTTAGAAATCTTCAGGTCGGCTAGGGGTCAGCAACCCAAAAGATAAGAAGAGCCATTTTTAAAAAATCCCTGTGATAACCAAGTGTTTTGAAAGCTGCAATGGGTGTACTCTCCTGGTTCGGGGGAGTTGGGAGCAGGGTCTTGCTGCAGGGTCCACTGACAGGGGGCTGGGGTGCCCAGAACCAGGAGTGGGCCCCCCACAGGGTTCCCCAGTGGCAGGGGGAGCCCAGAGCTGCAAGAAAGCAGCCAAAGAGACGTTTGTGGTTCCGGAGCCGCAGGTTACAGACCCCTGACTTCGACTCTGATGTTTGACCATGTCAACATACTAAATAATTGCTTTGGCATGAAAAAAGACCCACAGAGCAAGTTTTAAAGAAACCGATTTCAAGAAGTATTACCCCATACCTGGAGTCACCATTTTCCCTAGCACATGTTGCGACTGTACTGGATCCTCAGTGAAATCCAACTCTTCCTCCTGCTCTCAAAGAGCCTTGCTGTGCTGCCCACTAACAGTACCAATGCAAGCCCATTGGGGGCTCAAAGCTGGAATATTTTTGGTCCCCCAAACAGGAGAGTTCTTATAATAAAAAGGTGACTGCCTTGTGCTGCTCAGGGCCCCAACCAATTGTTTAGTCTGTCTGCTTATGCCTGGCACTCGCTCTGCCTTGCAACATGCCCTGATCTGCTCTGTGGGCAGCAGGTGTGGAGCTCTGGTAGCTAGAGACAGGTGGCAGGTTGGTAGAAAATGATGAAGCAGAGTGTTTTTCCCTGAGGGAAGCTGCTTGCCTCTGGCCGCCCCTGTGGTTGAAGCAGGCTGCTGGGTGGGCCACTTGGAGCAGCTGAGCAGCGCTGGCCACTACATGGGAGTGAGCAGGAGAGGGATAGGAAAAGCTAGCCCAGTCAGTTTCCATGAAGGATCTAGCTTCAGGTCTCAAACTCCCCCATCCTGCTCAGCCTGACAACAGGCTAGGAAAGCACCTGAGGCAGTGAGCTGGTTTCCTCACCCCTGGGGCCTTCCTGAATCACAGTCCTGGGCTGGCTGACCTGAGTGGCACCAACTGGCCACCTCTGCTCAGCAGGGAAGGCTGCCCAACTCAGCACGGGGCCTTTAGGGTGCTGGAGGGGGATAGGGAGGGACTCACAGCATGGCAAGGGCCCAAGAGACACACCCGCCTGTGAAAAAGTGTTATATTAATGCTTTGGCCCTCTCTTCAATCAATCAATCAAATCATAGGGCTGGAAGGGACCTCATCCTCCCCTTGTTTCAGTCTGCACCCCAGGAAGGCTGTGCTTCTACTCAACAGCTTAGCTGTTTTCCTTTGCAGACCTCTGTGGCTTCTGCCTGGATTTTGGATCATCTCAGTCAGGAAATAGCTGATTCATAACAACAGCAACCACAGCCAATCCCAGAAGTCCTGCAAGGCACAGCCAGCAACTTCTGCAGTGCCAGACCAAAGAAGCAGAAGGGAAGGCAGGAGGACATGGGAAGGGACCTGTAGTCCAGAAGAACCATTTGCAGGAGATGGTAAAGAACAGTGTTAGGTTGGGGTGGGTCCTGAGCTGGCTTGATGCAGAAGGGTGGCAGTTGCACCAGGCTTTTTGCTGCTGCGGTGAACGTTCTGCAGGCACAGCTATCATTTGCAGCCAGGCAAAGGGCCTTTGGTTCAGATTCAGAACCAAAACCTTTCATCTTGCTCCTCTGACTGATGGAGGCAACAGGATACAAGAGAAAAGATTCCTTCTCCCTCCCTGCTCAGGAAGAGAGCACGGGGCAGCATCTCAGCTGGCAGAGATCACTGTCATCTGTGGAATTGTGATCGCTACCATCTGAAGGGCTGGCAGGTGGTGTTCAGCTCCAGGGAGCCACTGCTGCAGGCAGAAGGCTTTCATCTCCTAGCCCCTCCCATTTAAGGATCTCAAAGCACTTTGTAAAACTCACAGAATCAGGTAGATAATTGGTTTCCCCAATGGGGGAATGGAGACCCAGGGAAGTGCAATGATTGCTAAGTGCATCAGTGATAAATAGACCTTATACTCCCAGTCCTATGCTTTACCCGCTAGAGTGTGCTTCCTTCTCGCAGAGCCCTTGTGACAGGAGCATTGTTGCTTGGGTGGGAAGACCTGGGGCCCAGGCCTGGGCTCTGCCCCCTTGCCCAGATCCGGAGGTGGGGCCTTGGGCTCCTGCCGCTGCCAGCCTGGCCCCTGATCCCTGGCTGGGGACAGGGCCAGGCAAGACAGTGGCTATTGTGGGCAGCCCAGGAGAGACAGAAGCCACCGCGGCCAGCCTGGACCCGAATACCTGGCCAGGGATGGACACGGGAGAGGCAGGTGGAGCCCCAGACATTCAGGGCACTGGCACCGGGACCCGGGGCACATGCCCTGTGTGCCAGGCACCAGCAACACCCCTGCCTTGTGATGTTCCTGCTAGCACTAACGTTTTGGCATTCCTCTTTGAAGAGTGTCATTGAGTCATGCCTGCAGGAGTCAAGTTAGAGGCAAACCTCAAAATGGCTGGCTCAGGTGGTTCTCTGAATGTATCCAAGCCTTAATGACTCTGCCTTGGCATACGTTGAAGCATTCCCTAGGTTTAGTGGAGATTGGGACAAACACAAGCTCATATTTCTGATGCCGGGAAGAGCAAAGAGGCAGGAAAAAATATAAATAGCCCCCAAAGTTACCCACTCTCTTCCATATTCCAGCAAAATGGTTCTGTTTAAATTCAGGGTGAAATTCCAGTGGGTTCTTGTGGAAGTCAAACCAGTACATACTGCTTGATTCAGAGCTTTGCTCGGCTTCTTTCCACTTGGTTTGGTCTGCTTATGTTGAAAAGAAACATTGTTTTTGGGTGGGTTATACACCTCTTTTGAAGCACCTGTTGCTGATCACTGTTGAAGGCAGGATACTAGGCTAGATGAACCCACAGGTTTGATTCTGTCTGGCGGCTCCTCCAGTCACACTTGTGGCAGAGCATGCAATATGTGCTGGTACATATGTTTGTGTAATGCCATTTTCCATTTGTAATGCACCTTTCCTCCCAAAGCACTTACCCAGCAAGATGAACATAGATCCACTGACATGCAGCCACCTCTGGGGTGCAGAAAAGCTGCCATCTAGCAACAGAACAGATCACGATATTGTGCAGAGGATAACTTGACCAGGGACGTATGCTTTTTCTGACAGACATGCTATGGAGACATTCAACATCCTTTTGGTTTGAAGGACTTACAGGACAGATCCACACACTTCTAGCTTTCAAAGGTTATGTATTTATTTCCCTTGGAAGAACAAAGGGAGGTGGTTGTGCTGGTAGGATTCAAACTTGCAGTTTGAGGGAGTCCAGGTGTTTCAACATATGATGCTATTACTAAGTATCCTGTTGGTCAGCAGGTAACTGCCAGGATCAGAAGAAGCAAGGCTCAATCAGCTGTTGTGCATCAACCAGCACAGTCTATAACCCACATGAAAGGGGCAGGGCTAATGGCTGACTGACAGTGTTTCTGTCTACATAGTGGAGAAGGCTGCCAGCTGCTAAAGGTTTCCATTCCCTCTGATGCCGCATGACAAGTTACCAAACAGGGTAGCTGCATAACACTGTGAAACTGATCACTGTAGTGGCTGCCACTTGGCAAAGAAGTCAGAGACGCCTCTCCATGCCCAGTGTGCTACGCAGAACTCAGCATGTAGCCAGGGTTGCGAGGAAGGCCAGAGCATCTGAAAAGAACAGTCAAAGGAGGGGAGCAACAGGAAGGAGTGACAAAGACGGACTGGGACGGGAGCCAGGCCTGCACTACTCTATTGAGAAATCTGAAGTGCAAAGCAGTTTTCCTAATCTTTGTCTAGTGAGACTGTCATTCCCTGCTGGTTGGAGCAGAGGGGTTACTGGAAAAGTATCAGTCACGAGGTCACACAGGTAGACAAGGAATACCGTGCCTTATGCAGGTATAGGCCTGGCCATGTAGGAAATGCCCATCAGACTTGGAGGGAAAAAACTGACAGAAATCCATTGGGAATGATATGCTTTCAGCAGAACATTGAAATCAGCACGTGGAAACCCAGAGCAGGGGTAATCCACTGTTAAATTCTAAAAGGCAGTTTAACAACAATTCTCTAAAGCACAAAATCATTCAAGGACAAATTCTAACATGACAGTGCCAGCTTATTACATCCTCTGGGAACTCCACATGAGTCCTAAAGTAACATCTAAGGACTTTTTCATAGATTTTAAGGTCAGAAGGGACCCCTATGATCATCTAGTCTGACCTTGTGCACACTGTAGACCACAGAACCTCCCGCCCACGCCTGAAATAGACACCTAATGTATTATTTAGTCATTGTAGTGCCCAAATCATGATTTAAAGACTTCAAGGTACAGAGAAACCGCTAGCAAGCGACTCATGCCCCATGCTACAGGGGAAGGTGAAAAAAACCCAGACTGCTGGGGGAAAATCCCCTCCTGATCTCAAATATGGTGATCAGCTAATCCTGAGTATGTGGGCAAGACTCACCAGCCAGACACACAAATACAGAATTCTCTGCACCAACTCAGAACCTAACCTATCCTTCCTTCCTTCCCATCACAGGCCATCAGCATATTCACCACTAGTAGTCAATAATCAGTTAATTGCCAAATTAAGCTGTCCCGTCATACAATCCCTTTCATAAATTTATCTAGCTCAGTTTTGAAGCCAGCTGGGCTTTTTTGCCTCCACTGTTCTCCTTGAAAGGCTATTCCACAACTTCACTCCTCTGATGGTTAAAAACCTACACCAAATTTCAAGTCTACACTTGCTGATGGCCAGAATATGCAGTTATATCCATACTCATTATATCATACTCCTGTCCAGTGCCCTTTACAAAGCAACATGCTTTGTGTCATGACTGCAAGACAAGTGCCATTCAGTTACTATACCTTAGGACAGGAGTTGGCAACCCAAAAGGGGAGAAGACCCACTCTCACCGCTACCACCACCACAACCGCATGAGTCGGAGCTGGAGCTGGCCCAGTGTCTGCACCACGGCCCCCTAGCACTGGCGGGTGGTGTGCACTTCCTCTGTCCCTCTCTCCGCTGGCAGGGCAGAGCAATTCTGCCTCTCCTACCCCCAGTTGGCCGCCCCTCCCAAGAGTAGCCAGGGGAGAGCTGCAGCTTGTGGGGGCGGGGCCCTGGAGTAGCCCCTATGAAGAGTGCAGGCTGCTTTCACCTGGCCACCCCAGGGCTTAATAGGCTGGATCAAGGGCCTGGGGGCAAGGCAGCCTCTGTTTGTGCCTGGGGTGGTTGGCTCGAAGCTCCCTGAACTCAGCAGAGGGGCCACTCCAGGACCCCACCCGGCAAGCTGCAGCTCTCTCTCAGCTGCTTTTGGGAGGGGCGGCTGGCTAGAGGTAGGCAGGGCAGTGTTGCTCCACCCCACCAGCAGAGCTAGGGATGGAGGGAGCATGGATAGTCTACATCTCCCCTGCCAGCGGCACAGCCACTGGGCTGCTTCCAGCTCATGTGGTTCTGGTGGGAGGGTGGGGACAATGCTGGTGCTTTGAAAGTGGGGGTCCTGTGCCAGCCAGGAGTCCCCAGAGCACACCTGGCCCCCTGGAAGAGATTGCCAGGGAGCCAAAGGTGGCTCAATGAGCCTGCATTGCTGATCCTCACCCTAGGAAATCTCATGTACTAACTCCACCAAGAGGGGATGTACAGGTCCTCCCCCACCCATCTCAGAAAGTGCCCCAGGGGTCTATAACTTCCTTTGCAGTTGTCTTTGGTAGAGGCCAGGAGATCTATATTAAGTTTAACAGTCCCTCTAAGTGCAGCCCCCTATGGCATTAGCATCAGGCATGGAGCCAAACTGGATGCAAGGTTTTGGCCTGGCAGTGGAAGTGTTAAACTGGGACTCAGGAGATTGAGGTTTATTTCCTAGCTTTTCCTGGTTGACCTTAGGTAATATTTAAAGCCCCTAAGTGATTTAGGAGTCTCACTCTCACTGACTCATTGGCATCTCTCAGTGACTCAGTTCCCTATCTTTAAAATAGGCACAAGACTTTTTGCCCGCACAGGGACTGATGTATCTATACAGCACCTGACACTGTGGGGTCCTGATTTTGTTTGGGGTCTCTAGGTATTCTTGTAATAAGAAATAATAATGACTTGAATCCCCAGCCTTCAGCTACAGAGGCAAAAATGGTTCTATCTGAGCACAGCAGTTTACAGAATTCAGATATAAGCAAAGCTCTTCATGCTCTGTTACAAGCCAACTGAAGTGTCAGTTTCTCTTGGAAACTCATAAGAGCCTTATTGAGTCTGTCAGTATATGCAGGGGAAAGGATGGGATAGATAAATATCAGAAAACATGCAAGCAGAAGAAGAAGAACCACTGTGACAAATAGCTTGCTAATTTTAATTTAAGACACTCCCATCACAGACCCATGTCTTCAAATGTGCATTCTTCTGAGTCCTCTTCCTTCAGGTGTCAGTGTACTGTTCTCTAAAGGCCAGGGCCAGCCCAAGCTTTTTTGCACTCTAGCCAAGTGATGATTTTGGCACCCCCCACTCCCCTGCCCCAAGATGCCAGCAGAGCAGCACTGCTGCTGGGATCTGGCTGCAGGAAGAAAGCCATGCCACTGCTGCCAGGATCCAGGCCTGGCTAGGGATCCAGCCGCGTGTGGGGAGCAGTGGCACTGCTGCCAGATTCCGGCCGCTGGTGGGGGTCCAGCTGTGGGCAGGGAGAGGAGCAGCCCCAGCCCAGCCCTTGGCACCCCCTAACTGTTGGTGCCCAAGGCAACCGCTTAGGTTGCCTCTATAGCAGGACAGGTGTAGTGTAGGGTTATTTTTCACTGATGGCAACAAATTCACTGCTGTCAGATCAACCTTCCCAATCAACTGATAGGGTTTGTGAAGACCTGCTCCATCAAATGTGTTGCTGATCGCTGAAGACCACCCTGGCAACCTGGGTAGCACTGAATCAAAAGGAGGGCCCTCCCTTCAACTCAGCATGGTGGATGTGCTAGGCATAGGGAAGCTGAAGGCAGATATGCTACATGAAGGAAACCTGAATACCCCTAACAAGCTGATCTGGGCTGATTGGAGCCTGTACTGCTGATTAGAGCTAGGTGGAATTTTTTGGCCAGAACTATTTTTGATGAAAAATGCAGATTTGGACTCACCAGAATGTTTTGCAAATTTATCCTGGTTTCACTGAATTTTTTCTGTTGAATAAAATATGTGTTAAAAATAATTCTGGACCTTTTTGAAACAAAATATTTTGGTTCAAGATGACTTTGCTTCAAAATATCATTGAGTTTAATTTACTTAAAAAACCAAAAATGTTTAAAAGTGGCAGACATTGAAACAAAATATTTAATTCAACTCGGAATTAATTTTCTTTCTGATTTTTAGAATCATCAAATTTTTTTATACATTTCTTTTTCAGTTCGAACCAAAATTAGTTTTGTCCAAATTTATGGAATTTGCACCAAACCAAACCAAACCACCACCACACCTCCCCCACTGCCCAAAAAGCCATCTGGTCACAGTTCTACAGTGGCTATCATTGGTCTCCCCTAACATGGGGAATTGTTTTGCTAGGTCATGTTAAAGACACGCAACTAGAACCAGTGCCTCCATAGAAACGTTATCAGATTGTCATATTACTTTTCCACAGAGTCTTAATTCTAGGGAGAGATCAACAATTGGATTAGCTCTGAGAATGGAGTGACAGTCTGTGGGTGTTGTTCATCCCTTTATAGTTATAGTTGCAAAGCTGGGACATGGATCCACTTCCCTAAAGCTTGGGAGAATGGAACCAGATTTTTGAGTGTGCTTCTGTAACCCATATGCTAAAAAGAAGCAATCTCTTTTAGGGATCTCCCATCTAATAATCTCAGAGCACTTCCAAGCAATTAAGCTTCTAGTGCCACTGATGAGGGGATGCTTTGTCATAGCGCAGTCGCAAATAGTTAGTCCAAGGCACAGAGAGGTAAGACTCGATAAGCAATGATAATGACCTCACTGGGAGCTGTGGCTGCCACATATTTTAAAATAAAAAACACTCTTAAGATATTTGGCCATCAATGACCTGCCTTAGGGCCACATGACAAATCAATACAGAACCAGAAAGAGAATCCAAGAGTCCTGACTCAAAGCATCATCCAATAAGGTATGTTATTTTCCAGTTTTAGATCATGATGCATTTTCCCATTTGAAATAAGTTACCTGGTAATGAACCAAAAAAACAGATCAGTATAGAACTGAAAGACCTTCCTCACTAATGTTAGGACAATGGTGGTGGTGGTTGTTGTTTGTTTTCTGGCTTGAGTTTTAGAGTCATCTTGTTCAGAAACGAATCCTTCACTCACTTCCTGACTGTGCACAGGGGAATTGTTCTTTCTGTGCTGAAAGGACACAAAATGTGTTTAGATATATAGCAGAAGAGGACACAAGAGTCTCAGCAAATGATGGAGGATTTGCAGATTTTCAGTTTTAGGCCTCCCTCTTAGTTACAACTGTTTTCTTTTAGTTTTTGCCATAGAGAGTTAACAGAGCTGGGTGGAATCAGCTCTTGCTTTCTCTTTCTCATATCAGCTGCATCTTTGACTCCATTGGCTTTGAGGAATCTTTACTGAGTCTGAGGAGTTCATATTCTGCATAATGACTGTTACTTCTGAAGAAGGAGAAACTTCCCAGGGAATTTTAAAATTGGATTTGAAAATATGTATGTTTGATTTCTTTAAAAAAAATAAGAACTGTGTGAACTCAGGAAAGCCTCATCTGATTTCTGCAGGTAGGTCCTCGATGCTGCAGAAACTGGTTGACAAGATGTTCTTTTCAGGTGAGGAGGGACTTACCCACAGCTAGTTCTCAGTTATTCCTCTCCATTTACTCTTCCCATCTAAAAGCTGCATTGGTTTAATGGAAATTGGTTTACTGAATGTTTCCCTTGTGGTCTTTTGTGTCACTTTAAAATTGAGTATATTGGTTTAGGATGGGGTATGCATTTACTGATGAATGCAAAACAGCTGTGAGCCAAGTTTGAATGATTGTGTCCACAAACAACAGTGCATGAGTTTAACCAAGCTGATATAAACTCACACACTTTTAGTGATCTTGGTACCACTTTATGGATGGACCCAGCCTGGTTTTCTTCCTCATGAGCAGGAGTTCACTAAGGCCTTTGCTTTCCCATCATTATCTGATGTCATTGCTTTCTCAGGCACTAAATAATAATGGATGCAGGTGGCCCAACCAACATTTCACCTACTAGTTTTGTTTTTAAAAATTTATAGTATGAGCAGACCAAGGAGATGAAGGAGGTACATTGGGGTCTCCAAGGGCAGCTGTACAAGAGGTCTGTTTATCCCCTGATTAGAAACCATTCAACACGTGTCATTATGCCATTGTCGTATATGGAGCTCAAATGTATAGCTTCAAGGCTGGTACTATCTCCTCTGTTTCTACGTAGCAGAGAAGCAGGCTCCGTCAGAGTGAGAGGGTTCTGCCCATCAGGAGACATTTTGAGACACAGTTATGATCTAGTCTGTTTTGCCTCCATTGCTCTGTACTCAAGGCAACGTTGTTTCCTAAGCCATCTTCTGAGACTTGTTTTTAAAGTAAAAACATGTGAGGCGACAAACATCAGAAAAACCACAAAGGGCAAAGTAAATAAATAAGTAAAATCCAATCCCAGGCAGATAGCTGGATGAGTGTCAAAGAAAAGGAGGAACAGCTGGATTCAGTAAAAGCACAAGGAAAATTAGTTCCAGCCCCAGAAGGCAGAGGGGGAGGGAACTTGGTTTGGGGAGTTCAGAGTGGTGTGGGACAAGCAAATGTCAGACTCAGCAGATAAGACTTGGGCATTGAAAGCAGGGAGTGGAGCAGTGGGCTGCAAAGGGGGAAGAGAAAGGGCTTGTGCTTTGGAGGAATTGAGCAGCAAACCCTGAGGAAAGGAAGGAGGTGGAATGTGTGTGTTGGAGGGGGACGACTGCCGAGGGGAGGTGGGATGTTACAAATGGTAGGTGGAGTAATTCTGCAAGAATTTGAGCTGCTATCCATGGATCCTTGCTGTACATCGATGAGGTCATAGTGTTTTGGGGTTAAAAAAAGAGCCTTCAACTTGTTTTTCAAGAGAGAGAGGAACACACACAGGCTGAAGAGATGGAGCCCATAGCAAAACTCTTTCTGTGGCAGCTTCTGCTTCTGCAAAGTAAGCTTCTAGTTAATCCTCATTGTTATGTGTCTCTCTTGCCCCCAGTGGGAGCACAGGCTTGGAGTTTGCCTGGGGGAGCTGCTTCTGGAAGTTCATTGGTTTGGTTTAGAGTCTTGTAGTTAGTTGTTTTCTGGAGTTTGCATGTTGGGGGGGGGTGGAGTGTGAATGGAAGGTTTGGATGGGGACAAGGGATTTCTCTTTGCTTTGCTGCAGGAGAAATGTTTGGTGAGGAGGGGTAGATGAGAGGATGTTCTGAGTCGTTATCCATGTTCTGTGACTTGTTTTGCTGCTCATCATCATGGTCTGCAGAAGAAAGGGAAGGAACTGGGATTGCCCCAGAGCTTTGAAATGCTCGACATTGTTTGATCTCAGGTGGCTTTTGATTTTCAAGCAAGGCAGGAGCAGCCTTACGGGCAGCCCAGTTCTCATGGGCGATAAGGGGGGTGAATACTAAGAACATTTGGGCTGTCCAGGTGAAAACAGGATTCACCTGACCTCACAGGGCAGGGTGAAGTTAAGAGGATGGGGAGGTTGGTCAGGGATTATTGTAGGAACATAAACCTGTTCATGGCATTGCCTGTGTTGCAAAGTTTCTGTGGCAGAGCCAAGGCACTGTGTATTGGTGCCGCTGCACTTGAGGTTCTAGTCTCATGAAGTGAAGAGACTTGTGGGTAGAAAGCAGCTGCTCATGTCACATGACCTAAAGCAGCACCTTTGAAGCTTTCTCCTCTCAGGAGAGCCCAGTGTGAGCAAGGTCAGCTCACCTGGGAGCCCACGACAGCTAATTTCTGTGCATGCCTTCAACTTCACAGCCTCAAATAACCCCCTTAACTAATGACTGGGTTCCCCTGCACCAGCCTTTCACAGCGTCCTCAGCTCACAGGGAAATTAAATTTGTTTGCCCCTAGCCTGGTCTCTGGTGGAGATTTTCCATCTCATCCAATCACCAGTTTGCTATGCCTCCTGGCACGGTTCAGGACTGGAACAGCAGGGGAGGATGGGGGAGCACTGGCAGACCTGTGAGGGAGTCAACAGAAGAAGAGACGGGTGTATTGCAAACTGAGGCTGAAGAGCGGTGGGAGAAAGTAGTGGAAGAGCTTCTCAGGTTTCGGGGGACCGGAACCAGCCAAGTAGTTAGGGGATTCAGCAGTGCTTGAGGAGTGCTTGGGACAGGAAAAGCAGGTTGTGCCGCCACTCATCAGTGACAGAGTTGTGTGGCGTTGCAGACCTGGAAGGGGAATCCTGCAAGTCAGGATTGAGGTGCTCTGGCAGAAATGTTTGGGGGCAGTCTACATAGGTGGTAGCTGGGTCGGGGCCTTGCCAAAGTTCCTCCACCTTCAGGATGACATCAGCAAATTGCCATGAAAATAAGGTTGAAGGTGAGGGAGGGAACCCAGTTCTTTTAATTGTTAAGATGAGGTTCTGATGTCCACCCTCAAGTATTCGTCTCTTGGAGAAAGATTAGCTCTATTCCGAACAGCTCTGCCTAGCATGTCGTGGGCCATGAGCCAACATAAAGTACACAAGGCTCAGAAGTGTTTACAAAGCAAAGCAAATATCTAAGCTGTCTGTGAGAAGCAGGTCTGTGAGACATCCTGTGTGCAAAGCAGTCAAGATGGCAACTGGCAAATGCTGGTGAAGTTTCTCCTGCAGATGAACAATGTTTTTATTTTTGGCAAGTGTGCACATTTTTGTCTCTGTCTCAGATCTAACAGGCATGTTCCCACTTGCTAGAAGGAGTTGGAATTCTTAGAGTCAGATAATTGGTGCAGCTTTTGGGTATCTCTTAAAGCAAGAACAAAAATCTGCTGTTGAGTAATTAGGTCCCAGAAGCTTTTTTCTTTTTTTTTTAAGGGGGACTTAAAAAAACCCACCAGTTCAAGGGCTATCTCAGCAATTAAGTGACTGCCTGTTGGGTATCTTCATTAGAGATCCAGTCTGTTTTTCACTCTCTTGCCAGCAGGAGACAGAAGCAGCAGGGATGAAGTATGGTTAGCCATTAGGAAGCAAGCATGTGCCTTACTCACTGATGCCCCCACCTGGGTGTTAAAAGAAGGGCGTGGAGTGCCTCACACTGCGTCAGCCAACGAATAGCACTATTCCCAAAACTGAGCTGAGATCATTGATTGGACTATTCCTATGACGGTGCCCCAAGGATAAAGACATAATGGTCCTGTTGACACTGAGTCAGGCCCCAAAGGAGCCAGCATGAAGTTGCTACCATTTTCCAAGACAGTGGGGCTATGTCCACACTTAGGCAGTTAAATCGATTTAAGTTAAATTGATTTAATAAAATCACTATAAAAATCTTTAAATTGATTTAAGTTAAATCGATTTAATATGTCCCCACAAGAAACTCATATCAAACTAGCATGTCCACAGACAGGATTTGCTAGTTCGATTTAAGAGAGGGGCACCATGGGAGGCGTAGCAACATGACCCCTTAGAAGGGCCATACCCCCACCCAATTTGTAGAAAAAGGACAGCACCCTGGAAAGAAGGGCAAAAGTGTTAAATCGAAATAACAGTTAAATTGAAATAACAGGTCCACACTGAGTTTTTTCAAAATAACAGTTTTGATTTAACCATAATTTTGATATAATACTAGGTTTTACTATATTGAAATGACTTTTCTTATTTCGAAATGAGGGAGCTCCTTATTTTGAAATAAGGAAACTTAGTGTGGACATGCAGTCTTTTAAAGTGAAATAATCAGCATTATTTTGATTCAAAGACTTAGTGTGGACATACCCTAGGAGCTTAACTTGGTAGCAGCATCCGCACTGATGTGGGAATAGCTCCAAGGAGGTTCTTACAAGTTCTGATGCAGGAACTGCAATGAGGTAAACAAGGAACTTGGTATTCTTACATGCTTCCTATATTAACCTGTCTAAAAATCTCCAATTTTTAAGCAAGACCATCTGTTCACTCCAGTCAGACCTCAGTGATGCCACCCCTCCAGAAAAAAGAGATGGGGGCTGGGTTAATGGTCAAAGCAGGGAGTTCCTAGTGGGAAAGAGGTGTCGTGTTCTTGATGTGTGCTCCTCAACCATATAGACAACACCATTTAGGTGTGCTGACAGTTAAAGAAGGAACCAGGAGACAGAATTCTTGGTTTTTAGTCCAGGCCCTTGTGATTGTGAATGCGTGATCTTGGGTAGGTTGAAATTTTCATAAGTGGCCACTGATTTGGGGTGTGTCTGATTTTTTAAGACATCCAATTGGAAACACCTCGGGGCTGATTCCCAGGGCTGCTGAGCCAAAGCCACTGCCTGCTACAGGTGTTCAGTCCTGCGAATCAGGCCCAAGATGCCACATATTTGGCCCCTCAATGCTGAGATATCCAAGATCAAGGGTCGGCAACCTTTGCCAGCCCCCATGCCAGCCCTCCCCCCAACCTTCATCAGGTGCTGAGGGTGGGGACAGAAAGTGCATGGGGTAGAGCCAGCAGGGGAAAGAGCCATCAAGCGCAGGACCTGCTGGGCAGGAGGGGCCAGCAGGGGGCTGGTGTGGTGGCTCTTCTGGTTCCAGGTCCCGCTGGTGAGGGGGTAAGCAAGGGAGAGGCACGATGGCTTTTGCGGCCCCAGGCCCCGTGGGGTAAGGTGGAGCCAGCAGGGGAGGAGTGTGGTGGCTCTTGTGTCTCCAGGTCCTGCTGGGGCAGAGCAGGGCCTGCACAGAGGAACAGCCGCAGCGCTGAGCGGCACCACAGGACCGGGAGTCCTGTATGTTGCTCAGAATAGGCCTGCATGCTACCTTTGGCACACATACCAGTGATTGCCAACCCCTGTCCAAGATCAGTATCCACTTTGTAATCTGGGACACTGCACACTTCTGATTCAGTTACACTAACCTGGACACTGTGACCTGCAAAACAGGCAGTGAGATGGGCAAAGAAAAAGGAACTGAAAAAGACACAGCACTGCTGAGAAAGGGGGGGTGACAGATGACCAGAGCTGAGCTCTGGCCTAAGGATGTCAGCTTGGCCTGGGCCTGGCCTAGGGATGCCAGCCAGCTGGCCTAGAGGTGTGGTCCCTACACTGGGAAACATTTTCCTACAGCCTGTGTCAGCTGAACCCTTAGGAAGAAGAGCACAGATAATTCCTGGCCAATCTCAGTTGCCTTTGTGCCACAGTACGCTGAGCGTAGATCACTGAGGGCCAGAGCCGTAATGCCGGTTTTTGCCGCCCAGGGCATGTGCTAATCAGAACGTGCCCCTTGCTATTAGCGGTACTTAGAGTTGGTGCTGCGAAAGCCATCCTCTAACAGAGCAGCTCTGTTGAGCCGCTCCGCGCCACTTGGGGCTTTGCCCCGTTGGCCCCACTGTAGTTACGGTTTTGCTGAGGACACAGTTTGATGGGGGTATTATCTTGCCTCTCAGGTGGCCCCATGGATTTCAGTGGTCCAGCTTGTCTTGTAATACACTGCTCTCTCTGCCTGATCTGGCACCTCCTGAAGTCGCTAGCACACAGCTGGGCCAGGATCAGAACAGATGTGAGTAAGGGTGGCAGAACTCAGTGCCTGGTGTTTATCTGCTCTCACAGGACACCATAATGAACCTTATCTGCTTACTGTTTATGCCGCACAATGTGATGTTAGCCAGATTCCTGGCTCTGCTCGGCCATTGCCTTTCATCTTCTATTAGCCCTTTATTTAACAGGATGCCAGGTGTTTTGTTAGCATGCTGTCCCAGTTTTGGGCCCATCTTCTCAGGCAAAGCAGCAGTCTCTGCTCTGTAGGCATTTTCCAGTGGTGTTGTTTTGTGTGTGGGAAGAGGAGGGTTGGTCTCCTAGCTGGGCTGCACAGAGGATGCTGCCTGGGGTGCACTATCGATGCGTGACATTCCTCAGAGCTTTGGGCTCTCACTACTTCTTTGTCTAGCTTCCTCCTGGCCCAGTTCTTTATTTGAGAAGTCTGCCCTGGAATTACAGACTCCAAAAGTCTAGCTGTGTATTTTACAGGGGACCTTGAAATGTAAGCTATTCCTCATCACCCAGGGATCTGCAACCTGCAGCTCTGGAGCCTCATGTGGCTCTTTGGCTGCCTCCTTGCAGCTTTGTGCTTTGGGACTCCCTCCTGGGGCATTCTGCAGGTGGCCTGCACAAGGCTCCTAGCTCCACCCTGCCACCAGGGGACCCTGCTGGCAGGGCTGTCCTTGGAGGGGGTGAGAGGGGCAATTGCCCCTGGCCCCTTGGTTCCCTGGGCCCCATGCTGTCCTGCACCACTGCCCCCCATGGTGGCACTGTCCCCTGCCCACTATCCGCTGCCTTCGGTGCAGAGCTGAAGGAAGCAGGATGGGAACGGAGCGGGGGGCCGGGAGTGTAAAAGTGACCTCCGTTCTCGGCCTGTCCGTCCCACTCCCAGGGAGGACCAGCCAGCTCAGGGGCAGAGCAGGCCATCCAAGAGGCTGGGCTCCACTCTCCCACCCCTCCCCTGGGCCAGCTGTTCTACCCTGGAGGCAGAGTGGGCTGGCCCAGAGGCAGGGCGGGAGAGCAAAGCGCAGCCCCCAGACCAGCCCACCCCGCCCCTGGCTCAGGGGAGGGTTGGTAGTGTGGGGGCTGGCCTGCTGCACCCCACCAACGTGAAGAAAGGGGCCCCCCCACAGGCCGATTAGCCCTGGGCCCCACACCCCCTTAGGGATGGCCCTGCCTGCTGTGGGCCCATTCCTGGTTCCAGGCTCCCACCACCACCAGGGTGCTCTGCACCAGGCACCATGGCCCAACTCCGGCCCCCCCAGGCTACGCCCATTGTGGATCTCAAAACACCTGGTTATTGAAGGAATTTTTAAAAATCACTCTTATCTTTTGAGCTGACAACCCCTGTTATAGCCCATCCAGCAGAGCTTAAATTTTTACTTCCTTTTGAGCTTTTGTTGGATTGGCCAGCACAATATCTCAGGGACCCAATAGGAAGAATCCTGCATTTTACTCTAGAGTAGTAGAAAATGTAGGGGACACCATCTGAACCACTGCCCCCTAGTGCCCTTTGTGTCTGGAGCTGGTGCTATAGTGTGAGGGTGGGACTGGGGAATGTGACTGCCTGGTGTCATAGCAGTTGGATAGCTGGACTAGTGACGGTGGTTTTGCGAACTCTTAAGATTGTGTTCCCAGAGCCTCAGCTCCTGGAGTCCTGTAATTATCACAGAATTTCAGCTTTCATTTTAAAAAATTATGTTTCTAGGCCGAACAGTTGCAGAGGAAAGCTGCAAAACATGGTGCCCTACAGGTTCAAAAGCCAGCAGATGAATGAAAAAGAGTTCCAAAAGTATTGTTTTTAAAATCTCATGATTTTTCCAGCCAATCTCATGATTTTTTTGGGCGGGAGCACCCAACACACAATTTTTTAATGTTTGAATCTGGTGGTGGAAACAGCAAGCTGTGGTTCTCTTGTGTTTTGGGTTTTTCATCGCTAAGTAAAATTAGTTGTTAAATGCAAACTCCTGTAGCTTTAACGCAGTTTGTTGTCCCTCCTGGTTGTACAGTATTTGGTGTTTTTCTTAAAGGTGCAGCTCCGGGAGTGATATGATTAGGCAATATTCTCAGTCTTCATTTTAAGAAAGCTTTCTTGCTAAGCCAGTCTCTTGATTCGGGGGTGGTGGTGCTGTCTCATGATTTTTGAACATTTGGGTTAGGGATGCCATAATGAGAAGAACATCAGGTGGTCTCAGTTCCAAATTGCAAGTGGCTTAGTATTCACCTGCCCAGATGGGACAGTGAGCAGGGGGCAACTGTCAAGTATTTGCTCAAAAAATGTGGGCACTCAAACAGCAGCTGCTGGTTCTGTGTTTTGAGTCCTTCCATGGCCTTTCTGCGCATGTCATACCATCAGACTTGCCACAGTTACACAAACTTTCTTGTATGGAAGTGAAGCATGGGCATGGAGGAAGACTAAAGGTCACCAGACTGACATTTACAATCCTTATAATTTTAGTCAGTGGCTCCACAGCAAGTGACAGGTCAGGATCAGAAATAAGGACAGACGAAACTGAGTCCAGCAATCACCCTTATCAGCACTGGCTTGCTTTCAGTAGCTTTTCCGGTGAGGGACATAGGTTAAAGTATAATTTGGGGGGCCTCGGAACCCTCCTAAATTGGCAGGCCCCCTTCATGCCCGTGTGGATCCCCCTTGTGTTGGTGCAGGCCCCCTTCACCAACCCCAGCTACTCAGGGGTTAAAGTATAATTTTGGGGGGCCCCAGAACTGTCCTAAATTTCCAGGCCATACTCACACAGGTCCAGGCTCCATCCTGCAGGTCAGGGTCCACAAATGCCTGCTCCCCCACCCCAACTACTCTCTCCCAGCCTAGGTAGGCATTTGCGACCACTTCTGAGTACCACATGCGTCGGTTATCGCTCCCCTCCACACACAGCCCCAGCTACACACACACCCAGGCACATACCCAGCTACACATCCACTCCCACCCACCCCAGCTACAACTACATACCTACCCCCAGCTACACCCATACACCTACACACCTACCCCCAGCTACACACAAACACACCCAGGTATACGTGTGAGCGCGCACGCGCGCGCGCGCGCGCACACACACACACACACACACACACACACACACACACACACACACAC
>ML681963.1:12054037-12152725 GCA_007922195.1 Podocnemis expansa | reverse complement strand
ACACACACACACACACACACACACACACACACACACACACACACACAGGCTCTGCCCCGCACAACCCCCAGCAGTATTCTCTGTCACCCAGCAGCTCCACGACCCCCCATCTCAGAGGCTAATGTCCTCCTTTCCCCAAAACCCTTCCCTCAGCCCCACTGGGGCTCCCTCGGGCCCAGCTGAGGCCTTACCTCAGCTGTTTGCACACTGGCTGAAAGGAGACCTTTCCACCGGGGACTGGAAGCTGCTCCTGCCTTGCAGGAGGGAGATTTACAAACTGCCAGCCTGCCACAGCTCTCTGGTACAGGGCTTAAGGTGGAGTGCACCGGAACTCTGGATTCCAGCTGCTGTATCTATTTTTGGGGGCCCCAGAATACTGCATTCCAGTGTCTTCCTCTATTTTTAGGGGGGCCCGGAATGCTGCTCACCTAAAAAATAGGGGCCCCAGAACTGTCTTCCGGTGCGTTCTGCCTCACTTTAACCCCTGGTGAGGGACATATCATGAGAATGGAAGAGTCATGAATTTTGAAGTGTATAACAGGAGTCAGCAACCTTTGCTGACCCCCATGTCAGCCCTGCCCACCTCACACTCAGTGGGTGCCGGGGGCAGGGCCAAAAGGGGGGGGGGGCAGGCCAAAAGTGGCACCCAACTCAGTGCTCCTGATCTCCATTCACCCCTACAAGTGGGCTGCTTTTGGCTGTGCTGGAGCAGCAGGGAAGGGGTGGGAGGCAGCAGGGGGTCCATACGGCTACCCCCCAACTGCACTGCCTCCTGCCCTCTCCCCACTGCTCTTGCACAGCCGAAAGCAGCGTGCATGGTGGTGGGGGCACCGGGAGAGGTGAGCCAGGTGCTGCTTTTGGCTGGCTCACCTGATCCCTGGTGTGGGATGGCTGGCAAAGGGGCCTACCCCTCCCCTGAGCTGGCTGACTCCACAACCCACTGCCGGGGGGGACTAAGTGGGGGCTCTGCCCCCCTCTAGAGATGGCCCTGCCCCTGGCAGCAGCAGACGGCCACCAGGGGTGAGAGTTGGGGCTGGCACCCGCCCACGGCAGCAGCAGCTCCCAGTTTGCCAACCCACTCTGCTCCCCTCTAGCCCTGCCCAGCAGGGGGCAGGGCCAGCAGGGGCCAGGAGCTGCATGCTGCAGCTTCCTAATCCTTGCTGTCTGCACTCCCCAGCGGGGACCTGGGGGAGCAGGGCCAGCGGAGGGGCCTGAGTGGTGCCGTGTGCCACTTAGGCTCAGCCCCCGTGCCATTTTTGGCATAGGTGCAGGGGGTTTCCGACCCCTGGTGCATACCAGGAAATGCTGCTAGATGCTCAGCACATATATGGGCACCAAAAGCTTTAGTGGTAGGAGGAGATTGCCAATGATGGACATAAACTGAGCAACCAGCCAGTTCATCTTAAGCACTCTGATAGAGATCAGTCCATTGGGGATTTGCCATGATGGATAATGATGATGATGGAGATGAAGAACAGCAAATTTCCAACTGATGTCCCTGCTGTCATGCCACCACACAGTTTCCCCGGCATCTTGCCCAGTCAACTCAACTCACTGCCTCATTCTCCCACTCCTGGCTTCACATCTCCTCTCACACTGTCTTCTCAGTTTGTGTTACTCCCTTCATCAGTCTGAGCAAAGCAGCCTCTCTCAAGTAACTGTATCCATACTAAGAGGTGGGAGTCTGTGTCTGGGCCACAAGCCATCCTGGGTTGTATCTGAGCCAGTCAGGGCAGATAATAGAACGAAGGGCTCAAAGTACAGACAGGTATTATGGCTAGAGTCACCAGATGTCCCAGTTTTATTGGACTGCTTTGATTTTGCTGTTACGGTGTGATCTGATCCCATGACTTACACTTCCCTACATTTATTTTCCTCCCATTCTGTAAATTCCCCCATCTTCAAAGCATCTGATGAAGTGGGATTTTCTCCCATGAAAGTTCATGTGATAAATAAATTTGTTACTTTTTAAAAGTGCCACAGGACTCCTTGTTTGTTTTGCTGAGCTAGACTAACACAGCTACCCCTCTGGAACTCAGTTTTATAGGGACTGCCCCAGGGGTGTTGCTGGGGCACCGGCCCAGGCCATGTCCCCGGCCAGGAGGCCATGCCCCCAGCCAGGGATGGGGCCGGGAGTGGCCGCGAGGGGCTGAGCCCTGGATCCTCGGCTGGGGACAGGGCCAGGAGCAGTCTCTGTGGCCAGGGGCCGCTGGGCCCCAGATCCCTGGCTGGGGATGGGGCCAGGAGCGGCCTCTGTGGCCACAGGTGGCTGGACTCCGGATCCCCCGCCAGGGACGGGGCTGCTGCAGCCGTGGGTGGCCAGGCCCCGGATCCCCTGCAGAGGACAGGGCTGCAGTGGCCACGGGTGGCTGGGCTCCGGATCTCCAGCCCAATCGGGCCAGAGACTGGGAGAGGTGGGGCCCCGCCAGACCTAGGGCACTGGTGCTGGGATTCGGGGCATGTGCCCCATGTGCCTGGCGCCAGTGACGCCCCTGGACTGCCCGGATATAAATGCCTATTACCCCCCCACCTCATCCCAATTTTTCACATTTTCTATTTGGGCACCCTAATTGCACCTACTTTACAGATGGGTAAATTGAAGTGCAAAGAAATGCAGTGACTTGCCTATGTCCTATAATGAACGTGTGGCAGAGCTGGGAAGAGAACCCAGGAGTCCTGATGGGCAGTTGCCTAGTAACCACTAAACTGCTGCCTGCCTTGCAAGGATCTGCAAACAGAGGCTTAAACAGAGGGCTGAAAGGGAAGCTAGCAGGAGGTGTGTAAATTTTTTCTTCCCTAGAAGCTGTTGCCCTGATGTGACAGCGAATCGCGCTCTGCAGTCTTGTTTCACAGAACAACCATGTTTTGCAATGTGGTGGAGGAGCACACGTGGCCTGTTGATGAGCAGTTAGCAGCCCCTCTTGGTGATACGCCCCAGTGGATGGATGGGAGAGTCAGGGCCTGTGTGGTCCTGATTGTGCCAGGAGGTAAAACCAGCATAATAATAGAATCCAGAAATGGGGTTGGGGGATGTTCTCTCTGCTATTCTTAGCTCAAAGACAATGCAAGTGTGGCGTGGAGCACACAGCGGGTTTCCGGGTTTGGAAAGCCCAGCTGGATGGCTTTGTCAGATGTCAGATTTATGCATGTAGTTTCCATGGCTTTTACATAAGTTGTAAGGGGGAAAGGGAAAACTAAATGCATTCTCTAAATGCTCTGTCACGAATCCATCTGTTGTGGAGGAACAGTGAAGTGAGACTGACAGCACTGTCCACGCCACTAGCTAGCAGCACCAATATGTAGACATTGTCCTCTGGGACGAAGGTCACCACAGTGCAGAACTTCATCATGACATCACCTACCTGCGTGGTGAGGCAAAGCTCACTGCATTAGCCTCACCCCGTACTGCTGAGATATACCCCGTACTGCTGAGATATGGCAATATGGGGCCATGACACAGCAAGACGACATGACCTCCCATCACACTGGTAGATATGCCTAGGGCCCAGTTATCCTGTCACAGTGTGTGTGGCTAACTCCCAGTGATTTCAGTGGCTGTCCTCTTACTGTAGCCCTGGGACAGCTGGTCCCTCCACCCTGCTATTTCAAGGCTCGCTCATGAAGACCAAGGTCAGTGGTGATCATAAGACAAGCTTCTCCCAGACAATTCTATCAATGCTCTCAGCCACTGTTTGGGCCCCCAGATGTGCGCAGATGGTGATATGAACCCATGCCCCCTGGTGCATGGTTTGGAGTCACCGCATTTGTCAGAGTCTGGTCAAGAAGCTAAAGCATAGAACTGGGCATGAGATCTGCGATGATCAATGTGGGACTCAGAATTAATTATTTAGCATCTATGCTTCCATCAGTAAAATTAATGCTTAGATGGCAGAGGTGTTGCAGGGTTTATTTGATCAACATTTGTGAATCCTTTTGGGATCCTCAAATGGAGAGTGCTATAGAAAGGCAAAGTGTCATTTCCTTGTTGCCCCAAGCTAAATTTGAGCTTCCAGAAATGAATGCGAGCATTATTATTCTGTGTCATTAAATGCTTCATAATGCAGAATAACAGGGATCTCAAATATAGGAATCATGTCAATATTTGGGAGTGTGTTGTCCCTTCCTTTTATATGACATGGATACAAAGTACATCAGCATTTGCCCAGTGTTTTCTCTTTGTAGATCTGCAAATACTGATGTAGAAGAAAAGGCTTCCACTGGGAGTATCTCTGAATGGGATGCTTGCATGAAAACTGCCATTTTCAACCCACGATATCATTGCCAAAGCTTTGTGAGATGAAAAGAATAAGAATATTTTGCCAAGCATGTTCTCTGTGGGTGTGAGTGAAGTAACCTCATTCTGGAGTTAATTTATTCCCTGTTGCAAGGGGAATTCCAAGGCTGGGGAAGAAAAGTCAGCCTTTGTCAGGGTGATATTGCACCCATGGATTAGCAGGATAGAACAGCTAATTATCTGGCTGTAACTCATTTGTGCTTAAACAGTTAATGGATGGTTTATGGAGATGAATGATGTCATTGTGCTGTGATACCGAACCGTGGTCTCAACACTGCCCAGTGGACCTCCCGTCCTGAACAACAAGCATGAGGTATTGGGCTGTCGTAAGTTGTGCCTGTCTCAGGAAGTAGTTCTCATCACATAGATATGAGTCATGCAGGCTGGAGAGGCTGTCAGTGCTCTGTGCTAACCTGGAAAAGCCAGGCTTGGGAAGAAGGAGAGAGGCTCTGCCAAGTCTGCCTTTGCTGTCAGTAGGTGGTTTCTCTGAATCGTCCTGGCAGCAAAGCGTGGAAGGAGTATGCAGGGCAATGTACCTGTGTACCTTTTCTTACTAGCAGCGGTTTGCCTTTTATGAAGCACTAGAACTCAGTTAATTGCATCAACTCCAGCATCAGTGCTGCTGCATTTCCTCCTGAACATTGCTAGCTAGCTCCGTAGCCTTGGAGATCACAGCCCTCTATTTAACCAGGGGACCAATTGAGTGGCAGGGTGGTCTTCCCACCATGCTACTCTGGCTTTGCTGTGACCTGGAGGACACAAGAATGGACTCAAATCTCCAGGTCCATCTAGCCCTTGATGTCTGGTGAGGTTGCCAGCTGAAGCAGCCTGCTAAGAAGGAACCAGAGTGAGATTACTAGACACCATTCACACAGGGAGCACTGAGCTAAGCAGGGCTCAAAGAGATGACTTAGAAGGGGAAGGCTCCATACTCCATTGCTAATTCCAGGAGCTACCCAGTGTTGTCTTCCTGTTGGTCTCCTTGAATGATCCTACCTTCCACTGGAATCGCCGAGCGCCATCCTGGGGAGCCTGGTCTGTGTGGTAGCAGGAAAGGAGCAATTTGTGCCTTGTCACCCTTTCTTTGTAGGGGATGGGTGGAACTTTTATCTTCCGGATTGGAGGAGTCAGATGTGATGCTAGGTGCCCTCCAGCATGATCCTTGAGCCTTTCCACCTCCAGATGAACAGCTCTGAGAGTTTCACCCAGGCTGACTGTACAGCAGCCAGAATGAAAGCCTGTATAGGCTATACCAGACGTGGCCAAACTTCAGCTCGGGAGCCACATGTGGCTCTTATGAAAAATTGTGGATCTTGGAAGAATGTCAGCAAATCAATTTAGGAAAGCAGCCTCAGCCTAGGAGTTCAGGAGGGGGTCAGGATGGTGGGGAGAAGTGCAGCATGGTTGGGATTTTAAAAAACTCTCCACTAGCCTGCGTCTTCTACACTGAGCAGCAGCTAAGTTTTTACTGTATAGAGCAGGCGTGGCCAGACTATGGCTTGGGAGCCACATGTAGCTCTTGAATGAAAAAGTGTGGCTTGTGGAAGAACGTTAGCAAATCAATTTAGTAAGTAAAAGTATATGGCTGTATGCCTCAGTGCGGCTCTTGAAGGTTTAATAACCAACTTGTGTGGCTCTTGAGTTCTGTAGTTTTCATGGTAACCTTCAGTAATTATTAGAAATTGACATTAGTAGGATCAATATTTGTCCTCTTTTTATGATAAAATTAAAGTGTACAATGAATTTTAAACTTAGTAATTTTGGAGTAGGTAAAAGTATATGGCTGTATGCCTCAGTGTGGCTCTCAAAGGTTTAAGTAATCAACTTGTGTGGCTCTTGAGTTCCATAAGTTTGGCCATCCCTGGTGTATACTATTACAACAGTGCGGTTGGAAGCACTGCAGAGCACCACTGTCTAACTGACTGGAGCAAGCGAAGGTGAGGCTCATGCACTCATTGAATTACAAGCACTCTGCTTCTGCAAGATGATATTGGTGGAGCAGAGTTATTTGGCAATTTCTTACAATTTGCCATCCATGGGAATGCTCACCCACCACCTCTGGTTACACTGCACAGAGCCAGTCTGTGTGACAAGTGGATCAAAAGGCCGACAACCATTGACAACTTGTCTTTGCTCACCTTCCCACAAGGCCTGCTGTGGATGGTGGTGCTGCCCCATCTGTAGCAGTGATGGAAAATCTTAGGGAGGAAGAAAACTTGGAATAGACAAGATCTTGTTTCCATTGTCTAAAGCCAGCTTTTGTAGTGAGAGGGCACAGGGACAGTTCCCATCAGTATGTTCCCATCCCTAATCACAGCTCTGAGCTATGTGCCTAAGCTGTCATTTTCTTTGTGAAAAGCTGCGACTGAGAAGCAGTGTGTGATTGCAGTCTGGCTGAAAGCACTGTTGTCTCTGGCCCTGGCTGTATGGCATGATATAGGCATCAGAAAGGCCAGGGATTGCCTGAGATCAGGACCCTGGGCCTTAGTTCCAAAAATGCTGGCCTCGCACCTTTTAGCTATAGGGGAATCTCTGTTAGCCATCATGAGGACAGTATTGTGTAGGTTTACTGGAGTTAGCTCACTGACTACAGCAGCGTAGCCATGTGACAAGGGCTGGCTGCCTGAGTATATACCCAACAGTCCTACTCCAGATTGTACATGGGTGACCAGCCTGTGTCGCTTCCTAGGCACCCATGGCCCCACTGGTAGGTTGGCCAGTAAGCTTGGGAGTATCTACATGTGTTGCAGTCATGCCTTCCAGGTGCAGTGTAGCTGTACACTTAAGGTCAGGTTCAGATCCTGTCTGTCAGTTGCAGCCCTGAGAAGATGTAAGTTACATATACATTTGTGGCCTCATCTTGGGAGGAACCAACTTGCTTTCCATGCACAGGATCAGGCCTTCAGCTGCAAAAGTGCATCTCTGTGTTGACTCTGGGCGGCACTGTTTACCTACTGAAATTCCCCTCTCTCTCCCCTTCCACTTTTTTTAAACTGGTGACGCCTGTACTGAATTAAGATATTTAGTGGATGAGAAGCTCAATCTGTAGGATTAACTGAAGGGAAGTTAAACTGTGGTTATTAGTCCTACCTCTAGCTGGACTAGCTCATTGCAGGTGATGGCAAGGGCTGGAAGAAATCTCTCTTTCTCTTCCACTGAGATGAATGGCCTGGTCATTTCAATGGCGGCGGGGGGAGGGGGGGTGCAGTGGTTGGCCTCTGAATTTTACCACAATACCAGGCTAGCTGCTTGGTGGTAAATTTCCAAGCCACCCTGCTCTGCTCCCTTTTCTAATTTTCACCTAGTCTAGGGTACAACGAAAATGAACCAAAGAGAACCAGATACTTAAAAAGATGGGAGGTGGGCAAGATCATATAGCTGGGATTGACGGTGTTAAAAACAGAATTAATAAGCATGTTAAACGCCTGTACCTCAGCTTAGTCTGGCGGTTCAGTATATCTTTGGAAAGACAAGACCAAATGTGATTATATTTTTGATACTGTGTCTCTCTCTTCTCTCCAGCCTCCGCTTGACTGTTTTTTTAATCTGTTAGAAGTTCTTTGGGTCAGAGACTTTCATTTCTTATGTTTGTAAAGGGCCCTGCATAATGGGGCCCTGCTTCATGGTGAGGCCTTCAGCACTAGAGCAATATAAATGTTAAATAATGCCAGTATTGAAGAAGAGATGAAGGCTAGAAGAAGAAAAATAAATGAGAGGTACTGGCTGCTAGCTGTGAATATATTTAATATTTGCTTATTTCCTTGGTCGATAATGTTCTTTTCTTCTCTTTTGACAGGGTCCATTGTCCATTTGTATTCAGGTAAGTGGCATCCTTTTAAAGTGCCATGGTTTTAGGTTTGTTAGAAGTATTGGACTGAACCTACCCACATTGAATTTAATAGGCAGTTTATTGTTGACTTCAGTAGTAGCAAGACCAGGCCCACAGAAAGAGAAATAGCTCTCCATTTTGGGTTAGCATTCTGAGGGGGAGGTACACTTTTTGCTTTGGAGGTCTGGAAAAACACATTGGGATAAGTTCTTAGGGGCCAACTTCGAAAGCTTAGATTCCAGATGGGGGTTGCAGATGCCCAGCACTTCTGAAAATCAGGCTAGTTAGGGACTTCAATATGAATTTACATGCTTCACTTTAAACACCCACTTTGAAAATATTGGGCCTGATGTTTAGCTCCAGTGAAAGAGAGCACTTGTGACTGTCAGGGTATTTAAGCAAGTGAAGGGAGCATTAGAAAAAGCAGGAGAGGAGAGGAGACACGTGCATGGATCTAGGAGAGGTTTTAAATGCACAATCTAGCATCAGGGACTTTTCTAAGATTCACATTTGGCCTTCCTGCTTCCTCCTCCCTGAAACAGTCACCCCCAAAACACATGCTGTGGAACAATCCTATAGGTAAACAGTGATTAGACCAACAGGGCTTTACAGCAATGAAATGACTGAGTGGAAAATGAGATCCAGTCTCTAGGGTGCTTCTGAACTATCCTATTCAATGCCCGAACACTTCAGAGTGGTTATCACTTTCTAACATAGTCTGTGGGACTTTTCCGTAAGGGATGTCTGTATTCTTTGTGGTGGGAGGGCTTTTTTGCTTTGGGGTGGCAGGTCTGCCTAGATTCGACAGTATGCGGCCATGACTGACCTGTTGCTTTCACGCATGCACTTCACGCTCCATCAGTCTGGTGTCCCCCTCTCTTTGCCCTCTTTGCACACAGTCCCTGCTGATGCATCAAATCCTGAGAGTGTGGTGGTATCGGTGTCCAATGTCAGCGCTGTGGCTGGGTCCCAAGCTGTTCTGACCTGCAAAAGCTTCCGCATGATCTGGACGCAGGACCGTCTGAATGACCGGCAGCGTGTGGTCCACTGGGACTTGTATAGCAACCTGGAGGGAGATTACAAAGCGGAGAGACTGTGTGACATGTACTCTGCTGGAGAGCAGCGGGTGTACAGTTCTTACAACCAAGGGAGGATATCCATGCCTCAGAATGCCTTTACAGATGGAAATTTCTCTTTGGTGATCAAAGGTACCAGGACCCAAAGGGAGTTCTCCTATCTCCTTCCATTGCCTCTAGACAGTTCCCACTCCATGCTCTCCTTCTGAGACAGCCTAATGGAAGGGCAGCCTGGTGAGGTTTCCTGAGATGCAAAAAAGGCATTGGACTGGACTTAAGAAAACTGGGTTTGATTCATAGCACTGTAATGGATTCCCTGGGTGAGCTTGGTTGAGCCACTGAATTGCTCTGTCCCTCAGTTCCCCCTTAGCATGAGAATAATAATTCTGCCTTTTTCCCACCCTCAGTTTGTCTTGCCTATGCAGATTGTAAACTCTCTGGGTCTCTTAGAGTGGGAATGTACAATGCCTTGCACAGTCTTCACTGGGGCCTGTATTACTGTAATGCAAATAATAATCCAAACAAATAATGGTTAATGACCTTGAACCAAATTGCAGTCCCCTCAGATCAATCTGTAACTGCAGTGAGGTGTTGGCCCTGGTTGTATAAAGCTCCTCCTGTACATCCTTGCCTGGGTAAACTACACACAATCATTGCCTTGCTATTAAATGGTCTCTTTTTCCTTTTGTGCTAGATGTTACTGAGAGTGACCAAGGCACATACTCCTGTAACCTCCACCATCACTACTGCCACCTGTATGAAACAGTGAAAATCCAGCTGGATGTCACCGAGACAGGTAAATGCACATCCTGATGTGAGCAATGAGTATTGATTGCTTTGCAGGAGAGAACCAGCAGAGAACTCTGGGCAGGGGAGAGCCTATGACCACATGGAACCTTGTTGGTTTCACAGGTCAATCCAGCAAGGAGCTTTGATCAGGGAAATCAGGCCTCACTGAAATCATAGGGGTCTGAACAGTGGCAGAGCACTGCATAGGATAGCAGCATGGGTGCTGCATGGGAATGTTGCTGTGCCTTAAAAGACATCAATGCTCAATACAGCTTCTCACAACCACTGGTGAGGTTTCTTCCTCTGGAGTCTTGTTGCATCCCAGCTCTCTAGTTTATTGGACACAGGTATGTATTTTATGCATCCATCTCTGTGACTTCTGGACTTGTGCCATACAATAAAGGCAACCCTACCATCAGCTGCCTCGCCTCCCAGCACCCCTGCCCACCGTTCAAAAATCCTCCCCAGCTAAGACGTGCACAGCGGCAGTGAGCTTGGCCTTTAGAGACCATCATGGGAAAGGATTCTCCTCCACTGAACATGCCTTACATCCAGATCAGCTTCTAGGGACTGCCCCCAATGGCACCACTTGGATGGAGACGGCGCTCAGTGTAGCTGTTCCCTTTGACTACTAGTATCACCTCCATCTTCTCTGGCTTGAGTAGGGTGACCAGATGTCCTGATTTTATAGAGACAGTCCCAATATTTGGGGCTTTCTTATACAGGTGCCTATTACCCCCACAACATCCTGATTTTTTTCATACTTGCTATCTGGGAGTCATGCTTAAGCAGCCAGCTAGCTTGCATACAGGCCCATTTCTTGTTAGCGCTGTCAGAGAGCTGAGGCTGCCTGGAGAAAGAGGAGAAGTTGAGAGTTCAGCAAGCCTATAAGTTAACTTGGATAAGTGGGTGATGGGATGGGATACAAACAGCATCTTCTGTTTTTTGCTCTCGCTCCCTGAATGTTTCGTGCATATAACAAAAGCATTCAGTCTGTCCCCAGAGCCCCAATCTGCTTTTCTGTTTTCTATTGTTTAGCAAGAACAGCCTGCAAACCAGTGATCCAATGACCCTTCCAGTAATTAGGGCATTGTGGCCAGCAAAGCATTTCCTGCTAGGAGACTGTATAAGATGCTTGGAGAATTTAGACCCAGCATATTGAAGCTAAAGTCTCTTATTCTTATTCCATCCTCAGTTACTGGAGAGAGTGTGCTCTTTCTTCTTCATCTAGCAAGTCATAGCCTCTCAGCTGCCAGGGAGGAAGGATAGACTTGCAGTTCAAGTGCTAAACGGGTACCCAGCAGTCCTGTGTTCAGTTCCTAGCTCTTGCACAGACTCTGTGAGAATTTGAGCCACTAAACTCCCCTTTCTTTGCCTCAGGTTGTGAAGCACTTTGAGATCCCTGGGTGGACATGCAGAGGAGATGAGCACCCCTGTTTCATTCTCAGTGGTTCCTAGGCTGGTGTCTTCAGATACCTGAGCTGGAGGGGGCAATAAAACATACTGAGAATCTGTGCATTGCATTGTTTACAGGTGAAACAGGACTGCGTATATTTACCCAGTTCTCTGTGTCCTCTCTGCAGCCAGGGAAGTGAAGAGGTACTGGGATGGTGAGAAGGCTGTGATTGTTGCCCTGAGAGACAGCACTGTGGTGCTCCCATGTGTGAACCGGAACCAGATCTGGACTGAGCAGCACAGTGAGGAAGAGCAGCAAGTAGTCCACTGGGACAGGCAGCCCCCAGGGGTCCCACACGACCGGGCTGACCGCCTCATAGACCTTTATGCCTCAGGTGAGCGCCGCTCCTATGGCCCACTCTTCATGCGGCAGAAGATGAACATCACTGAGAAGGCCTTTGCCGTGGGCGATTTCTCACTGCGGATTTCAGCCCTGGAGACCGCGGATGAGGGCACATATTCTTGCCACCTCCATCATCACTACTGTGGCCTCCATGAACGCAGGATCTTCTGTGTCTCCGTGACAGAGCCAGTGAGAGAGAAGAAGGTGGTGAACCTCACTAACACCAACAGAGTGCCAGCAGTAGGTAGGTGACTCTCTCTGTCAAGAAGGAGGTGAACAGCTCTAGTTCTGCCTCAGAATTAGCTAGGCTGGCTGAGAGGGGCCCTAGAACAGACTTATGGGCCCTGTCCTCAGGAAATGCCTCCAGCACTGAGGTATATTAGCAGGCATAGAGAGGGCTCTGTTAGTTGTGTCTGGCCCCACAACACTCCTGGGTTCAGGAGATATTCTGGGGCAGGCTGGAAGGAGGGAGGGGACGTGACCAAAGTATTCCTGTGCCCTGCGGTACTCTTAAGGCCTGATCCAGAGAGCCATACAGGCCATTGAAACAAGTTAGAGCTTCTCTGAAAGCTTCCCCTGCCTGAACCAAGGACCACGCATGTCCCCACAGCCAGGAGTACATGAGACTTGACTTCCCTTCTGTCAGCACACAGGTGCAGGAATGAATCATCCCCTATGTTCTGGGGATCAGGAATTGATGTCTTTGTGTGGGTGGTGGATGCTCTGATGGCTTTAGGAGGGAAGTTTCTGCAAAGAACAATCTAAAGCAAATACAGGGACCCCCTGATGCTCCTACTACATAGCTCATTCAGGGCCTGATCCTGCCACAAGCTCCCACAGAAGTCAGAACCTCTGCAGCCAATGGGGCTGATTCTTTTCTGCCTTGCCTCTAATGCCACTATATGTGCTGGTGCAAAGTATAAATCAAAGGTTGCTAGTCTGGTGTGGGAGCTGTTCACACCCACTCTGAATAGGGGTCGATGCCAGGCAGTGGAGAATCAGGCACCAAGACCAAGATCCCCTTTTTTTACTCTAGCACACATTTTGTTCTCTGTGTGACCTGCCATCCTCATCCAAACCTCAACCATCATGCTCATCATAGGCAACCCCCCTGCCCTAGTTTAATAATTTTTCAGCCTTCTGGGCTATAGTTCTTTATTAACGGTTTAAAATATTCATTGCGATTTAATATTTATTGGCTGCTTAATACTGAATTTAAATATGCTTCATGAATCTTTAAGCAGCTCTGCTCTGCTTTAGCAAGAGGATTTTCCAAGTCACAGAGGCTTGAGTGTCCCCACTGGGACATAGGTCGGCATCCAGAAAAGACACGCGTAACCAGGCAGAGATCACCAGTGGGGCTGAACTGATAGAGCGACTGGGACACACAAGTATTATTATCTCTGCCTGTGGCCTTTCTGCTGCTGTCCCTGGCTTGGGGAGCCACATTTGGCTGCTGTTTTGCTGATCTATATTTCAATTTCAGGGAGGGTCCCCTAGGAATCCAGCTTTTCTCTTTGTTTGTGCAGTTGCCCATGATAGCCTGGCAGTGAGTTGATAACCAGCTGAACAGTTTTAGACCAAATACAGAGTAACTAAAACCAATTTAACACAGATGGACTGTTTCATGAGTCATTCAGTCCTGCACCAGTTCCCCAAAACCACTCAAGTGGCACTGTGTCATTAGAGGTGTTGCCTTCTGGAGGAATAACTAATTAATATCCAGGCCAGTTTGAGAGTTAGCCTTAATATCCTGACTGTATTGTGATGAGTAGTAGTTACATTCCTCCACCTTACATTGTCACATGGCATTCACTTGAACACATATTCTTCATCTGCTCTTCAAAACTATTGGCTGTCTCATAGCCATTGTGTTTCGCTCCAGTGGTGACTGCATTTCAGCGGTGGCTGACATTATCACAGCATAGAGTGTTTCAGTTTCAGTTAGCATATAAAGTACTTTGGGAGAAAGGTGCTGTATACATGCAAGATAATGTGAGAGTGTGGAACCTGCACCAGAGTGTGTCACTGTTGAAAGAATGAAAGTATTAGCTATTCCAGTCAAAGGAACAGAAAGAATCTTTTCTCATCTTTCACTAATTCAAATGTAAGCAGTAAAGAGCTACTTTTCTGAGGAGTCCCACTGCATTCCTCAGGCCAAGAGCAAAAGAGGTGGATATGAACGTATTCCCTTTGAAGCCAATGGCAACGCTCCCAGAGACAGCGTGGGTGGGAGGTGGAAGGGGATGCCCCTTCACACACCTTGATTTGAAGAACAACTTTGGCTGGATTTGTTGTGTTCAGAGCCTTCGCTTAATAGATCCATGAGGGGCTGTCTGCTGTACTCTTAAGGCCTGATCCAAAGACCACTGCCCACAACGAGGGTTGGATCGGGCCTTGGGTAAAGCAAAGCAAGCTGGTTCAGCTGCAAAGCTTTGCTCCCTTTGGGCCCCTGGGTGGTGAGTGCTCATCTGGCCCGGAAAGCGCCACGCTAAGAATTTGCTGAATTGATGGGAATCTGAGAGAAGCTGGAATGTCTCGTGTGCCTGTTCCAAACCCATCCCCACCATGCAGCGTGCTGGAGCAGATTCTGTTTCCATAGCAGTGGGAATAGCCATGACAGAGCCCCCCAGTCCTTGCCAACGGGGGTAAAAAATCTTCAGGAGAAATGAAAGAAAAGCAAATTGCTAGGTGATAACAGAACCAAAATGATGGCCTTTCTCAAAAAACAGCTCCAGTTCAAAGCACTGCTTCAAGGTTTGGAATCATTTCCAGACAGGAAACTTCATCCTGCTGAAAATATAAAAACATGGGCTGGACTCAGCTCTTGGTTGCACCAGCATAAATCTAGAGTGAATCCACTGACTGTTGTGAAATGACTGAACTTACAGCTGGGTAACTGAGAGATGAATCAGGCCATAAGCTCTATTTTGTATTTATTGCAGCACAAGATATGATAAATCTGTTCAGTGCTATGCCAGCCCTCAGAGCATCAGCTGGTGCAAACTAGTATAGCTCTATAGGCTTCAGTGGAGGTACATCCAGTGTTTTTTTTGTGATGGTACTCGGGTACTGAGTACCTGTTATACCAAAAAGGGCACCCAGGAGAGTACCCCCTAATAAAAAGCAAAGACTAGCAGGGTCTTATTCAGGGGGACAAGGCAATATGTCACATTTGTTGTAAACAAGTAAGCATAGCAAAAAGCACGCGCGCGCGCACACACACACACACACACACACGAAGTTCTGCAAGCTGGTGTGATGTAATTACCAGTCCTTTCATGTGTTGCTTGAGCCAGCCTAGTGGCCAACTAGGCTGGGCACTAGGAGGGAGCCAGGTCTCTGTCGGTCATGATCCGATGCTCCAACATGACAGTTGCAGAATGAGACCCAAAGTTTTCATGTTCTTACCCATCTTTTATACTTGCTGACCCTTGTGCAAATTTATGGGATTTGCTGTGTCATGTTGCATCAGGGTTCTTGTGAGATCATTGGTCACCAGTCACTTGCAGACTTGATTGTGTTTTGTTCTTTTCTTTCTGGGGTGGCTCCTTCTGTTTGCTTTAATCAGAGATGTCCGCATTGTTCAGCCAGTTAGATGGTACTTATGGTTCATCAGGACAGTTGAGACTGGCCTTTTCACACACACACGCCCTTCATTCACACACCTTGTTCACACATTGAAAAGAACATACACAGCATACGCCTAAACTGGATTTCATCAAGTATCCAAAATGAAGTACATTGTTTAAGCAGGAGTTCCAAACTGACAATATGGAGTCTTGTTGGACATTGGTTATAATGTCTATTACACGGGGTTAGAGAATTGTTTTACTTATGACACTGAAGGACAGATACACAACATTAACTATCATATACTTTAAAGGTAAATGTAATTCATTATCTGTCTGCACCCCTACATTATCTGTCTGTGCCCCACATACCGGCCCAACTTTTTCACAGTGATGGGGCCCTGGTTCGTACTCTGAGCAGCCCCAGGTCCCTGGCTGAGTACTGGCACTTTTGTTTTAAACAAAAAAAAAAGCACTGGACATCCCTTTACTTCACAGAGGGATGTGGCCACTGGTCCTTGACATTTTGGTGCCAGACTGTCAGAACGTTGTTTCCTATGCAACCTTTTTCCCCTCAAAAATAAGCCTGTGATCCTGGGTTAAAACAGAGCAGCAGCCTTTTGAAAATGCAGGCAGACTGTTTATGTCCTAATTATTTCTTACCATACAGCTTTGTTCTGTATTTCAGCCAAAGGTCTCAGAGCAGTTTATGAACATTGAATCATTCAGTCTCATCTGCCTATGAGACCACTTAGTCTTTAGAAAACCAAGCTGTTAATTATTCCTCATTGTCCCAGATGGAGCAGGACGGGAGCAAGGGAACTAACTGGGATTATACAGCGTTTGAAAGAAACAAGGAATGGATTTTGAATACATTCACAGACTGCTTTCATATTTGGTCCCCAACTCTGTGTCTTGATCCATGAGTGTGACCCTCCTGTCCAGGCAGAACCCCGTGGAATTCATGTGGAAGGGTTTATCTGTCTGGATCAGATTGCAGGACTGAGGCCTTAGTGTGTAACTCCAGTGAACTCAGTGATTTATAGGCTGATTTGTGTGTGTATGTGGGAATGCCAGTGCATTAACTCTTGGATTGCTGACTGTGTTAGAGTTAGTCTCTTTTGTTGAATACTGTCAGCTATTTCAGGGATCTTTAGAGAAATGACTTTGTTGCAGACAGGGATATAGTAGTTAGCAATATTGCGAGTTTGGCTCTTGTTCATCATATAAAGCAACATCATCTAAACTTAAACTCTGGTGGATAACTAGACTGGGGAAGAGATACTGAATACAAGATATACTGTTCCTGGCTCTGCCACGGGCCTGCTGAGTGACCGTGGGCAAATAATGTTGTGCCATGTGCCTCACCTTCTCCATCTGTAAAATGGGGCTAACTGATTTCCATTGTAAAGTGTTTTGAGATCTACTGATGCAAAGCACTAGATGATAATCAGGGCTGGGTTAACCAGCCTGGGGGTCTTTGGTTGTTCTCCACCATGCCCCCCCATCTGGGACCCCTTACTACCACAAGGCCTCTGCCCCACAGCATCAAGGCTTGTCTCTAGGGAGGGGACCCTGAGGTCAAAGGGTGCTTACACCCAGCCCTGCTCTGGCCAGTCTGCCCCTGGGCGCGGGATTGGCTGATGTGTGGAGTGGCCCCCAGTGCAGCTTCCCCCATGGCCACAGGTCATGGAAGGCCATACTGGAGCGGCTTAGACTGTGCCACAAGCCAACCAGTCCCATGTGCTGTGCAAAGCAAACAGGCACTGGCCTGCCCCACTCTACCCCAGGGGGCAGACCAGCTGGCCCAGGAGCAGGGTGGGAATGCAGAGTCCAGCCTCTGATGCCAGGGCCCTGCCCCACCTCTCCTCCAGCACTGGCAGGGCAAGAGAGCTCTCAGCACCACTGATGCTGAATCAGGTGAGGGAGGGTAAGATAGGAGTTTTAAGGGCTGGAGCCAGGGGCTTCAGTCCCTAAAGCCCCTGCTATAATCCAGCTCTGATGATAATAGCTGGATGTTAATAATAAGTATTACTTAATAAGAAAAAAGCCACAAGAGACTAAAACTGTTTCCAATCTAGTGTTTGCTAGTTAGTGAAATCCCCAGTGTTTACAAAAGACTAAGCCAATCTGACCCTGTCTAGCAAATGATGTCGTGGGACGGCAAAAGAACCGGAAGCTGCCGTGTGGAAGCTGTCACCTGATTTAAACCTCTACCTGTGCAGTTGCTCCTCTGCATGACTATTACTGTGGCCTGTAACAACCTGGAGATCTGTGGCAGCAAAGTTAACGCTGAGGGCTCTGCAAGTGGGCTTTTTTTTTAGCTTGGCTCTGATGACAGCTGTTTCCCAGTTCATCTCCTGCAGAGCCATCTAGCAGTCAACAGTGTAACAAGGAGCCATAGTAAAAAAAGAGGGCTGCACTATCAAACTGGTAGACCAGCCCAAGGGACTGGACAGAACTCTTGCCTAAACTCTTGATTTTCCAGTGGTGATGTTGGCATTGACATGGTGTAGTCTTGAACTGTAAGCTTTTGACTCAGTCTATTAAGACATGTTTCAAACAAACAAACAAACCAAACAACCTGCCCCAAAGCCAATAGCTCAGTGCATTTGAATGGAGCCTTTTCCTCTGGGATCACAGGCACTTGACAGTCCCTAAGTAATACTCACAGCACTCGTGTGGAGCAAGTCAGTGGTTCTTGCCATTTCACAGATGTGGAAACTGAGGCACACAGTGGTTTAAATACATTCCTTTTCTTGTTATCTGTGTCTTACTCCTTTCCCTGAGTATCCGCCGACCCCATGGCAACCAAAGACCCACTCCCCACAATTAGAGACCACACTGGGTTGTACATTTCATAACTATTGCCTTTGTAGCTGAACTCCCCTCAGTTGGAGGCTCTTGGCTGTTCTGTCTGGCCTATTGAAGAGTGTGACCCCATGCTGGGAAGTTTGGATTTGTTTCCACACTCCCTGGAAATTCAAGAGGGTCAGATCCAGTGTTCTGGTTCAAAACCAGGTCTAACTGTTTTTTTTCACCAGAAAGCTCAGTGAAGTCTCTTTTGTGTCACTCCAACTCTCCCCCTGCTCTGCCTCCCTTTTCCAGAACGCCTTGCTGCTCTAACTGAGGTGGTAAGAAATGGTTTTCCCAGTGGACTACCTCAGTGTGTTCCAGTAGTATAGCTGTCAAACCCTCTTGGCAAGAAGACATCACAGCAAGGGTTGAATCCATTTATGTGATAGGCAGGTCCGCAAGGACAGGAAACAGATCTTGGTAGCTTCTTCCCCAGTGCAACAGGCAGAACATTAGGGGACCGGACCAACTAGCCCATCAGCCTAGGTCCTGTGCCCCAGGGCTGCATGTTGTTCAGGGTGGAATGTGTCTACCCTTCCTATCACACACATGGCCATCAGCGGGAGGCACTAGCCTGGGCACATTTCACTTTTGCTCAGAGCAGCAGCAGAGTGTTTGGCCTGCACCCGCCCTGTGGAATCCTGGCCTGCCTGGCAGGAGTTGCTTTTACAGTACAAGAACTGGAGAACTATTGCATTCCTTGCTTGTCTCAGCACAGGATCCAACCCAGAGACAACTAGAGGGTGTTCTGATTCTTATCTGAATTTGAGCAATTGCCTCCATTCTTCATTTTAATTGACAATTTAGCATTTCCTTATACCCAGGTGTTCTAGATCCCTCAGGTGTTTAATTAAAGTTTGGCTGACCAGTTTAATGGGCTATTTGCTCTAACCCATTAGACCTTCTGTAACTAGGGTCCTGGGCAGGACAGCTTTTAGATCAGGGTGCTCAACCCTAAACCTTAGTGTAGAGTTTCTGGACCTTGACTGTGTTTGCATTACAGGACTGCTGGAACTGAGTAATTTATAACACTCCCAAATGACTCCCAAAGCAAAACCAGCTGTTGGAATCATGAACTTGCTGGCTTCGCTCAGCAGCAACATTCCTGTTACAGCCAATCATCACTGTGCTAACCTGATACACCGGAGATGTCATGTCCCTTTCCGGGGAATGACTAAAGGGGCATGGGGGAGATCTGGCTGCACAGGCCAGGCTGACACAAGTGGAGAGCTGGGTTCAAATCATAGGCAGTCATGGTGCAGCTAAGACAGATCCAGTGGTCCTTCAGTCCACACTGCAAACCACCTCTCAGTTTGGCATAGCATAGTGTTTGGTTAGGACCAAAGTGTTCGCAGAAAGCTCTTTTATTGGCAATATTGTGCAAGGGGTGGGGAATCTGCGATTCAGTGCCTGTTGTTTGTCTCAGTTATTAGTCCCCCGCAGCTCTTATAAGCACCAAAAAGCACTTACAAAGAAAACAGTGAGCTAAAGTCTGCTCTCACATAGGCTAGTATAAATCCAAATAATGGAATTATTCCATATTGGTACCGGTATAATTATTATGTGGACACTGAGGAAAGTGAGGAACATAAAGCATAGGAAGTTAGAGTGCACCAGAGCCAGGAATAGATCCTAGGATTCTTAGTCTGCAGCTCTAGCCATCAGGAAATTCTGCCTGAACATACTGCAAGGTACAATGGCTCCATGGCTGTTTCCCCATAGGTTAGAATTCCCTGTAGGAGTCTGTTAGGTTCTATGTGAACTTTCCCACTCTCCAAGAAATGGCTTCACTTTGAACTGTGCTTCAAAGGGAAATCTCCCACAGCACAGTGAGTCTCAGGACTTTCTATCTATCCTTCAGCAGGGTTTATCTAATCCCCTGACTCTTGCAAACAAAAATCTCCTTCTCTCTTTTTGGCGCAGGAAGCGAGACCATTGACCCAATTTTTCAGGCTCTAGAAAAACATTCCATATACACGCTCTCAGCTTCCCTTCCCTGCTTGGAAGAAGAACAACTAGAATTGAAAAGTTGCTGCGCCCAGAGATGGAATGGATTTCTGGCTTTTCTGCTGTGTTCTTTTTATTTATATTATTTTATGTAGAAGAAAATTCATTCTTTGGCACTGCAAATTCCTTCCGCTCCATAAATTATAGCACTTGGCAGGGCCAGGCTGTTTCTAGCTGTCTGGAGCTGAAGCTCTGCAGTGCATGTCTAAAGTGACAGAAAAGCTAGCTGGGTTCTCATATGGAGACATCTGGTGCTTTCTTAGCCTTGCTGCTCCCTAAACTCCCCATCTTTCCTAGATAAGAGCAGTGTAGTGGTCATCCGTAAGAGTCATCAGGAGCATGTTTGAGACTGCTTCCCTCGAAAAGTCTTGGGAACATTAAACATGAACACATGTTAAAGAACACTTGTTAATGCCTTATGCATCAGAGGGGGAGGGTGCACTAGTACTTAGCAACAGTGAGCTGGCCTGAGACTCCTGAGAATGGGATTCAGTTCCTGGCTTTGCTAGATATTCTCTGCCTGGCTTTGGTCAAATCTCCTAATCTCCCTGTAACCCCATTCCCTCTTAGTTAACTGGGGTTAATAATCCTTCCTTTGTTGTAAATACACGCTTCTAAAAGCAGGGACTGTCTCTCACTGAACCAGAAGGGACCAAGGGCCCTCTAGTCCGGTGGTCTCAAACTCAAATCACTACAAAGGCCACATGAGGACTAGTACAGGGCCCCATGACAACTAGTACATTAGCCTGAGGGCTGCACCACTGAAACCTTTTCATACAATGATATTGCAAATATTGGTAACAATAGTGTTGTCACAGGCCACAGCTTTAGGGGCCGCATGTGGCCCACAGGCTGTGTGTTTGAGACCCCTGCTCTAGTCTAACCCTCTATCAAGACACAGGATTGGATATGTCTCACCATGGGTATGTACAGTACTCAGCACTGCGGGGCCCATTCTAACTGGTGAGCCTCCAAACTCAGCTGAATTAAGAAATAAGAATAATTGAGACCCTCAGAGGGGAGTATTGTATTGATTTAGATGGAATAAAGGGACCCGAGGAGCTAAAGGTGTTGATGTGACCCTTTGATTCAATGACTCTTTCACTGTCCAACATCAAACAGGTTTAAACAAGGTTCAGGGACTGGCATATGGAGTCCTCAACCCACTTAGCACATGGCAATCACCACTAAAAATCCTTCAGGATCTTTTATTAAACACCCGGAAAAGAAGGAAAGCCAGTTAAAGCATGTGAAATGTACAATGTAAATAAGGCTTTCATTTTAATAGCATTCCTTGTTCCCTTTTCCTGGAGCTGAAGGGAGCTTTTAGAAAGGGACCATCCTGCTGCAATCTGAGATGGTGACAAAGCTGGTGATAATGGTGTTTTCGGGAGAAAGAGACGAAGTGAGTTGAGGTGGATTGGAGCAGTCGCAGCTGCTGCTGTTCTGTCCAAACCAGCATCCTTGAAGACAAAACAGTCCAAACACATACTAGAGAGAAGAGAAAAGAATAAGACAGATAGAAAATACAGCTTTTGTCTCTGGGGTTGACTTCTACTTGCAATCTCACTGGTGGAAAAACACAGGCACAACCCCTTGTCTTAGCAGCCACCCCAAGGTCTGGCAAACTGGAATGGGCACCAGGCCATTTTGGGCATTGTTTTTGTCTTCAGAGGTGAATGGGTAGGCAGGTGGGATGTAGCCAGTGGAGGTGATGATGTCACTTGCTGCCATTTGTCCTGCTTGTTGGGAGATAGTGGGGTTGGCAGCCCCAGATAAGTTCATTCCGTTCCCTTCTTTCAATCAGCCTGTATTGCAGTAGCCTCCTCTTCCCAGCCATCTCTGCTAATTTCCCCCCCAAAGAATTTTTTCTGTTAAGAACCCCAAAAGGAGTGATGGGGTATCACCCAGCCCCTGATTATTTTGTTCACCAGTTAGACCTACTTATCAACACTCCGGTTTGGGGTCACTGATTTTGCTTGTTACCTGGAATGATCTTTACACAACCTTTGAATTTTGTCAAAAGGCCTTTTTGTTTGGACTCATTCAGTTGCCCTGTCTCCCTTTTGCCCTATTTCTCAGTAGCCTTTATGGTTATAGGTCGTTGTGATGCTTCATAAGCTTGCTCCTAGGGGAGCGCCCAGTTAAATCGGTTGGCCCAGTTATCACAATTGGTTTGGGGTTTTAGTTCGTCCCTTCATGGAGATGAGGTATGGTCCAGAGTCAGATCCAAAGTGATGAAAGAGTTCAGATGTACAGCCAGCATTGCCTTAGGTCAGTGGTTTTCAAACTTTGTTCCTTGGGACCCAGTTGAAAAAAATCACGTATGCCCACACCCCAAAACTTACATCTTTGAGCAATGCATCCCAGTCTTTTGGTGGTGGCAGCCAGGGCACCATGACCCAGTGCCTGAGGGTCTGCGATCTAGTACTGGGTCCCAACCCTTGGTTTGAAGACCACTGCCTTAGGTCTCTCTCTGTCAGGATTGCTTCATCTAATACCATCCAATGACTGGACATCACATCCTGTACATGTAGAGCTCATTCATTCCTCACTGAAATGTAGCCATTTCTGGGCTGAAAATGGCTACCATTCTTTGCCCAACCACACCATGCATAACAGCATTTAAAAGAGGCTGTGGAGAATAACTTCTCCCCTTGGCCACACTGGGGCACATTTAGGTGCCAAAGTCACCATCAGGAAGTATTTCCCTTTGAATGGGGACCCAGTCTGTGTTCTGCTTTGCTCCAAACAATGGGCACCACCATTTTATTCTGTTTTGCTTTCTCCCACCAATCCCAGATCCAAATGCTGGCAGGGGCCATAATGTGATAAACATCCACCTTCCTGAGAGCCAGGTACACTTCTTCCAGCAGCTGGGCTACATCCTGGCCACCTTGCTCCTCTTTGTCGTTCTCCTCGTCATTGCAGCACTCGTTACCCGCAGACACCAGAGGAGAGGTAAGTGCCTGGCCAGGCAGGAATGTGTGGAGCAATATCTGCCTCCTCACTGGTGCCCTTGGATTGCCCCATGGTGTGGGAGTAGAGACCCAAACACCAGGGGACCAGACTCTGATCTCTGCTGTTACATTGCTGTAAATCTGGAGTCACTCCACTAAGTTGGATGGAGTTGCCTTGGGTGCACCTCGGTGTCCAATGAGAACAGAATCTGGGCCGAGGTTGTACAAAGGTGAAGAGGACCTCTGAGATCATAGTTCCATACAAGGGAGGGGGAAGAAATCAAGCCACTCAGAAAACTCACAGACCTACATGGCTCTGACCAGGTACCTCAGGTTCATGATAGACACAGACCTAAATGACTGTCTTGTCTTATCCATGGGCATGTACTAGGCTTAGCAGCACAGGAGCAGTGAATGACCTCCAAAATGTCCATGTCTTTAATGCAAGAGAGAGAGAGAGGACAGATGGAGAAGACTAGAGCTTTATGATTATCAGTCATATGCTGGTCTGGGAAGGGTGGAACAGGTGAAGGCTTAGGAACAGAAAACAGCTGGCCAGTGGGCTGGGAGAGTGGGGAGCAGGGTGGCTTCCCGGGGCAATGGCATTGGGATACAGATGGGAGAGAAAATGGTGGGGCACTGAAGGCCCACCTTTGCATAGCCCTTTCCATCCCACCAAGGAGTGTGGTGGGTTGGGAAGAGCTGTGCTATTATCCCTGCTCATTGCATGTCTCTTTCTCCATCTAGGGTATGAGTACAATGTGAAGAAATATGAAGAGTAAGTAGGAGTCACTTATTTGATCTGTGGTAAATAAGTCCCGAACAAAGTGGAATTCCAACTTGAAGAATATTGGCCCAGATCCTCAGTGCTGTCATGTGATGTAATGTTACCAGTTGAGGAAGCTCCTGGGAAGTGCACAGTCGTACAAGAAGCATGTGGCTTGGCAGGCTTTATTCCCTGCCTTCACACTGATTCACCTGCAACTCACTCCCTAGCTATTGGTGCTATTCTGTGCTTGGTGCTGTGTACAGAAACTGGGGTCCCTTTCTTTGATGAGCAGCTTGCACCTGATCAACATGTGTAAGGGGTTGCTGGAACTGTTGGCTCAAGTAGCTGGATTTCCTCTGTTCACACACGGGAAACTGAGCCTAAAAGAAACAGTGCGTCTTTAAAGATGCCTCCAGGTATTAGTGTTAAAGGCACAGAGTACACAGGTCTGGCACAAACACTACTATGATTGTCCTGGAGACGTAGCTGGACCTAAGCCCTCTTAAATTTTCTTTGTATCTTGGTCTCATTTCTGTGACATCTGCTTCTCCATTTATACCTCTGTAAAGGAGAGACCAAAGGCCATGACAGCTATAGGAATGGGTAATGCCGCTCCCATTAGCAAGAGAGAGAAGAAGAGGGGGTGATGTTCCACTGACTTCAGTGGGAGGCAGCAGTCCCCTTTGCTTGATCATTTATTCATGTGTTTCCTTCCCTTATGAGAAAAATTGTACAGAATTTGTTAAGGATATTATTGTCTGTCTTACAGTGGTGCCTCAAAATCATGACTGAGGTCAGGGCCCCATTGTGCTAAATACCATACACACATAAGAAATCATGCCTGACACAAAGCTGTTACAATCTGCATAAACAAGATAGACAAAGGGTTGGGGGTGGGGGACAGAGGTGCAATGAGGCAAAGTGTCTTGCTGAAGATCACAGAGCAGGTCAGTGGAGATGTATCTACAGTGCATACTAATCCCAGGCTCTAACTCAGCTTTGAACCTCTTTCTGTCCATACATAAATCATAAATGACTCAGGACCCGGGTCCTAGGACCCGGGTCCTAGAACCCTGCCCTGTAACTTGAGTTCAGTCCTGTCATTCTGTAGTATGGACTCAGCTCAAGCTGCAGACACAAGTCAGAAAGTGTGTGAAGCCCAGCATAGATGTGTTAGCATGTCTGTGAGACATGGGTCGAGCAATTGTAAACCAAGATTTACAATGCTGTGTGGATGCTCCAGCATGGGCTTGGCAACACCAGGTCCACTCACCCAGATCATGCAGACCTGGGTTTATGATGCAGAACAGCGATACCTTGGCAGAGCCAGGATTAGTACCTAGGTCTTCTGTCAGTGCTGTGCCCTATCTACTAGATCACACTGTCTCCAGTGATGCCTGTCAGGCTGTGTAGAAATTTAGTAGAATTCTGCAGTACATACTCAAAACCTTCTAGTGTAGGGGTCTCAAACACAGGGCCGGCCTCTGGAGTTCCCGCCTGCGGTCCCTAATAATCTCCAGAATCCAGCGGATCACAACCCCTTCGACTGGCAGGTCGGAACTGCCTTGCGGGTTTTCAAGTGCCAAGGCCCCCCACTGGCTGGGAGCTTGGCATCAATAGTGCTTCCGGGTCAGGAGGTGGGTCAAAACTCCTGCCCCCATGCACAGTGGGGTCTGGGAGCCTCCCTTGTGGTGGGGCCACTTGGCAGCTAGTGAAGGGGGCCGTGGCTGGTGGGGGGGGGGGTCAGGGATAGGCAGCTGCTGGGGACAGGCTGCGGGGGGGTAGCCTAGAGAAGCACAGGGAGCTGGTGGCACAGTGGAGGAGTGCTTTCCCTGCCACTGGCCACAACACGGCAAAGGCTGGGCAGTGGAAGCAGCCCCCCCACCTGGCCTTTGAGGCATTATGGCTGTGGTGGGGAAAAGCACCTCTTCCGCCCAGGCTCTGGCCACGGCAGCGGAAGCACCCCCCTGCTGGGCCTTTGAGGCGTTGTGGCCGTGGCGGGGAAAGCGCCCCTCCCACCCGGTCCTGGTGAGTCATGGCTGCTACAGCCACAACACGGCCCACCAGGGCTGAAGGGGGGCGCAGGGCACTGGCAGCAAGGTGTGGGGGGTTATGGAAGGGTTCAGGGAAGCCGGCAGCAGGGCAGGAGGGAACGGCATCTGTCCAGCAGGGTGCATCTAGATACATCCCTAGCTGCAGTGGGAAGGCAGTTGGAGGATCCAGCTCCTTGCCGCCAGATCATATCAGGCCCTGGGCCCAGGGGGAGGGGGGCGTGCTATCTTCAGTGTGTGGCCCTCAAGCCAATATCCTAGGATATGTCTACACTTAGAGTTTCAGTTTGAATTCCTGAGTTCGAATTAGTCAATTCGCACTAATAATTATTAATTCGAATTCAGTCAATTCGAATTGACATGGCCACACTAGAAAATCCAATTCGAATTGGCATGTCCATGAACAGGACTTGCTAGTTCGAATTTGGTAGGTGGCGCTATTGTATAGGGAAAAATCAAGCTGTGGCTAATTCAAACTAACAGTGAATTCGAATTGACATGGCCACACTGGATCAATTCAAATTATCAATTCAAATTGACCCTGACTTCGAAGTCAAATGAGGTTTGACCAATTCAAAGTCAGCTTTCATCAATTCGAACTGAGGAGTTTCTCAATTCGAATTGAGGAAAGCCAGTGTGTCCATGCACTTAATAGAATTCAAATTGATGGCAATCAATTCAAATTCAGCTCTAAGTGTAGACATATCCCTAGTCCTCATGCAGTCATTTGAGTTTGAAACCCCTGCCCTAGTGTTTAATAGAGAATGAGCTTCTTATGCAGGTTTTGCCTACCAGCTTACAGATAATACAGCATTTTCTGTTGAATTCTCTAGGTGGTCCCTCCAAAACCTATAGAAAAAATTACCGTTTCCTCTCAAATTTCCTAGGACTTTTCCATCCAGATTACACCTAAAGGCCAGTGTGATGAAAGGTATTTTCTTCCATGAAAACTCATGCAATAAATACATTTTTTAGTCTTTAAGTGCCACAGGACTCCTTGTTTGTTTTGTTAAAACATAGTCATTTTGGTCTTCATTTTTAAAAGGTAAATCTTCAAAGCAGTGGGTGATGATTGAAGCACAGGGCTCCCATTTTCTTTAAAGCTGAAATTTCTCAACAAACTGCTTTGAAAGTTAACCCCTCTGAAGATCTGGAATTGGCTGGAATGTCAGAAGAAGATGTGATGGGAAAGAATTGAGAGAAGTGGGGAACAGTTTGCACAAATGAAGATAATTAAGGGAATCAAGCACAGCAAATATCTAGCAAATTGATGGGTGTTTTTTTTCTTATTCCCTTTGTCAGGAAGGATGTAAATCTCAGAGAATTTACTGTTGACACAACTGACCTGACCCAGTACAAAAGTGAAGACATAAGGCTGGGTATGTGTTGAATTGGAAGATGCTTTCTGTGGCAGTTCTCAACCCATGGATCAAAATTAATTACAACAGATTTTCCAAGCTACCTAAAGGATTTGGTTCCTCAGTTTCTTATTCATTTCTGTGGGAGTTGTCCATCCATAAATTGATGAACAACTTTGACAATTTCAGCCCACAAATCTAAAGCCTGGGTCAAGTTTATGAAAAATGTTGGGCTGAGTCTGGGGGCCTGAGTTTTGGGATGAGGTTGGGGCTGATTTATGAATTTTGGGAACACCAGGCAAAACCTTCTCACTTTGAGCTTTTGGGCTTCTTTGAACCCTGCTGCTCAAAGGGAATGTGAAGCTATGTGATGCAAAACAGAAAGAAGATTTGCACAAAATTCTGTGAAGGGCTGATGATCATGAAACCAATTCTTCTAGGGTCTACTGTCAAAGTGTCTGAAAGCACTTGGTCATTAATTCCACGTTACAGATGGGGAATCAAGGCATGGATCAACATGTCCAGTGCTCCCCAGTGAGCAGTTGGAAGAGACAGAAATAGAATTCCAAAATCCAGCCTCTGAATTTCCTTTTCTAACTACCTGATCTTGTTCACCAGAGGATAATATGAACAGCAGTTGATTGAGTAGCAAATTGAGAAGGATCACGAGCCAGATGCACTCCATGCATCTCATCTTCCCCTGTAGCAAATTTAACTCAGTCCCTTGCAATCAGGTCCTCCATGGATACCAGGAGCCTGCTGCAAACCATATGCTGCAAAGGACTCAGAGGAATATCCTAGGAGGAGAAGTTGGGAGAGGCTGACCCTTACGTTATAGTGTATGGAAGACTGAAATGGATACCTGTGGTAGATCTCATGGTCACAACACACAGGTTGAAACAAAGGGATGCAAGCAAGGCTCAGTAATGAATTCCATAAGGGTGACTGCATGGCCGGGTGTGCATAGCTGGAGGATGCTATAACATACCCATGAGATGGGTCCAACTCCTTTTTACTGGAGGTTGAAATGGGAGCCTTGTGTTCCTTGTTTGGGTAATTTATCAGTGCTCCTTCTTGTTCAAGCTTGGAGAAGAGAGCAGGTTAAGTCCTATTGCTCTCTTTGGTGTGCTGAGCTGAGTGTTCCTATGGGTCACAGGGGCCAAACTCATCACTAGTGTAACTTCAAGTATGTCAGTGGACACACTGGTACCTTTGTGAAGAATCTGGTCCCTTCTCCATTTTGTTCTGTAGGATACAGTCAAAGCCTAAGCTATCAGATCCCATTGTGGGCCCCAGAAAACTAGAAAGTGTGAAAATCCAGCAGCAGAAACTAAAGGAGTTCGAAGGGGCAGATCTGGAATGGAGGATGGGCTCTGGAACAGAATTTTGTGAGGGTTGGGGGCATGAGGTCAGGCTGCACTAGATGACTTCCTACAACCTTACAAAATCTTTCTGTGCACATGCATCTTGTTAGAGTTTTCCTAGGAGCAAAATTATTTATGTAATAACATCTGGAGGGGCCCCAGGTGCCCTTCACTCAGCCAATCCAGAGGTTTTCACTGCAGATCTAAGGAAACTGTGCCCATTACTGAGGGCAAGAAGCTGAAATATTCAGACTTGATTTGTGCCAGTGAAGTGATTCAGCTGGGGAAACCCGTTTCCTCCATGCAAGTACCTGGGTAGTTCTGCAAATATGATGGATCGGGAGATGCACCTGATGCTCTTCAGGAACAATCACACATCCTTCTCATCAGAAAAGCAGTTTTCTTTTAATATTCTGTTAAAGGCTGGAATCTGAATTGTGCTCCTTCCTTATGCAGATTATAAAAACAACATCTTGAAGGAGAAGGCTGAGCAAGCCAAGAGCTTCCCAGCAGCAAAGATCATCGATTTAGACAAAGGTAATGATGACCCACTCCACCACTAAATGCTGGGTTGGACACTCTTTATTGTGGGGGCTGGGGAAAGGAGGGGAGTGCAGTGCTAAGATTACAGCAGTGAAATCAAATCAAATCAAATCAAATCATAGGGCTGGAACCCACAGAAGAGGGAATGTCCAAACAGCCTGACACATGGCAACTGGAAGGAGGAGTTGGTTCTGCTTGTGTTCTCTCATCAGGCAGCCACAAATTACAAGTGGTGATTAGGAGCCTTAAAAACTCTTGGCAGCAGATGACTAGAATTTTCTTCCCATCCCTGTGTGTAATGGAGCTAGAATACTTTATTCCAGTCTTCTAAATAGTACTTTCCCCAGCTCAGAGATGGGTGCTTCTCAGGGAAAGATTCCTGTAGCAGCACAAATGTGTCCCAGGAAGATCAGGCACAACCCACTCTCTGGAAGAAAGCACTATGGGCATGTTTGATTATAGACACCATGCTTTTGATCCAAAGCAAGCAAACAGGCCCCCTCCCTCCCACCCTCCTCAGTCTAAATCTCCTCTTGTGCCTGTGTAAATCAGGAGTAACGCCACTGAAATCAATGAAGTTACACTGGTGTAAAACCAGTGCAACTGAGAAAGGAATCGGGCTCCAAACCTCATATAATTCTGCTTTATAACTTTATCAGTGGAATTCAGCAGCTAATTCAGTAGTGATCTCAAAAGCTACCCTGGAGCTGCAATTGTTGCTATGCTGCAATTGTCTAGATTCTGCAGAGCATCTGATAGTAACCATTTAAATAGCTTGGGTCTAATCTGGATCACATCTGTTCCATTTGTAGAAGGGCCATACCAAATCACCTGAAGAGAGAAAGTCAATGCGAGGTTGCTAGCAAATGAAGGAAACATCTTGTCCTCTCTAGTAAAATAATTATATGTTATTTGGAGCAATGGAAAATTCCCTGTACAAAGAAGAAAAGAGACTTTTTCTATAGGGAACCTAGGTCTACTTCTGTTTAAAGAAAATCAGTGGGAGCATGGAAATGAAATTACAAAGGACAAGGCACCTCCACAGAAAAAGAGGTGGATGAAAAACTCCAAAACCCTTTTCACTCGCTCCTAGGTCTAGATCAGCGCTTGACAAATCTTGGGCAACAGGCTACCATGGTGGCCAGGATTTTGCCCTGGTGCCTAGTTGTGCCACAGTAGCCAGGGAGGCAAATGTTGGTGGTGCTGACAGCCTTCCTCCCACTACTGAAAGTGCCCTCAGCAGCAGCAGTTTCTCTGTGGCTCAGGGGCCCTCTTTGCTCTGCACTGCTGCTGAAAAAAAGTGGTAGCAACTTGATTTTTCGATGCCAGGGGATCCCTTCAGTGCCACACACCTAGGCCCCTCAGTTTGTTGGCTGGCCCCTAAGTGTCTGGCACATTTGTTGAGGACTGTTCTACTCTAGATGATGTTGTGAGTCACTTTCCCTCAGTACTGACAGACAGATCTATTCTCTCTGAGTGTTTATATGTCTCCCTTAATGTATCTGAGTGCCTCACACTTGTTAATGCATTTATCTTCAGCATTGTGCTGTGAGTAGAGTGGAGCACAATTTTCCTTCCAGAACCTCTTTTCAGTGCACAAAACATTGGGCATATTCATGTCAATTTAGGTGAATAGCTTTGGTTGAAAAAACCCATAATAGATACAAAAACTCTGAAAAAAATGCAAATGTTTTGTTTTGGCATTCTTTCAATGAAACATTTTGATTTTTTTATTTGAAACAACTTTTCTTTTTGAAATCACCTTCCATTTTATTTTAAAATAATTGTTTAAAATGCTTGGAGGTTTTCTTTGACTTGAAATGACTTTTTACAAATTATTTTTGAGTCATTAAAAATTCAGAAAAATTTCAGTTTGAGTCAATCTGAAACTTTTGTTGGAATTGCCAAAGAGGAAAAACTCTTGGGTTTTTTGCATAGCTCAACCTGCAAGATGGGGAAATGATGTTGTTCCCACTTGGGGTCTGAGTCATGGGAGGAGGGAAGAGCCAAACAGAGTCTGGAGTTTTGCTCAGGTCTTCTAAGCAACACTTAGATACCTTAACCATGAGACCAACCTTTTGGCTGAGGTGCCTGCAACACAACATATGAATGCACCCTAGTTGCCCTGAGTCTCATAAAGAGGATGATACAAGGTGATCAGGCTGTGAGCATCCTGCTGTACATTGGTATATACAATGAATTGATTTGTGTGATTTTAAATCTGTCTGACTCTGCAAACAGTAACCTCCATCCCTCTCTACTTTCAGATTTCAGGAAGGAATATTGTAAATGAAGCCATTCTGAAGCTGCTGGCTGGACCAGAAGCTGCAATCCAAAATAAAAAGATGAGATACATTCCTTATAACAACACCCTTCCAGAAGTTACCACAGAGCTTTCCTTTAGACTTTCTTCCCATTGGGCATCAAGGCATGTACAGATGCATGTGGAAAGGTTTAGATTATCTGTGCAATCTTAAAATGGTATTTGGCGGCTTCTTTTTCCCCCTTTTCCTTTTTATAGTTCCTCCCCCTCTTTCTGTTGATTGTTGTTGTTGTTCTTTTGCATCAATGGTTTTTATCAGCTGAATCAGCAGACATTTAGCTTTAACTTAACAGCATTAAATAAACCACACCTGCACCGTAACCCTGAGCCATTGTTATGTCAGGTACTTTTCCATGCAATCTGTTTAACAGAATATAACACAGGGCCTGATTCTGATCTCCTATATGCTGGCATAAATCAGGAGGGACAAGCATGGCACCTAGCACTTTCTGTATTCAAGTTGTGGGACAAAAGCTAGCTTATCTATCCCCATGCCCTGCCAAAGGGGTGAGTAATATCATCCTCCTCCTTCAGGTGGGGAAATTGAGGCATACAAGTGCAGTAACTTGCCTGCTGATTTTGGAGAGGATAACTAGCAGCACTGAGATTAAATCCCAGATGCTCTGGGCACCCAACTCTGGCTTATTCCTCCCTCCCACTTGGCCAGATTTTCTTGTTATTTTTATTTATAGACCAAATCCAACCTGGGCCTGAGCAACTACAGCTTCCTTTGAAGTAACTGGCATTACACTGCTGTAAAACCAGCATAAATTAGATCAGAACCCAACCAGAAAACTTACAAGAAACAAAGCAAAATTCTTGGCTCTGTAATGTAGTTCTCCGCTGCATGTCCTGCATTTGCCAAATGCCGACCTAATTCCAACCTGTAGGTCCCTTATCTGCAGGATGGATCAAGGACAAGAATTTTTTGCTAAGGGCCAAACCCAGCCCTAGGCTCCCACTGAAGTAAACAAAGGCAGTATGCTGGGGCTGAACCAAACTTTAGGTGAGCAAATGAGATCAAACTTGAACTCGCTGGGTGGCATTTTAAAAGTAGGAATACAATGGCCCATGAAAATCAATGGAACATGTGCTCCTAAAACATTTCAGTGCTTTCGAAAATCATATCAACAAAAGAATAGTTATACTGGGTCAGCCCAATGGTCCGTCTAGCCCAGTGGTTTTCAAACTTTTTTCCTCAGGACCCAGTTGGGAAAAATTTGTTCATGCCCACGAGCCAGCAATTACATATTTGAGCAATGCATTCCAGTCTTTTGGTGGTGGCAGTAGGGAACACTGTCACCCAGTGCCTGAAGGTCTGTGGCCCAGTGTTGGGGCCTGACCCTATGTTTGAAAACCACTTGTCTAGCCCAATATCCTATCTTCCAACTGGCCAGTGCCACAGATTTCAGAAGGAATGAACAGAAAAGGACAATTTGTCAAGTGATCCATCCCCTATTCTTCAGTCCTTGCTTCTGGTCATCAGAGGCTTAGAGTCATCCACAACTTGGAGTTGTATCCCTGACCATCTTGGATAATAGCCATTGATGGACCTATCCTCCATGAACGTATCTAATTATGTTTTGAACCCAATTAATACTTTTGGTCTTCACAACATCTGCTGGCAATGAGTTCCGTAGCCTCAGTGTGCATTGTGTGAAAAAATGCTTCCTTATGTTTGTTTTAAACCCGCTGCCTATTAATTTCATTGGGTAACCTCTGGTTTGTGTGTTATGTGAAAAGGTAAACATGGCATGGATTTATATAATGGTATTATGGTATTTTCCATTTTATTATCTATCCTTCTCATAATGGTTACTAACATTCTGTTAGATTTTTCAACTGCTGCTGCACAACGAGCAGACATTTTCAGAGAACTGTCTATGATGACTTCAAGATCTCTTTCTTGAGTGGTGACAGCTAATTTAGACTGTGTCATTTTGTATATATAGTTGGGATTATATTTTCCAATGTGCAGTACTTGCATTTATCAACACTGAATTTCATTTGCCATTTTCTTGCCCAGTCATCCAGTTTTGTGAGATCCCTTTGTAACACTTCACAATCTGTTTTGGATTTAACAGTCTTGAGTGGTTTTGCATCTTCTCCAAACTTGTGCCATCTCATTGCTTAGCCCTTTTTTCCAGAACATTTATGAATGTTTTGAACTGTACTGGTCCCAGTACAGATTCTTGGGGGACCACACTATTTACTTCTCTCCTCTGTAAAACTAACCATTAATTCTTATCCTTTAATTCCTTTCTTTTAACCAGTTACTGATCCAGGAGAGGACCTTCCCACTCATCCCATGACAGCTTACTTTTCCAAAGAGCCTTTGGTAAGGGACCTTGTCAAAGGCTTTCTGAAAGTCCAAGTATTATATCCACTGGCTCACTCTTGTCCACATGCTTGCTGACTCTGTCAAAGAATTCTAGTAGATAGGTGAGGCATGATTTCCCTTTACAAAAGCTGTGCTGACTCTTCCCCGACATATCATGTTAATCTACGTGTCTGAGAAGTCTGTTTTACTATAATTTCTAACCAACTTGCTGGTATTGAAGTTGGGTTTACCAGCTTGTGATTGCTGGGATTGCCTCTGGAGCCTTTAAAAAAAATATCAGTGTAACATTAGCTATCCTCTAGTCATCTGGTAAAACAATTGATTTGATTGATTATATATCACAGTTAGTAGTTCTGCAATTTGCCATCTCAGTTTCTTCAGCCCTCCTAGCTGACTACCATCTGACTTATTATTGTTCAGTGTCTCAATCTGTTCCATAATCACTGCTACTGATACCTCAGTCTGGGATAATCCCCCTGATTTGTCACCTAAAAGAATGGCTCAGGTGTGGGAATCTCCCCAACATCCTCTGCAGTGAAGTCTGATGCAAAGTATTCATTTAACTTTTTAACAGTAGCCTCATCTTCCATGAGTGCTCCTTCAGCATCTCGATCATCCAGTGGCCCCACTGGCAGTTTGGCAGGCATTTCAAATCCTCCACCATCTGTTTCCTCTTGGCGAATTATCATTATACTGCTGCTCTGGGCAGCATACGTTATTTCTCTGGAAGGTCCCAGGGAAGGAAGAACAGATCCAGAAGGGCTGCAGGGTGTGTAATATCGATGAACACTCAAAACAGGCTACAGGGTGTTTTCAGCATGCTAATTCCTAAGCAGGAGGGTTGAAGAGGAGAGGGAAAGGACATGGGATCAGTTCTGTGGGTGTTGGCTTCATATCTGGAAGCAGGGGAAGTAGGCTGAGAGTGAAAAGCCTTTTTGCAAATAAACAGTCTGTTTGGCTGGGGTTTTAGGTTTAAAATTGAATGTCTTTCCGAGTCAGATCTCTGCATGCTGGAAAACACATGGTGGATTCCGCCCATAGTTCAGTTTCCATTAGCTCCTCGCTGGCAGAGGATTGACAGCATACTCACACCAGAGCCCTGAGCGACTGGGAAGAAGAAAAAAAACAGGGTTGGGTAGGCAGGAGGATACATGGCAGAATTGGCACAAAGTTGGCTGCTAGGGTATACCCTGATTGCAGATCTATCCAGTTTTTCTGTCTGTTTCTTTTCTCCATGCTTTTTGCTCACTAGCGTTTGTTTTCTGTAGGTTTGTTTTTTTTTTTTTTTTAAGTACACTGTATTGGCAGTGATTGCCAAAAGCAGAACGAAATTGCCAACAGCAGAGAAATCCTTTGCTAATGTAGAGAGGAAGTGGCAAAATCCATACCTATTGATTTAAAGCAATATTAAAAGAACATTGGTGCTATTTAAAAAAAATTGAAAGTTGGGTAATTTAGAAATATAGGTTAAAAGACAAACATTTGAAAATTGGGAAATTAAAGTGTGTACAGATAATCCATGAAAGCTAAGGCCTCAAGGAAATCAGGAAATACTCCAGGTTCCAGCATCAACTTTCATTCAGTGCCTTCCTTTCCCTTTGCTTCCATTCATCCCTCCTGTTTCAAAGGCACCTCTCACACTATGGTATCTTCAATGATCCTCCTTTTACCAGTATGTGAACTTGATTATTTGTGATGTGGAGGAAACATTAGTTGCGTGTCTGAATTTATCAGCCATCTCTTTTGTGGCCTGAAGAAGTAACCTGTGCTCATCTCAGCCCCACTTGAGGAAGGAGTGGAGACTGTTGGAGGCTCTAGGACCTGTATAGATTGTGTTTGGCGTATTGGCATAGATTTGTTTTTGGCTCAAGCACTTGTAGATGGAATGGGATGAGGGTGGGATGTCCAGTGTGTTGGAAGAGAGTTGCAGAGAAGGTCTTGTGTAGAACTTTTGAGAGAGTGGATTCTAGCCTCCATGTTGTTTATAGGTGGGCACGTTATGTTTTCCCTGGGAAGTAGGAGTCTGAGGCCTGTGGCTGGAAGTTAGATGGGTGTCATGGTCAGGGGAAAGCAGCCGAGTTCCATCTGAAGAGGAAAGAACTGGGAACAGGAAACGTTGCATCACTGTCCTAGCTCTCCTCTCTCTCTTCTAGACTCACTCTTGCCACTGCTCTGCAAACATGTGAGCATGACTTATAGGGGCACCTGTTTATTGACAAAAGTGGAAAGAACTTTGCTTACAACAAGAATAAGGGGCTGCCCTGTACAGTCACATACCTTGCGAGGGCTCATCCTAACTGTGGGCCTGATCCAAAGCTCACCGATGTCCATGGAAAAATGCCTGCTGACTTCACTGGGCTTTCAGTCTAGTCCTATGGATGCTCTGTTGATCTCTCCCCACCCAAACTTGATGACTTCTCTTTTCTGTCATTTCAAATGGGGACACTCACAGCATGATGCATCCAGTCCCCACCAGTCTATCCCCCTCTGGAGGGGAAATCCAGAGGTGCCTGACTCCAGCAAGACTGATTTGCAGTCCAAATTTGGGCCTGGAAGCAAGCACAGCCTTGATGGCACTTCAGCCATGTACACTGAAGCTGAAGTCAGTTCTTAGTTCTGTCAGAGGGACCAAGGATACAGGGCTGGATCAAGGCCCTGGGGTACCTAGGGCTGCCACTCTTGTGACCCCTTTCCCAAACTGTAGTGGTGCCCAGTCTGGGGGCAGAGCAGCCGAGCCCAGCTGGTGCCTGGGGATAGGGTCTGGGTCATGCAGGCTTGCTGGCACTGGGGTGGGGCAGATCCAGGGCTGAGGGGGCTCCAGGGCCCATGGCCCAGCTGGTGCTGTGGGAAGTGGCTTCTGGGGCCCAGCTGGCCCCAGGGTCTGGGGCTGGAGGAGTCTGGAACCCATGGCCTAGACAGCCAAAGGGGGAGCTGGCCAGTGCTGGGAGGACAAGAGGCCTCAGCCAACAGCACTCCTGCCCCACCCCGAGGCTGGCGGAGGACCTGCTGGACCAGACCAGCCAGTGCAGTGGTGGGATGGGCAGGCCAATGGCGTGTGGCAGCAGTGCATCACTCAGGCCAGCTGGGGCTGGATTTTTGTGGAGCAGCAGGGCCCGTCTTTAGGCTGGAACTTGGGTCTGCAGCCCCTGAAGCCCCCGGCTTAATCCAGCCCAGCATGAATGGTGCCAAGTCAATTTTGGCATGATACTGTGGAGCCCTCATAAGGTCTTAGAAGCAAGGATGAGAAGCTTTTAGTGCCTAACAAAAGGTGCAGGAAAATGGCTCACCAATTTCTTGCTGGTGTGTGTGGGGTCTCCTTAAAGAAGAACAATTTTCTGTGGGGAGTTCTACTTTAATGCCCTCTATTAGGACAATGTTAGCTAAAAGTGTGATTTAGTAGTGTAATAACTTAACTTCCAGGTATCCTGGGCCCCTATAGAGATTATCTGATTTTTGAGAAATTTTCATTATCCTCATTTAGTGCCACTTCCTGCAAATTGCTCAATGAGGGCAGACATCTGATCCCAGAGGGCACAGTTTGCAGGATCAGAGCCCTAGCTTCTACTATCTCCCACAATCTTGGAAACCAGAGTCATTCTTGACTTGCATTTCACAGAGCTTGATTGAAATCCAACCCACATCCCTGCAGGTGCACAAGCAAGCAGTGGTTATTCAATCAGGATGGCACAGTCTCAAGCAATCAGCATTGGTATCTGTCTCTCTTTCATGTCTATGAGTCAAAGGTTGGAACTTCTACTTGCCAGTTCAATTTGCTTAGCATGGCTTGCATAGGCACAGGCTTGAAATGGGGTCACTTACTCATAAACTCCAGAGGAGTTTAAATATTTTGTCTTTTACACTGCAAAATAGCTTAAGGGTGGGAAATTAATGTTTTCTGAATGAGGCACTACACAGGACTTTGAAAGCTCCCCTACTTTGCTTGGATCTCCACTGTGAAGGTGGGTAGCAGTCAAGCCTGGCATGGTGTAACCTGCATTGATCGAGATGGTTGATTGGTATTATGCCCCTTAGCAAGCAAATGAATTGCTGAATCAGAAAAGGTTTGTGTGTTTGATTCTGTGGAAACTCCAGCTGGGTTGCTGTGACATGGGTGGTTGGGAGTTTGCTTGTGCATTGTGTCTTGGCTGCCTCCCTGCACACAGATGCCCAATCCAAACTGCATTTCTCACTGTCCACTTGATGCAAATAGCCTTTCAGCCTGGGCCCAAAGTCAGCTGAGAGGAATTACACAAAAACTTTGCCATGCAAAATTGTGCCTTGCAGTTTTCAAATGTCCTATCAAGGTTACTATAAAAAAAACTATCAAGGTTATTATAAAAGAAAGAGGGGAAAAAAAAGGCCTGACTGGAAGTCTGGCTGTACTGGATGGGAACAAAGGATTTACCATGCTGGATCAGGCACTAACTAGTACTCAAAGGAAGGTGCAGTTCCCTGGCCAGTTGCACCTTGCCACACATGGAGGAACAAAGATTCTTCATCTCTGGCCTGCCATGTGAGGTTCTGAGGTTGTCATATCAGAGGAATGTAGGAGTACACAAAAGAGCAACCCTTTTCTTTCCTCGCTGGTCCTATTGAAGAACGGTGGGCGTAAGCTCACCCACTCCTAAAACCTCTCCCCCAGCCTTAGGGGAGGTGGCACTGGGCCGTTTTTCAAATGATTCCTGGGGACAACTAAGGAAATAACAGGGATGGGTGTGAAGGTCACAGGCTCATAATAAGGGATTCAGAAGGGGACACTGAGCAGAGAACCTCGGACAGCGCCCACTACTCCCGGAAACTGTCAAGGGAGCCAGCGGACGGCCAAGAGGAATTCTCTTTCCTCGCTGGTGGTAAGACAGGTGTTTGGTTCTTGGAGGAGTCATGTCCCAATAAAGATCTTACTGTGAGGTTTCTACTACTAGCTCCTTGGAGGCAGGGACAATATCTGGTCCAGAGCCAGATACACTGTTGAAGCTTAATAATAAAAAATACAAAGTTCCCAAGCATTTATGGTGGGGAAAGATTTTAAAAACAGGGTCTCTTGGAGAACTGCATCCTCCCAAAGCAAAGCAGACTCACCTGGCAGCATTAACATCTGCGCCATCAAGCATTGTGTGTTAATCTGAACGGGCTCAGTGCAATGTTGTTTTTAATCAATGAGAAGATTGGGCCACACTGGGGATGCACTGGCAGGTGTGTAATTTACCAGCTGGAAGGAAAGAGAGCTGGGCAAGACTGCAGGACAATGTGATTAATTATCTCCAGAGCGCTATTAAATAACTTAATGGCATGGCTAGGTTATTGTGTCAGATGGTGTATTGGAGGAGTGCAAAGGCAGACAGTTTTCAGCTCTGACATGGTTGAACAGCTCATTAGCTTGAATTCCTTTGCAGGTTTGCTCTTGTATATTGTTGGTCTTTCACCTTGGCCTGAAGAAGTAGGGTTGATCTCATACATGAGAACCCTCTAGTGTCCCAGTAGCTGGGAAATGGGAAAAAAAACTTATTACATGACTGACTCTATCCCCATGCACAGGATAATTACTCCTGACATATCACATCTTAAATTGAGGGATGATCTTGTGGCTAAGACCCTGGCTTCAACTCCAAAGAGTTAGTTTCTGTTCCTGACTGTCACACTCATCGGATGACTTTGGGCAAGTCAGCTTCCCCTTCTGCTGCTCATGTTTCCCATCAGCATATGGGGATAATGATTCCCTCTCACAGAGGAGCAATTCATTAATATTTGTAAAGCACACTCAGAGCCTTAAATGCATGTCTCTAGAGCAGTGGGGGGAAACTGACTGTATAAAGCAGGTGCTGCATTTACTCTTTAGCAAACATGGTTCCCTTTTGGGGACTGTTGTCAAGCCTTGCACCCTTATTTCCTTTGTGTCCTGAGAAATACATTCTCTACAATAATAATAAAAATTATAATAATTAATAGTAAAAATCCTTAATATCTGTATGCTGATTGGCTTCCCCCATCCTGAAGCAAGTTGATGGCAGAAAATGAAAAGTGCCTGGTAGGGTAATTAAGATTTTATGGACTGTAATCTTTTGTTTGGAGACAAGGAAACAGTTTACATCAGTGACCTTAAAAAGGGTTATGTTAAATGCCAGCTGGTGCCAGATCGACTGAGCTCTTTGGAAGCAAGAATTTTCCAGAAAGCTTTGTGGAGCAACAGCGCCTTTATTTTTAATTCCTGGAATCACTATTATTTGGCGCTTGTGGTTTTGATGTTGGAGCAGTGAGAGCACGATCCTTTCTGTATGATTTATGTTCTCAACTTTCATAGGAAAGCTTCAAGAACGTGTATTTTATTGCACTTGCATTCACATTGATTGAGTCCTTTTGGCCATTTGCCTCCCAAGTGCAGTTGTTCATAAGTGAATGATTGTTGCTGTTAACAATTCTATGGGTTATATCAGCTATAATGATTTCTCCTCCTTTTTTAGCAAGCCTGGTAATATGGTATTGGAGAGGAAGACAGATAAAGAAATCCTAGGATTAATTTAATGAAGATGACATTGTCATGATCTTAATTGGACATAAATAGCAGGCAGTCCCTTCTGTAGGTAAGAAGTGGGTGCAGATAAAGGACTAAGGCACCTAGGTGGAATCAGTGATTTGGAAAGGATTTGAAAAACAAAACAAAAAACAGCTCTTGTTTTTCAGAGAGCCTGGACAACAAATTGTCTTTGGCATGAGCTGGTGAGATCTTAATTGAAGCCTTAGTGAGTTGAACTTGACTAGAAGCTTGCAAGCTGGGGTCATTTGAAAAGCTGTGCAATCCTTAGACCAGTGCTAAAACAACAGGGTTTATGTTAATCTACAGCCTTTTTTTTTTGGCCAGGAAATACACAGCTACCCTTGTTGCCGAGATTTGATATCTACATTTTTTGGTAATTAGAAACTTGTTAGTTACAGGGAAGCTCTGTCTAAATGAGAACCTGCCTGGGACTCTTTATATGGGGGTTCCCCAGATTGCATGAAGCAGGTAAGATGCACCTAAATGACTTGGGGATTGTCTTCCTGCAGAGTGAAGCAAGAAATGTTTCTTTCCCCCATGATCTGAGTGGTTGGGTGTGTGTTAAAATCCAAATGGATGGAAGCTAAGTGCTACTTCCAGATGAGGCTGGAATGTGAAGCAAAAAGAAAGCCAGTTTCTCAGTGGTGTAAATCAGTAAGTTTTGGTGGCTACACCAATCTCCATTAGTTCATGATCTTGCCTACAACAGTTTATGCATGGAAATAAAGAACAATTTTGTTTTGTCTGATTTCCCCATCCTGCCCCTCCCCTCCCCTGAGAAATGCAATATTACAAGAGATTTTGTATATGGAAGGAAAATTCATGGCAGACATAGGAAAAGTTGTGAAGTTCTGTGAGGTTTTTAAAAAGATGGTTTGGGTTCTTTGATTATTTTATACCATTTAGGGGGTTTTATTTTAAATGTTCCTTGATCAAGCAACAGTAATTGCAATTTAGAGATGTCTTTGGTTTTTTATGTACACTCAAAAGGCATTAGTGGTGACAACCCAAGCTTTGGGTTAGGGGATAAGCTGGGTGATTAACCACAGGAACAATTTATCGAGAAACTGGTAGATGTGCTGTCACCTGAAGCGTTTACTTCAAAGGGGACAGCTTGCTAAAAGACATGCTCCAGCTCAGCCAGAAGTTCTGAGCTTGATGCAGAAATTAGTGAGTGGGGTTCTCTGGCTTGCAATACACAGGAGATCAGATCAGTGGTTCTCAACTGGTAGCCCACTGGCTGCTTGCTGCCCAGTCAGCAGACAGCTGCAGCCCACACGACACTCTCTGGGCCATGCAGGTAGCATATGTATGGTGTGAAAGGAGCCCACATAACACATGGAGAGCTGCATATGTGGCCCATAATGGTAATTAGGTGGAGAAACTGGACTGATGATCATAACGGTACCCTCTGGCTTCAAAACCTGTGACTCTGCTGTTGGAGACCAGGGCTGTGTTTGGCTTTTTCAGAGGTTCATTTGGAACATTTCTTTTTTATTTCTAACAGGCAGTCCCTACCATTTTAATTATTAGGAGGCATTTTCTATTGCACATATTACTCTAAATTATTATAGGGCTAAATTTTTCTGTTATTGATGTGCAACCCTATAATAATAATAATTAATAATAAATTAATACCAAGGTGCCCTGCTTCCCGAAATCTCAAAGTTCTTACAGAGGTGTGTGAGTAGAACTGTCTTTGTATCTCAGATGAGACAGAAGAACTGCGACTAGGATGCAGATCTGTTTTTCAGCTGTATGGACACGCCACTGAACCTTGCTGCTTCTCCAAACTGAGAGAATTTGGTCCATCAAGCTGGTTTGCCTCTTTGCTGTAATATAATTCATCTCCATGCTATCATTGTTGCTTAATTGTCCTCATTTATCAGCCCATTTTGTAACTCTCCTTCCATGTAAGAATAAAGAAGAATGTAATTGGTTTTCAAATTCAGTTGGTTTTACTTCTTGCTCTTTGACCTCCTCTCTGAGAAACTGGCTAGGAACAGTGTGTTTCTCCTTACATATGTGCAGCACCATCCACCTCAGATGGTTCCAAAACACTCAACAAACTCTGGGGCTCGATCCTGCCCAGTCTCAGGGTATGGAACACTGCTTGACTATGGCACGAGTTCTAAAGCTCCTCAAGCTCAGTCTAGAAGTCCCCAAGTCCTGCAATTTGCATTCAAAGCCCACCACTAATGTCTTAAGTTGTGTATAAGGACCACAGATTGGGCCTTCTGCTGGCTAAACAGATCACTCCATCCCTGAGGGGCTCTGAGGCACCTGTAGAACAACCCATGGTAATGATGCCCAGTAGTGCAGGACAGGAAGATACCATAAACCACTGAAACTTCAGGGGCAGGGATTAGGTACCCTAACTGTACAACCTTATTATTGTAAGTAGCACCTTCAGGACCAGTAGCATTGGCAGATAAGAGAGGAAAAGAGTTTGCCATTAGTAGGGGGCCAGAAATCTGTCCCACCCATCAGCTGCCATGCATTTTGGTTTCAGTGTCTAAGATCATGCCATGTAGTGCACATTTATTCAGTTCCCTCCAACCTGGAATTCCTTCTGGACTTAAATACCTGCCAGACTGCCCCATGTCAATTCTGCTCATTATGGAGCCACCAATCGCTGACCAAGAGTCCAGGAAAATGACAGTTCTTCCTGCGATAGAGCATAAATCAGTTATGTTGCCCCACTTGGTGGACAGTCCATTCCTTGGCAAAAGAGGAGGGAGATCAAAGCACTTGGAGTGGGCAAAAAGCAGGAAGTAAGATAATATAAATGGGCAGAGGTATATTGACTGTGGTGTTGGAGAAGCCTGTCCAGTCTTCTTGGCCAGCCAATACTTGTGTCTCAACTGCATGGAATTCATCTTAAAATCTGCTCCTTGTCATTCCAGGACACCTCTTCCCTGGAGCCAGTCAGCTTATGTTGCCTCCTTCAGCTCTACCAGCTGGCCTTAATAAACAAGGGTTAAAAGGGGGCTAGTGATGAGCTGGAGGCCCCCAACCCCAGTTCCCTTTCTGACCAGAGCCATAACGTGGCATTTTGCTGCCTGGGGCACATGTTGCTTCCCATTAGCAGTGCTCAGAGCTGGTGCCACAAAGCTGCCCCCTTACCAGCACAGCTCCATTGAGCCACTTCGGGCCGTCCGGGGCTGTGTCCCGTTGGCCCTGCCGTAGTTACGGCCCTGTTTCTGACAGAAGACTGAAAAGAACACGGGTGATTTCCCTGCCTTTAATGGCAGTGCCCCCTGTGTCTGGGTGCTGCTCAATCAGTCCTGCTAGGCCCCAGCAACAGATAGGGCTCACAGAAGTACTTGTGAAGATCACACTTTGCCTTTGGAGTGCCCCGGACTGCAACAGGTAGCAGGAACCTTCTGTTCTTTTGGATGAGATGAATGTAGGGCTTGCAAGCATATAGTGGTCCACTCTGGTTGGACCCATTTTTAAGGGGCAATGCATATTCCTCGCTGCACAGTTGAAGGGGAAGCTGAGGGCGCCATTCTGAAAGCAAGCGGAAGGGTGGCTTCAGGAAAGTGAAGTCAGCCTGCAAATGGCGCCAATGCCCCACAAGGAAGAAATCAGAATTGTGAACATTTTTTAGATTTAAAACTATCCCTCCTGCCCGTACTTTTTTCTAAAAGCCTCCAGCAAACTGCAGTGATGTGCCACAGAACATGTTTTCGGATTATATTGTAATGGCTGGAAGACAAAGACACCAGCAATTCATTGGACTGTCATGGCGTGTGCTGGATTGATTTCTTCCTTTAAGATTAGGTAGGAAATGCAGAGCCACAAGCAGTTTCCAAAGGATCTCCAGAAGTACAGCTGCAAAGACTGAAAGCATGTCTTTTTGCACACAAATGACACCCACACCAACATGCATGAACTGCACAGCTCCACATCCAAGTGACCAACTGCCAACCAAAAGGGAGTTTTTTCCCTGTGCACAAATAGCAAAGAGGTGAGTGTGATTACCAAGCCTCATGGTCCCAATGCTTAGTCAGGGCCAGTCCTGGGTTACACAGGCTCCCAAACTGTACTGTGCCACCCACTGGTGGTCTGCAGAGAGGTGGCTGGTCACATGACACTCAATCCTCATTCCCTGTTTCTCCAGGCTGTCAGGCTCTTCACTGCCAAGAAGGGACTCCCTCCCGTGTCCCACCCCTCCTCCCCTTTCAGCAGCCTGTCCCCTGGTAAAAGCAGCTGGGAAAAAGAAAAGCCAGTTTCACAGCTACAGGTCATTAGAATCAAGGGAAATAATTCTGCAGTGTGACAGCTTCAGCATCTTCAAGTGACTTCAGTTCAGGTCTACACTGGGAGGACGAATGGAAACTGGAGATATTTATGCAGACTGGGACCAACTTGCCAAGGGGCATGAAGCTGCCAAGCACCAGCTGGAGAAACATCCAAAGGAGAAGAAAACAAAGTGGCTATAAATCTGCACAAGGAACAGGAGGAGAAGGGCAGCAAGCACTGGAGTGGGGTTGGATAGAGAGACAGATGGGAAAGAGGTGCAATAAAGAGCAGAGGAAACAGTGCAGTCCACCCTTTTCCCAAATGGACAAAACACAGTCCCTTGCCCATGTTCCCAAAGGCTGCAGATCTGCAGACAGTTGGCTTTATTCGCATTTAAGACAACAAAAAACACAGGAATGTATTCCTAATGGCACGCTTCCATGTAAACAAGAGTTGTAGGTGCTAGAAGGGTGATGACCGGTGGTGAGTGGCGAGATGGGTGAACCAGGCTGTGGTGAACAGGAGCAGGATGCCCAGTAATCTTACTGCTGAGCTGTTTGTTCTCACTGTGGAAATGTTTGAGACACCTGGCCTAGCTGAAAGTGGATGATAAGGGCCTTACCTTTGAGGATCCCATTTAAAGCAACCAAAAGGGGGGAAATGGCTCTATCAAACTGAGCTTGATATTACATGTTGATTTGATGACCTCCCTCTATGCTTCAGTCTGACATCCCATCACAAGGAACATGTCCATCAGCTTGCAGGTTCAGGCATTTGAACAGCAAAGAGATGGGCTGGGTTTTGTTTTTCCTGCTGCTGTCAGTGTTTCCAATGCAACTGGCTTATAGAACTCCAACAGCCTCCTTTCCTCCTCAGATGTTATCTGAGAGACAATGGCAAGTTTAAATGTTGGTGTATTCAGCAGCATGCTGCCAGGCTTTCAGGCTCAGCAGCGCTACACAGCACTGGACAAGGTGCAAAACTGGGGCCTGGATCATTGTTGATCAATGGGTTAAAGATCAGGAGATTGGGAATTAGAGCTTTTGTCAAATTTTGCCACTTTAAATTATGTCATAAAGCTCCAGTTCAATCTAGGATTCTTCATCATAGCCTCCTCTAAATTGTTTCTAGTGTTGCTATGAGCTGTTAAACAGCTGCCATGTTCCACCTGAGAGGTGGCTGCATTTCAGTGATGGAAGCAACTTTGTAATCTAGCAAAACAAACAAGGAGTCTGGTGGCACTTTTAAAGACTAACAAATTTATTTATCGCATGAGCTTTCATGGGAGAGAATCCCACTTCATTTGCTATTCTTTTAAAGAGCCACCAGATTCCTTATTTGTTTTGCTGGACCTAACCCCTTTGGAATTTGTAATCTAGGTAAGCATCATTCTCATCCGGCTTTCATTTCCGGTTTGCTGTTGCTGGGGTGCACTAGCACCCTGGAGTGTAGTTCAATCTCATGGCCTGTTTGTTCTTTGTCCAGTATGGGAGTCAATTCGAGCTGATTACAGTGCTGGGTTTTGTGCTACAGCCAACTGCCTGCTGCTAACTGAACTGAGACTCACAACACCCCTCAGATGGGAACAGCATTGCTGCAGACCTGGGCTGGATTTAAACTAAGAAACTTGGATGAAGGCAGCTCTGTTGTATCCTTAGTTCTATGGCTTTTATTGACATTCATAAGAAAGAGGCACTTGCCCCAGTAGGGTTTACTAACTTTTTCCACTAGACCATCTTGTTTCCTTTAAACAGTCCCACTGGAGTCCAGATGCCAGGTGCTGCCCAGGTTGTGGCATCCAGCTTTTTTACTACGTACATTTTGTCTCGTTCCTACAGACCTAGGGCGAGCGCAGACCTACAGCTGGAAAGCCCCGCAGGCTAAGTATCTACATTCCCGGAAATGCCTTTGAAAATGCCCAGTGTCAGATGTCACTCTAGGTTATTTATTTTCTAAGCCTGCAGCAGCCAAAAGAAACAAGATTTGTTGAAAGGCAGAGAAGCTCATATGAAATGCCTTTACCACCCTCTGGTGGCAGATAGGTTTATTTTCCTGTGAACCTTGCCTGAGCTGAATTCTGTAATGAATCACTCAGAGAAAAGGCAGAAGAAATTTACACATAGGGCCAGATGATTGTATATATTGCCTTCAATGACACCATGCCAATTTATTCTATCTGAGGAGCTAGCTCACTACTTCTTAATTTTAGATAAATCCAGGCCCTATGTTTTAGATTTATGGGTCATAGACTATCTGTCTTTCTTTTGTAAAAAGCTCTTAGGATAATTTCCATGGCTAGCTGTCATCTCCCATTTTTTTTGAGCAGAGGAACTGTTTACAGCCTATGTGACCTGGAGTTAAAGCAATGAAAATTAACCATAAACCCATCTCCATCCCACAAGACGAGAAGAGGGTGTGCGCATCATCACATCTCCCCTCGTTCCAATTGCACTCAGAAAATCTATTAACAGTGCCCAATAAAATGAAACCTATTTGAATAGGTTAACTTAAAACACGTGGTGAAGAGCACTGGCTTGCATGGTGATTCATGTGCACAGCTGTGCTCATAGACAGAGGTGGCTAGTCCCAAACTTATATACATTATTCCTAAGCAAATGGCCAAAATCTCCCTCGCCTTTTCTCTTCTGCCAGTCATAACCCAGGTGAATAATGGGTGCACAGCAAGCATTTGATTACATGAATAGTAAAAAATTAGTCTGCTGGCAGAACTCAGTGGCTTGACTAATTAGGAAACTTGTCTCTAGGTCATCAGTTTGGATCCATCTAGGATGGTGTCGCCACTGCTGGAGAGGTAATGGCATAGTTTCTAATGGAGAAGCAGCCATAGATGTGACACTCACTCTCCCTCTCATTGGTATTCTTGGCAAAGAGGCCAAAGAAATAAGCTGAACCTTCAGGATGGACAAGGAACTTTGGCCAGGAGTGTTGGGCTTGGGGGATGTGAGAAGCATGGACTGACACTAGCCAGGCTGGTCCCATTCGGTCGTTAAACAGAAGCTTCTATTTGCTAGCTTGGCAATCTGACCAAGGACGCTTATGATCTCATTGGCCTGACTAGCAAAACTACCATTGGCTGGTCCTTAGGAAGAAAGTAGGATGGTTTCCTATGGCGGGGCGTCAAACTCATGGCCCGTGGGCTGGATCTGGCCCACCAAGGGCACTGATGTGGTCCTCGTAGATACTGTCCGGGCTGTGGCTGGGAGTTCTCTGTAACATCAGCAAACAACAAAGATGGGCTACCTCCAGCAGAGCAGTGTGCTTGTGACTTGGATCATGTGAGTGAGTCAGAGCACAGGGGAACAAAGGCAATGCTCCAGCCAATCCCAGCTCAGCTCTGCTGTACTCTGCCAACCAATCAGACTCTCAGTCACAGGAGGCTGGCCCAGCTCCCAGAGAGCCACTGCACTGTCCTCCACCCTAATTTTCCCCCGTTAGTCAGATGGCATGCTAATCTGATTGACTGCACATTGCACAAATCACCAATAAGAAAAGGAAAAAGTGGCTGGGGACCACATGGGAATGAGCCAATCACAGGCCAGCTGGGATTGAGCCAACCAAAGGCCAGCATCCTGAATGACTGACAGCGAGTGGGCAGGGAAAGGTGGAGGCAGGAGCCCAGCCTGGCTATGGCTGTGACTGAGACTGATTGCTTGCTGCCAGAATGGTAGGGGAAGTGGAAAGGGAGGGGGGGGTGTCTGCAAATGGCCAAGCAGGGAAGGTAGGTCTGGGACCTGCACAATAGGAGAAGGGGAGTTCAGGGAGCCAGAGTGACAAAGGGAAGCCCACAAGGTAGGGAAAAGGGAAGGTATAGGAGAGCCTGCAGTATAGGGGAGGAGGGAAGGGGAGCCTATGCCACTCCAAACGTAGCAGGGGCAAGGGTTGGGGTGCCTGTGTGGACACATGGCCCAGGGCAAGTGTTCTGCCCTCAAGTGTGGTCCCCCACATTGAATGAGTTTGACACCCCTGAAGCAAAACCAACATCTAAGCTTCTAGCAGAGGTTTTTGCTCACTTTTTGGGAGGAGCTTGCCTGAGATGCCACATGAGCAGCAGTTCTGTTCATCTTCTCTTTTTAATTCTTATACTACAGGCAGGGGCATAGACTTGACATGTGTAGCAAAGAGAAGGTTGAGAGTGATTTGACTGAACTCTGTAAATACTTATGTAACCTTTGGGCGAGTTAGAATTCATTTAATTGCCTTTCTCCAGTGCCTCAAAAAATATTAAAATTAAACCCCAACTCCTACAGAGAAACAGCTGGAGTATATCTACACTTACACGTTAAATTGAAATAATGATGATTATTTCAATTTAAAGTAGTGCATGTCTAAAATAGCCTTCCTCATTTTGAAATAAGGAGCTCTCTCATTTCAAAATAAGGAAAGGTCATTTTGTTACAGTAAAACTTTGCTTTATATCAAAATGACGGTTAAATCAAAATTATTTCAAAATAACGCAGTGTAGCCTTCTTATTTTGATTTAAATGTTATTCTGATTTAACACTTTGTGCCATTCTCCTTTCCAGGGTGCTTTCCTCTTTCTATATATTGGGTGGGGGCATGGCCATTCTTGGGGGCCATCTTCCCACACCTCCCATGGTGCCCCTCTCCTAAATCGAACTAGCAAGTCCTGTCCATGGCCATGCTAGTTTGATTTGGGTTTCTAGTGGGGGGCATGTTAAATCAACTTAACTTAAATTGATTTAATGGTTTTTATTTTGATTCAATTAGACGGATTTTAAGTTAAATCAATTAATAATCTAAGTGTAGGCATAGCCCTGGAGAGACAGGATTCAGTGTGTAGGAGACTCACAGTGAAGAGTGTTCAATTACCCTCCCCCTTTAAAATACTACCTAAGAACAAACATAAAGAACTTTATTAACATGATAAATGTTATCCTAAGAAAAACAAAATGAATTTAAACTGAGCTGTTAAACCGAAGAGTCCCAAAGTTTAGGTGGAGTTCACCCGTATCTCAGTTGCAGTTTCTTTTCAAGTTCCTAGGCTTGAGTTGCAAGAAGCAGCAATCCTTTTCTTTGGTTGCAGGGAACTTAGCTAGGAATCCATACAGACTTTTCTTTCTTTTTTGGAGCCAGTACCATCCAGACAGTTTACTGGTTAACTAGCAATTGGTCACGTGTGAGAAAACTGCTGCAAAATGCTCCACAGCAGGGAGAAAACATCTTGCTGTTTACTCCTGGCTCAGCTTCTCTCAGTCACACATGAAGTACATGAACTCTTCTCATTGCAACTCTATTTCAGTTGCTCTTAAGCTGCTGCTCTCATAGCATCTGACCACAGCAGCAGTAGAAAAGCTAGTGGAGCATGCTCAATGCAACCACTCACTGAACTTCCAGAAGCCTCTGGACCTGGGCCGCCATATCTGCCCAGCAACATAACCCAGACTCAAGAGCTCCCTGAAAGAGAGAGTTCCTTTAGATACTTGTTACCCTTCCATGGTAACAAATATTTGACAAAAGGCTCTTTGGTCTAGCCGGAGGCGTCACTGGTGCTGGGCAACCGGGGCATGTGCCCCGAATCCCAGCGCTGGTGCTTCGGATCCCAGCCGCCGGTGGCTGCAGCAGTGGCCCCGTCCCCGGCCGGGGGTCCAGGGCCTGGCCGCCCACAGCTGTGGCGGGGAGTCCAGGGCCCGGCCACCCATGGTGGCTGTGGCCTCGTCCCCAGCCGGGCATCCAGGGCCTGGCCGCCCACGGCCCCAGCCCTAACGGGGATCTGGAGCCTGGCTGCCCGTGGCTGCAGCAGGGAGTCCAGGCCCGGCTGCCTGCAGCAGCGGCGGCCCTGTCCCCTGCTGGGGATGCGGGACCCCGCCGCCCGTGGCTGCTTCCGGCCCCGTCCCCAGCCGGGGATGCAGGGCCTAGCTGCCCACGGCGGCACAGCGGCTTCTGGCCCTGTCCCTGGCCAGGGGGCGGGGCCTGTGGGCTGGCGGGCGGGGCCTGGGCCCATGCCCTAGGTCCCTCCCCAGGCCAGCGACACTACTGGGTCTAGCAGAGAAAGGTCTACAACCACCCAAAGGCTGGAGGTTGAAGCAAGACACACTCAGATGGGAAATCAGGAGTACAGTTTTAAGAGTGAGGATAATAAACAACTTACCCATGGTCATGGTGGATTTTCCATCACTGCTATTTTTAAATCAAGATTGGACATTGTGCTGAAACAGATGCTAAAGGAATCACTGTGGGAAAATTCTCTGGCCTTTGTTATACTGGAGGTCACATTAGATGCTCCTTCCAGCCCTTGGAATCTATGAATTTATGGCCAATAAGGAAGAGTAGTGTCAATTACTAAAACCAAAAATGTTTGATCATTTATGCTTCAAGACCTCATGTGCTCAGAAAGGCTATTTCCCTCACCAAGTAGCTAGGACCCTTCTGCCTTAATTTTACTGTTGAAGTGTCACATAGTGGATTCTTCAGAGAAGCAAAACATTAGCCTTGGGGCACCAATGGATAGCTACTATGGCAAACCCTTGATTCCTCACTATATGCCAAATATGTTTCTGATTTAGCTCCAAAGAGTTTGCTGTGTTAGTCTAGCTCAGTAAAACAAACAAGGAGTCCTATGATTTAGGTTAGCTTGTGATTTAACGGTAATGTTCATATGGATTATGTGAAGAAAGAAAGGCACTCTGGGCAGGGCACAAGAATCCTTCTGAGAGTCATAAATCCAACCTCCTCATCTTGATGCTGACAGTCATACAACTTGTTTCATTTGTAGCTGTCAAAAATGAAAGCAAATTGTTTAGAGCAGGAACAGAGCTCTGCAAATCCAATCTTTGTGTTTGCCCCTCCTTTTGAGACTGTGAAGAGACCAAAGTCTTGAATATTTGCATGGGGTTTTTATTATAGTTATTATTAAAAGATTGCATAGGACTCAGTAACTCTGAAAAGCATGGCTCAGACTAGGGCCATCACAGAAGCCTGCTGTAAGGACTCTCGTACATTCCCACTATCAATTCTAAAATGGGGTAGCACTGCTGCTTTTGTGGCATATTTTCTGTACCAAGAACATCCTGAAATGTGAGCTGAACCACAGAGTATGTGATTGAGAGAGAACATGGATGCATCATCTTATGGAAATCTTCAGGAATGGGTGCTATATTGCTATTAAAAGGCCTATATTCAAACAGGAAAACATAGGTCTAAACTATCCAAACTGACTATTAATGGGTGGCTAAATTCTGAGGGGCTGAACTGGAGACACCTTAAAAAGGACTGATGGTCAGAGCGTGGGTACTCAACACTTACTGAAAACCGGACACCTCAAATCTTAAAGCACCCTCGAACCACTAATCCCTGTGAAAAATTCAGGCCCCAGCTTTTCCTTGCTGTTTGCCCTGCATGGTTTGTTAAATGGCTATGCAGAGATGTATGTTCACCAGTGAGAAGAGTTTTGTAAATGCCCATAGACAGATAGATAGGCAGGGTTGGAGAATCCCAGCGAATGGAATATTGTAATTATGTCACTGACTCTACTCGGCACAATGGCAGATAGTTGGCACTAGCATTTTGGTTTCTTGATACGGGTCACAGTCCCAGCAAGAGAAATTTGGGACCCTGGAACACCATCACTGCCTCTCCCTCTTTTCCTTTTTTACAAAGATGTTACAAATGTGGGGGGTCGTGCAGGCTAGGGGCTTGAACTCAGGGCCCTGGTACAATGGTCTCTCCTTGTTCTCCTCTTGTCAGTCCTGTTTACAATGATATCTAATGTTACTGAAATGAATCTAAGCCTCACACCTACTCAGCACATGCTAGAATGACACTAAGAATGTGACAGTTGCAACAGAGAATGTTTATATTTCTTTCTGTTGAGATGGCTTCTTTTTAAATGGGAACATAGGAAATTATTGTTGGAAGAACCACAGATCCATCCTCAGTCTGGCAAAGGGCATCCAGAAATGCTTCCACATTCCATGTACGTAGTAAAAACCTCAAAAACTTCTCTCCATGATGACTTGCACAGCATGATGTGCACCAGTTTTCCATTTGGCTGTCCCATCCATCCTATAGATGGATGCATTTCAGTGCTTGGTGAAGTATAAACCAGGCCTGGTTTTGCACATGCTCACTACCAAAAGTAAGCAGAGACGGCTCCAGGCTCTCATCACTGCACTCACTTGTGTGTGCAGGATTGGGCCCAGAAGTGTGAAAGCACCTCAGGATGAAAGATAAATGTAAAATATTGGGGAAGATTTTCAGTTGTCCCTAAGGAAGTGAAAGTGAGGTGCCCTGTTCCCATTAAAAATCAACAGGAATCAAGAGTCTAACTAGGTATTTTTCCAAATCTCACCCCTCACGTTTACCATTTGGGTATCCCTCCCTTTTCAAAATAATAAATAGAAACAATGTTAACTAACCATTTGGCACACCACAGCTGCATTAACACACCTAGCTCCCTCTTCTTTTTTCCTAATGGAAAGATCATTCATTGTCACAGGTAGTTCAGTTACTGAGTTGTGACTTTACCTTTCCGCAGACAGCAGCTGAATATTCTGAGAAAGGAACGCCCTCTTTCTTTCTTTTTTTTTCGGGGGGGGGGGCGCAGTTTGAATTAAAAAAGGACTATAATTAGTTTGGCAGGTTTGCTGCTGAAGTATTTTTACCAAACAGCAGATTCCCCACACCTCAGCCAGACTTTTTGGGAATCTTCACTCAGCTGTGGGGGTTGCAGAATACAGACCTCAATGGACATGCTCTTTAGAACTAGAGTACCTCCATTCTCCTCTAAAGCACAGTTTTCAGGTCAGGCAGGATGGGATAGCTTTAATGCAGTGGTTTTCAAACTAGGGCTCAGGAGCCATTACTGGGTCGCAGACCCTCAGGTCCTGGGTCATGGCACCCCCTACTGCTGCTGCAAGACTGGAATGTGTTGCTAAAAATGTAATTGTTGGATCACAGGCATGAGTGTTCTTTTTTTCACGTGGGTCCCAAGGAAAAAAGTTTGAAACCCCTACCTTAGTGCATGCTTTATGAGAAAGAATGACATTTTTTATGACAAGTGAAAAGCTTTGTAGGTCCCAACCAGCCCACAAGTATCCACACTGGACAGGTTTCCAATCAGCAACTATTAAAGCAGACTTCTGAAGTTGGTAAACATCTCTCTCTGCTTTCTTATTAGCATAGGCTTTGGAGAAGCCTGCTGGTTCATGACAAATTGTACTAACTGCAGGGGATCTCTGATCACATTGATTAGACTGAAAAAAGAAGTCAACCCAGCTCTGTGAAAATATAAAGGGGGAGTACTACCCTTTCCTGTCCAAAGCAGGGGCATCGCTGGCACCTGACACACAGGGCACGTGCCCGAGTCTTGGCACAAGTGCCCCGAGTGTCCGGGCCAGCTCGTCCCAGGCCCGGGACCCTGGCCGGGGCACCCTCTGCAGCGCCCACCTCTCCCAGCCCCGGCCCCGGCTGGACATTGAGGCCGGGAAACCCGCAGCGGCGCCTGCCTCTCCTGGCCCCGAAACTGGCCAGGGATCTGGGGCCAGGCTGGAGGTGGCAGGAGCCCAATGAACAATCGGGCCTGGGTGCCGGAATGTGGCCCAGGGGGTGTGGCCTACGCCTGTGCCCCGGGTCTTTTCCGGGGCCAGCGACATTCCTGGTCCAATGACTGCTCTGCTCTTTGGACCTGTGTCTGCCTCCAGTTACAAGGCACAATACACATTTTTCTGTAGCTACCAAAATCTATTTTACCAGCTCTTGTTCTGTTTAAACTGCAGGCTCTTTGTGGGGTGGGGGGCAGTGGAGGTGGGGGAGCTGAATTCCAGATTTTCTTTGGTTTTTCTCCACTCCAGTATCACCTATCGTCCCTAACTCACAGGTTATTCCTGCAGGGAGCCAGAGAAATCTGCAGAAGAGAAGCATGAGAACGGGCTAGGCACCAAAATCTGGTTACAATTTTCAGCCCTTGGAGCCTCATCTGTTATGCTACCAGCTCTATATTTAGGCACATCCATATCAGTGGCTGGATTTTTATTTGAATGGGAAGTGAAGGTGCTCACCACCCTCCTTAGCAATGCCACTGGTGCGAAAGGGCCTGCTAGCATGAAGAAGGACTGTCTGAGATCATGGCATTGCTGGACCCAGCCCAATATTCCTATGTAAGGGGGGCAGTTGCTCTGGGTCAGGAAATGCCAGGTACTGTACAAGTGAGATGATTATGCCCCAATCTCAGATGGCGAAGCGCGGCAACTGTGAAATGCGCCGAGTTGGGCTATCACCTCGCAAAGTCTCCAGCTGTTCCTAGATTTATGCTATAGCAGGGGTCTCAAACATGTGGCCTGCGGGCCGCGTGCAGCCCCTAAAGCTATTTACTGCAGCCTGCAACGACCCTGTCATCACCCATATTTGCAATATACCCCAGGGGGTTGGACTAGATCAGGTGTGGCCAAACTGCAGCTCAGGAGCCACATGTGGCTCTTGAATGAAAAAGTGTGGCTGGTGGAAGGCTGTCAGCAAATCCATTTAGTGGGTAAAAGTATATGGCTAGATGCCTCAGTGCGGCTCTTGAAGGTTTAATGATCAACTTGTGTGGCTCTTGAGCTCCATAAGTTTGGCCACCCCTGGACTACATGATCTCATCCTTAGGATCCTCTCCTCTTCTACCTAGTATTGTACGAAAACACTGCAGCGGTGCGGCCTCCTCATGCGGGCCTCGCGGGGATCTGAGTCCGAGACCCCCGCTGTGTAGGTTTGGCTTGGGCGGTTTCCACGTGCTCCGGTTCGGGGGACCGGCCACCCTCCCCCTTTCCCGCCCAGGTCACGTTTCAGGCCGGGCGAGGAGCAGGGCGGCGCGTCACCTGACTGCGGGCGGCGGAGAGACGGGGCCCAAGCGGCGCTGCCGGGCTCGCGGGGCGCCTCTTCTTCCGCCGCTTCTCCAGCCGCCGCCCGCCGGGAGCGCGTCTCCCTCTGCCCGAGCCGCGCGGCGGCGGCGGCGGGTGGCTGCTCCCAGCCGGCTGGGCCTTGCTGCTTTTTCTTTTTTTTTTTTTTCCTCCCCTTCCGCCGCCAGCCCCGCTGTGGGGAGGGGGCATGGCCCGCCTTCGCCCGGCCTCCCGGCAGCTCTCTCCCGGCCGGCTGCGAGCGGCGCTGGGGGGCAGCCGGGGCGCCGCGCTGTAGCCGCCCGCCGGCCGAGGATGTCCCCGGAGCGGGGGCCGGGCGCCGCGTGTCTTTCCCGCGTTGAGCAGCTAGAGAGCAGTGCAGGGAATGAGAGGGCGGCCGAGCTGGGCTGCGGGAGTCCCGGGCGGCAGCCGCGATCTCCGTCCCTTCCTGTCTGGAGCCGCGCCGGGCGCTGCTGAGAGGCGCTGAGCGGCCGCCCGGACCGGTCCCCCCGCGGGTCTCGCCCGCCTCGGCCCCCGGACAGCGCGCGCCCCGCGCCCATGGCGGAGACTAAAATCATCTACCACATCGACGAGGAGGAGACGCCCTACCTGGTCAAGCTGCCCGTCCCCCCGGAGAAAGTCACGCTGACCGACTTCAAAAATGTCCTCAGCAACCGGCCCGTGCACAGCTACAAGTTCTTCTTCAAGTCCATGGACCAGGACTTCGGGTCAGTGGGGGGCTGCACGCCGCCATTGGGCATCCTCGGGGGGGGGGCCATGGAGGGCTAACACGGGGGGGCTGGAGACCCCCATTTATCGGCAGCGCTGTGGGGGGCAGACACCCCCCTTCACTCTGGGGGGGGGGGGGCTGGAAACCCCCCTTACCAGTATCGCGGGGCCGGAGACCAATTTCTGGCCAGCGCTCTGGGGCTTGGCAGAGCCCCCGCTTAGCGTTAGCGCTCGGGCGTGGGGCTGGGGCTGGGTACCCCCTGTTTATCAGTGACTCTTTGGGGGGCTGGAAGCCGCCATTTATCACTACTGGGGGCTGCAGATCCCATTTATTGCTAACACTGGGGGGCTGGAGACCCCCATTTAGCGACGGCGCTGTGGGGGGCAGATACCCCCCTTCGCTGTTAACTCCGGAGGGGCCGGAAGCCCCCACTGACCAGTGTCGGGGGGCTGGAGGCCCCATGTCTCGCTAGCGCCCTGGGGGTCCCCCCAGTTTAGTGTTGGCGCGGGGGGGCCAGTGGCAGCTGCCAGGGTCTTTGAAGGCGGCACCTGCCGCCCGCCCGGCTGCGCTGGAAACTTTCGGCCCCGTGGGGCGGATCCGGGCTGCGCCAGTTTCCCCGGCGTTGGGGGCAGGAGCGGGCGGGGCCCCCCGGCCTGTCACCCAGGGGAGCGCGGGGGCCCGGATGTGGCCTCGCGGCGCCGGGTTCGCGCTAGGCCCGGGCGGCTGCGGGCAGCGGGGGGCGGCTGCTAACATGGCGGCCCGGGCGGGGGAAGGTCCCTGCGGTCCGGGCCTGGGATGGCTGCCCCCGCTGCCTGCCTATGGCTCGCCCTTGCCCTGCCCTGCCCATGGGGGGGGTGGGTGTCGTGGGGCAGATGCCCCTGCCCTGCCTGGGGAGAGCAGATTCTACCCCCCACCTGGCCCGGGCTGGGGGGGGGGGGGGGAGATTGCCCCCCCCCCCCGGTCCCCCCCCGCCCAAGGGGGGGGGGGGCCCGGTGCCCCACCCCTGCCTGCCAAGGGGCCCTGCCTGGGTGGGGGGAGCAGATCCTCCCCCACACACCTTGCCCAGATTCTCCTTTCCTGCCCCCCCCCAGGTACCCTGCCTGACCCAGGGGTGAGCAGATTCCCCTCCCCTGCCTACTCCGGGGCTCTGCCTGGGTGGGGGGGAGCAGATCCTCCTCCCCCCATACCTTGCCCAGCATGGGAAGGAGCAGATTCAATCAACCAGTCAATCAAATCATAGGGTTGGAAGGGACTTCATGAGATCATCAAGTCCAACCCCCCCCAGGGCTTGAACCCAGGACCTTCTGCATATTAAGCAGAGGTGCTAGCTACTACACTGCCTTTCCCATCCTTTTTCTCCAGGCATCCTGCCCGGGGGGGGGGGCAGCTTCCCCTTCAGTGTCCTCCCCCAAGTGCCCTGCCCAGTGTTGGGAGGAGAGGGGGCGGATTCCCGTTTCCTGCCCCTGGATGCTCTCCCAAGGACCAGCCGTAAGGAGTTTCCTTCCTCCCCACAACAAGGCCTGGAAGGGCATCTCCCAACCACAGTGGGGGGGTCTCGGACAAGTTCCGTCTCCTGACGCCTGGTGGCAAGGGGAGTTGCTTACCCAGTTACCCAGATGTGAACCAAAGGGAGAGAGGCTCACAACCCTTACCCTGGACAGGCATCTGCCTCTGACAGACAAGGTCAAAGGCTTTTCTCCTCCACCAGGTGATTGCTCCTTGGAAGGCAGACTGCCTCCCAGAGATCCCGGCATGGGGAAATGGTGGAATTTCCATTCCCAAATACCCAGGTGCCACGTCCCAAGATAAAGAGGCAAATACTGGCACAGTTAGCCACTGGCCAGTTTTCAGGTGAGCAGCCTCTCTGCTGCTCTCTACCTTCTGAGCCCCTTCTCCTTTTCCTGTAACCCTCTGTGAAGAAGTTACACATCTGGTCTGGATAGTCTTCAGGGTGCAACAGTGAGCTATTGTAAAGCAGTGCTTTTCAAACAGAGGATTGGGACCCAGTACTGGGTCTCAGACCCTCAGATACTGGGGTCGCAGTGCCCCTGGCTGCCACCACCAAAAGACTGGAATGCATTGCTCAGAGGTAATTGTTGGATTGTGGGCATAAATGATTTTTTTCAGCTGGGTCTGAAACAAAAAGTTTGAAAACCACTGGTGTAAGGGATATGACCAAGACTTATACTCATGGGCACATTTAAACAGCCTTCCTCATCTTCACATGCAAAATACACTTTTGCAAGTGGATCAAGTAGCCATTTGCTCATGGAAGTGAGTGTTTATTCAGCACTACTCATTTTCACAAAATATAAATGCAATGAAGACAAGGGGCCAGATTTTCAGAAGTCCATCATCCACAGTTAAGGCCGGATTTCCAGTTGGGAGTTATTGGGTGCTGGACATAGTTCTGGCCCAACATTCCTAGCTGCTCATGTTCCCTCATAAATGTGGTTTTGTGCACTTGAATTTGTTTGCATCCAGTTTAAAAAGATAAACAAATGAAAGTCCAACAGCTTTTGACTGTTGTAAATAAGCTTTCAAAATGTAATAATCCCTCAGTGATATGTAACTCCACTTTGGGTGTTGGAGGATTGTATCTGCATCTGTCAGTGGCAAGATGTCTCTGCTTTTCTAGATTGCTTGTGAAAAAAGGATAGATAAAACACTTGTGGAAAAGTAATGTGATCTATAGTCTATTGTAAGCGTATGAATACAGAGTCAAGTATCTAAGAGGACAGTATTGGCAATATTCATGCCTCTTAAAATGATATTCTGTTTATTGTTCCTTGACAGCTTGGACACTGAATTCTTTAATTATCCAGTTGTTTCTTCATCCACGCAAAAACACCTTTCTTTGCTGAAGGTTATTTCTTGAGTGGTCGGTTGTTTATTTTGTTTTGTTACTGACCTAAACATGAATTGGTTTATTTATTTCCTAGAATTTGGAAACATTTTGGGGGAAAAAAAACCAAAACAGATAAAGAATTAATTTCAAAGCAAACACTTGTAAATGTGGGGAGAAATGTCCTAGATGTTAGATCAGCCAGTTTGGGCCCACCCAGGTACTTCCTTTTTAATTACACAGTTGAGTACAAATCTAAAATATGCTTGTTCAACTTGATGCATATAAAATTTGCATGTTTCTTAAATGTACATTTTCTACTCTGACTGTTAAATGAAGGGTGCTGCAATACTATGGGATAGCCTTGAAATCCCAGGTGTTTAGGATGTGTGATCAAATCTCAATAAAACCAGTCTAGGTGCTTAGTTTATTGGAATTGCAGGTAAATACAAACATATTGATCTCTGTCCTGGTGTGGGATAGTAGTTAATGAGAATATCCTATGCGGGATTCTTATTTATTCGAACTCCCTTTCTGACTGGGTTTTCATCTTTATCTTCTCCATTTGCCTGCTTATGAAAATGGAGTTGCAATAGTACAATTGGGTTTTGGATCAGTCACATTAGTGTCTTTAGTTTAAAAAAGAAAAACCAACCTTCAGTATGAATATACAGGTCAACTGATAATTAGTAAAAATGATTGGGTGATGGTGGGGGAGGAAAGGCTACTCTGCTCCCCCTTTGGAACTTGTAGCTAAATTGTCAGTGCTGTCTGGGAAGTGTAGAGTCACTGCTTGGGGATCTCTGTGGAACCTTGCATGCTGAAGTGGCAGATATGAAGGTATTTGTTGGGAACCATTCTCTTAGGGAGTGTTGTAATCATCTTGTAATATAGAACTGGAAAGATTCTGCTTTACATAGAATGGGATTCTCTAGCTTAAATGATGAAGTGATAACAGGAACCAAGATATGACTGGCAAATTCAAAGCTAAAGGTTACACTTGGTCTCCAACTGCTGCTGCCTTGCTTATGTGCATACAGGATACAATGTAATTCCATGGCTGCTCACAGATGGGACCTGGGAGATTACTTTTTGAAGGTTCCTAAATAATATGAAAATATGCCTAAATGAGGGGAAATTGGCAGTTCCAAGGTTTCTGCTATATTCTGCTGCTGGAACCAGCAGCAAAGCAAAGCTAGACTCTGTGTGAGCTAGAGTATCTGACATTTTCCTAATGGGGAAACTCTTCAAATGATAAGGACTTTTAAAGCATAATTTGCTGCATTCTCTCTCTGAAATTAAATATTCAGACGGGTAGCCGTATTACTCTGTACACAGCAAAACCAATGAGAGTCCTGTGGCATCTTAAAGACTAATAAGTTTCATCAGGTGTAAGCTTTTGTGGGCAGCGACCCTCTTCATCTGATGAAGTGCATCTGATAAAGTGGGTTGGAGCCCATAAAAGCTGATGTTGGAAGAAATTTATTAGCTTTTAAGGTGCACAGAACTCTGTTATTCTTGAAATTAAATAAGAACTTTTTTTTTGAGGACCACAAAACAAAATGGTAAAAATTTGGATTTTTGAACGTATTAGCTCAGTAGCAGTAGTCAGTTGCCAAAGCGCTTATTTCTAGAGTGTCCAGAAGTGCTGTTGCCTTCCATGGGAGTTGTGGGTGCTCAACATCTGGGGCAGATACAGTGTTTTTTCCACTAGAGGTGTACTAGTGCTGATGCCTGAATGTTTTCGTGCAAGATAGGTCTCTCCTAAAAGCTGAACTTGTTCTTTTAAGGTAAACTTCAAAGTCTTTGTGTTCTAGCTTCTGAAGTTCCTAAACGACATAAAACAAGATACACCCAGAGACCAAGGATTGATGTCATATCCAACAACAAGGTTATCATTTGGGCATGCGTGTAAATTTAAATGGCTTATACTTACATTCAGGAGAGACTTACACCTTGTGTGTCCCTAGGCACTGCAAGGTCAGTGCTTATAGCTGATCTTTATGTTTGCATATATGGTGGGGTTGACGGGGGTCGAGGGGGTGGGAGGCTGGCAGCCAGCTCCGTGCAGGGTGTAGAGGGTCTGGGGCAACCGGCTTGGCCAGCTCCGGGGTGTATGGGAGTGTGTTAACCCTGAGCTTTGGCTTCTGGCCTAATGAGTTTGGGGCCTCAGGGGGATGAGGAGAAGCGGGGGGAGGGCCAGACTTCTGATGCTTGTGTGCAGCCCCCAAGTTGCCCTGCTCCTGGGCATGGGCCTTATTGACTTGTGCAGCAATCCTCCACTGTTTAGGCATCCCTCGAACGCAAGGGCTCCAGTGATGTGCTTACCTGAAACTCTGACTGTACATTTTCTAGACTTCAGCTCATGGTTAATTTTATAGCCAAGTTGCAAACCAACTTAAAATCAAATTGCTAATGCAAGAACTGATGCAACATTTAATGCTAAGGATGTCACAGACATTTTTCTTTTCCTTCTGTGACCATTGGATTTCCACAATTTGAGGGTACTGTGGACTTGTTGTGAGGCCCCTTCCTCCCCCTTCACCTTCCTTCTTATTGTAAAATGTCATCTTCCTGTAGCATGGTTCATTTCTCCAACCACCATGATGAACCACTGATGGCTTCTCTGTGTTCAATTTTATTGTGCAATTGATAACTGTGTCATGGTCATTATGGTGCCTCCATCGGGGGTGGGGGAATTTGTGTGCGTGTGTTTTGTTTTTAAAGCATATAGTTATCTTATTGCAGGATTTAGTTCACAACTGACAGCCCTGCAGCACCACTCCATGGACTTGCTCCATCCTATCCTGTGGACCTCCTGTGAACCAAATTTAGAAGTGATGTGACCAGTTTTCAGACACAGAGTTGGGACCCGGTACTGGGTAACAGACCCTCAGGCACTGGGTTGAGGTGACGCCAGCTGCTGCCACCAAAAGACTGGAATGCATTGCTGAAAGATGTAATTGAGTTGTGGGGATAAATGAGTTTTGTTTTTTTTAACTGGATCTTGACAAAAAAGGTTTGAAAACCCCTGTCTGAAACTGCTGTACACTCGAGTCCATTTCAGATATGATGGATAACAGGGGTGTAGACTCTGTGTTGATGGATGGGGTTCAGTCTAAAGCCTTGATATCACGATCAATGATGACACACAACTGTATGCATTTGCATAGCCCTGCTGACTTCAATGCCACCGTTCACATGTAAGATCTTGGCCAAGGTCAGTAGGTCTTAGGTGTCATGTGACTTATTTGTTGAAGGCTCTTGAAGGTGTGAAATACATCATTTCAATCTTTCCTCTGAATTTGTTCCTGGCCACAGTCCATTAGCTCCTGCCTCCTTTTTATCCCACTTCTCAGCAGAGTTCGTGGAAGAGCTTTCTGTGTAGCTTCTGTCATCTCAGACCGCCTTTTCTGTTCCTCTGCCTTAACCGCCCCTCCTTTCCCTTCCCTCCCCTTCACCCACTTTCAAATCTCTCATGAAAACAAGTTAGTTTCTCTTTTCTGTGTATCTTTCTTTCTCTCTCCCTCTGCTGTGATCACTCCACTCCACTCTCTAACTGGTTTACTTTGTGAAGCACTTCAGGATCCAGTCTGAAGGACTAAAGAATAAAGATGGAGCATGTTGTAAATGTATTGGAGGTGGAGCAGGAAGCTGTTGGTTTAGCAAGGCAAGAGTCTCCTGCTTGGGGCGAGTGTCTCTCACAAGCCAATATGTGATCAATCAACCTTGTCTACTTGTCCTACTCAACTTTTATTGCTTCCTTTATAAACACAATTACAAATGAAAAGCAGAGGGAATTAGAGAATACATTTGCATTTTGACTGTCAGGACAAAGTATTAATACAAATGTGGGTTTGTGTTTTCATAGTCTTGTATCCTACAGGGTGATTTTTTTTCCTATCCTGAATAGGAAACTTTATCTACAATTTCCATTAACAATCACAAGAATTGTATGTCAAATTTCCTTTGAACATCCCTGAAAATTTCTCCCAGACAATTTTTTTTTTTTTTATTCTGTAAAAGTTACTTACATTAAATGACTAACATTTAAGTTTTCAGTTCGGAGTTCTCTTCTTTTAGACTTCTGTTCTTGGCGTTGCTTCCTAATGGTTGTGCAGGGCTATAATTTGGCAAGCTGACTGTTGCTTGGCAGGGCAGTTTATAAATCCCAATATGGAGTGAAAAGTAGTTCTTATGTTAGGCAGGCAAATGTTTCTGTGCAGAAGTGGAGCCTTCTTGAGAAGCCGGTGATCAAGAACTGACTCTGCATTACTGCACATACTGTTGTAATTATGGCAAGCCTTTCCTGGACCCTGGAATAATGTAATAAATAACTGTGTTCAGAAATAACGTATGCAGTGAATTGTTTCCAGGCAAGAATGACCAGGGTTATTTAGGGCAGAGAGAAATGGAGTTAGAACTGGGACACAGTTGTACCTGGCTATGCAGTAAATACAAAGATGTGTCTATTTCGTGTACCTGTGCTGCATGTTTGGCCAGCCTTCAGCAGGCTTGTCAGAAAGCATGGCAGAGGGTTCTGGGGACTTCTGATTTCTAGTGATTGGCGTAAGTCACTATTCTGTTATGCACAAAGTACTTAATGTTACAACCTCAGCCAGCTATGGTGGTGTAAACCTTAGAAAGGCATAGATTCAGTATAGAACAATTTAACCTCACTGGGAGTTTGCTTTTATCACAATAAATGCTGTACAAGTCCATCCCTCATGCATGACAACCTCTGCACCCACTGGTGGGGGCATGGATTTGTTTATACTTTGCACGGTACTTTTCTGCTTCTTTCATATCTAGAGCTCTCTGTAATATATCAATGCAAATATTTCCTTATCGCTGCAAGACATTCCATAGCTTAGTCTAATGTAGGAAATGATCCCGCAAATTGTAGAGAACTTCTACGCTCTCTTGAAGTCAGTGGGCGGTGAGGTTGCTCAGGACATGGCAGAGTCAGGCCATAGGAGGCTACATGTCCACCAAAAACGAGTCTCTAAAAAGATGCTCCTCTCGCCACATGTCTGTTCATTACAGAACAGTGTCACCAGGTTCAATTGTTTTGTAGTTACTGATTTTTTTTGCCTCTCCTCTTAAGTGACAATTAGTTATTTCATATCCATTGGAATAGTGTTGACTCTGAGGTTACACCCATCCTCGGTCTAATGCAGCTTGAGAGATTTCTTTCTGTAATTATTAATTTGCATAAACACACTTGGAGATTTATTTTAGAATTTTTAATGTGGTTAAATGGAACCATCTTCTTCTGTGATCCAGTCTGTTTTCATGAGGACTCTGATGGCCACACAAATATTACAGTTCAGGATCCAGCTAAATCACAGTGTCTATAATGTATGTGCTCTTATAATAGGATTTCCAACTAGTCTCCTTTGTGTGTTTCTTTTTTAAAGCTCTGGAAAAAACCTTGTGATTTATTACATGGCAGGACACTGTCCAACAATGTGTGGTTTAGAGCTGGGAACTATGAAAGCAATAAACTCACAAGATAAAGCAATTAATTACAGGACTGCTTGTAATGTTATCATCCTAAGATAAATGTACAGTAACATATGTTGGGTTTTTATTATATCTGTCCCATTCCCAGCTAGCACAGGACCCAGCAAGACAGGGCTGTTTCTGGCAACAGAGATACAGAGGAAGAACTATTCAGTCTCCAACACATAACCTGGGCCAAGTCCCAAGGTTTATATTGACGAATGTACTCTGTGCTCCAATGTGTCTGTGCGGTTGTTCATTTCCCAGCTGTTCCAACCAATATGTCAGTAGGGTTAGAACAGCTGATTGTTTTCCTGTCCTCTAATGGTAGTATTGGGGAATGAATCTTTTCTGTCAAGGGCCTGCTGTTCTGGAACCCTCCCTTCCAATATATCGTAAACCAAAATATTTTCTGCCATTCTGAGTGAAATTCAAGACCTGAAGAATCAAGAAGTGATGTTGTATTTATTGTATGTTCTTAGGGAGCGCATGGGAGGAGGATTGATTTCTGCACCCCCCTTGGTGTCTATGTACTAAAAGATGTTGCCATCATTTTTTTGTGATCTTTCTGATGCAAGAGACTATATCAGTGAGGAGTTGTGGTCTTTTTCTATATTGTACTTTTTTAAAGAGGAGGAGTCTTGCCGATTGTTTACTGGGGCGAGGGTGTGCAGAATAAGGTAACTTATGGGGAAAGATATTTTAGCACGAGGAAATTCTTTTTTGCATTCTCATGTGGAGATTTTATTTGGGTTGTCGCTTTGCTTTCCCTGATTCTAACATAAATCCTTTAATCTGAGAAAGGTATGTACAGTAAAACCTCACAGTTATGAACGCCTCGATATGAAGTTCATTTGTAATTCTGAACAAAATGTTATGGTTGTTTCAAAAATTTACAACTGAACACTGACTTAGTACAGTTTTAAAACACTACTATGTGGAGGAAAAATGCTTCTTTCCCTTTAATTTTTTGTAGTTTTACATTTAACACCATTCTGTACTGTACTTTTCTTTTTTCAGCTCTCTGTGGCTGCTTAATTGTATACTTCTGGTTCCAGATGAGATGTGTGGTTGACTGGTTACTTTGTATCTCTGGTATCCGTAACTCTGAGCATCTACTGTATATGGACATCCATAACAAATTTATGAGGTGCTAAAAGCCTTTTGAGCATGAAAGCTCTTAGAAATATATTTCTAGTCTATGATTCTTCTTTAAAAAAAAATGATGGGGGGGGAATTAAAATGGTCTTGTCTCCCTAGAAATGGAGTAAGCACTACTTAAAAAAGACAGACAAATTAACCCAAAGCAAAAAGTTCTCACATGTAGTTAAAAACTTATGGTATTTTTTCCATTCTAATCAGAGAGAATTCTGAGTATACCACAGCATTGGTAAACATTAGTATTGATTGGTAAACTTCTGAGAACAAGAAGCTCTGACCAAAACAATAGAAACAAAAGACATGTTTAAAAAAGGTTGTGTTTTTCTTAGGAAATACTCCAGGGCAGAAATGTCAGTTCAATGGCACTTGCTGTTTGTGTGGCAAAAAAAGCACTTAACAAACATCCATATTCTGGCAAATTGTATGACAAGGTATAAGGGACTGGGACGTAGGCAGTGTTGCCTAGCTATCACAGCTAGGCTACTGCCTATAAGTCCCATGGCAGTCAGTGAGCAGGGCTCAGAGTTTTTGCTAGGGCAGTCACACTGGAGTTGAAGACTGGAGATCAGAAAGTGAGTTAAGGCTTGGAATTGCTGTAAAGCTATGCTGCAGAAGGTTATGATTTTAGAGATACTCTCCAGCATGGACCTGTGTTGTTCCAGAAGGCTGCATGGTTGCCCAGTTGACTTCCTGGCACACCTTCCAGGGTTAAAATGTGAGGAGAGATGACAGAGGAGGGTTGTGATAGAGGTCTATAAAACCATGAATGGTATGGAGAAAGTGAATATGGCAATGTTATTTCACCCTTCACAAAATACACAAACCAGGAGCCACACAATGAAATTAATAGGCAGCAGTTTTTAAGCAAACATCAAGAAGTACTTCTTCATATACCTTTTTTGAGATGCAGCAAACAAAACTGCACATTATTCAAGGAGTGGGCATACTTTGGATTTGTCTAGTGACATTCTGACTTTTTTGCATAGTCAGCCTGTGGAACTCATTGCTAGGCGGTGCTGTGAAGGTCAAAAATATAACTGGGTTCAAAACAAAATTAGGTAAGTGCAAGGAGGCAAGGTCTGTCAGTGGTATTAGCCAAGATAGGCAGGGACACAACAACCCTGTGCTCTTGGTGTCCCTAAGCCTCTGACTTAGGCTGGAACTGGACAACAGGGTATAGACCTCTCAATACATTACCTTGTTCTGCTCTTTCCCTCTGAAGCATCTGGCACCGGCCAATAAGAAGACAGGATACTGGGCTAGGTGGTCCATTGGCAGGGCCAGCTCATGGATTTTTGTCACCCTAGACCAACAGGAATTTTGGTGCCCCCTCCCCACCTCTGGCTGCAGGTGGGGAGCAGCGCTGCCACTGGTATCTAGCCATGGGCGGGGAGCAGCGCTGCAGGGGGGAGGGGCCTAGCCATGGGTGGGGTGCAGAGTAGCCCCAGGCCAGCCCTTGGCGCCCCCTAATTGGTGGCCCCCTAGGTGACCACCTAGGATGCCTCTGTGGAGGACCGGCCCTGACCGTTGGTTTGACCGAGAATGGCTATTCTTATGTTCTTAATTTATTACTCATCTCTTCTACAATTTAGGCAACGTGTGGGTAGGTGGATGGCTGTTTGTTGTAAATGCCTAATAATAAAATGCATTCTAATGCAAATATCTGTTTTAGGTGATATGTGTGTTTGAACAGGTGGCATAACAAATTAATTCCCTTTAAAGATTTCCTCCCCCTCTCCCCCTCCCCTAGGTTCTTTTTGGCCTTGTCTGCTTGTATCTTTTTGCTCTGAGTATTATGTAACTTGTCCTTTTGGCTTACAGACATCAAAGTTGTCATCTGAGCATGATGTAAACAAACATGGCTGCTTAAGGAGACCTGTGCATGGCCTATTACAGGGCTGGAACAAGGTTTTTTAGCCCTTCCACTGTTTATGATCACTTAACTAGCATTATAGGGAGGACCCAGAGCTTTGTAGAGCAGCAACATAGGGCATGATCCAAAATCCAATACAATCCATTGGTTTTTCCACTGATTTCAGTGGGCTTTGAATCAGTTCCTTAGCTTTCTAGTTCATGTTTGTGTTTGTAATTTGCTGTGGGTACCAAGGAGGACAGATGTTTTCAAGTCAGGTCTGCCAGTATTTCAATGAGTGGCTCCCACAAAAAGGTAAAACAGGAGAGCAGCTTCATGAGAAGGGATAAATATCAGAGGTATGGAAAGGTTCCAAAGCTTCCCGTTGATTTGGCACTGGGATTTTAATGAGTACCACACTCAAGGATAGCTAATAAGACATCTGTGATTTAGGATAGTGTCTTGATGGTGGAGATGCTCAGTCTTTATGGACCATGCTAAAGATTGGCTGGAGGTGGGTCTTGACTTGTTCTGTGTAGCATCCAACTGTTCCCATTCTCCTGTATGTGCTGCAGACTGAAAGGGATTTGTCTGCTCTGGGCCTTTGTGCACAAAATTTACCCTTGTCCCAATCCAGGTTGAGATAGTGAACTCTCAAAACTGAGGGCCACCTTCGGTTCTCAGTCAAACCAGAGTAACAGCATCACTTAGAGCTAGAGCCCTGCGTATCCGCTGCAGATCCGCGGGTATCCGCATGCGGATTTCAGATCAGATTAATGTTATCACTGAGCGGATGTGGTTCGGATGCGGATCCGCAATTTTGTATCCGCTCAGGGCTCTACTTAGAGCACAGTTTAGGCCTGACTGTATGGATAAGCAACTGAAGTTCAGCAGGGAGGCTCAGCCTTAAGGCAGGCAGAGGAACCAGGGCTGAAAGTCATACGAACCTGAAGTACTAATGCCTGGTACAAGAGCATCAATGATCACACACATGGTTTAGGCCTGACCTGGGACTTAAGCTTTTGAGTCAATGGTCATTCTGCCACTGACTACCTGTGTGGCCTTAGGCAACTGACTTGGTCCCAGTTCAGCAAGGCATTTAAACACGCATCTGTACATAATATTAGGCATGTGTGTAAGTGCTTTGCTGCACTGCTAGGTGCTTGCTGTGCTTGGAGCTTTGTTTTCTGGTTATAGAACAGGGGCAGACATATTTCCTTTCTCCAGCTTTGGCTGGCTCATCTGTTTAAATGTTGTGCTTATTCAGGCCAGGACTGTTTGGGTTTTTTTGTTTTGTTTGTTTTTTGTTGTTTGTACTGAAACTATGTAGGTGGGGCCTTAAATCTGGTTGATAACTGTTAGTACTCTCATACTACAAAAGATAAATCCTACAGATCTGTGCACCACTCCCTGATTCACAGGGCCTAAAACCCATCCTGTTGTAACCCGCTAGCTTCATTACATGTATTTTGCCAAATTCACTGCTGCTTGTCTACTGTAGATGTCATATTTTATTTTAAAGGTTTGGCTGGAGTGTAGTCTAAGTATTCAAAACACCCATTTTTGTAGTGGTAGTAATATGCATCCCAAGGACAGCCCTGCTCCAAGGGTGGAGTGTTATATTTATTAAAAACTAACGCTATCAAAACATGCCAAAAGGATACAGTAGGTTTGGCCGGCTTCCTGTGGCTAGCGATCTGCAGTGAGACAAGCTAGAAAAACAACTTTAGCTGCTATTCCTAGAATTAAACCTCCCCCACAAAGTATGTACAGTCTACCGTCCTGTGAGCAGGTAGCCTTCCTGCAGTGCAGAGCTTCGATTTAAACACATATGTAGATTATGCAGCTGTCAAAGTCATTCAGCATCTCTAAGGGTGAGGTTCAGCAACACATCTATGGGTAAAACTGCACCTTTAATGAACAAATTTGTTTGTGAAGTGAGTTGAATTAAATAGGGTTTATTAAAGAATGATTTCTTGAAAGATTATTGTCCTAGTCTGCCAGGGGGAGAGAGAGCATGCATGAAGCAGATTCACCAGGAGGGGATCCATGTCTAAATTTTCAAAATCAACCATAAATAGCAAGGGAATGGATTAAAGTCTGGATTAAGGAATTCATTTACATTCAGTTTTAAAACCTGTCAAAATTGCCATGGTATATTGGAAATTAATGCAGTGGGCTGGTTTGGCTTGGACTTTGCTTGCCTTTGGGCGCATCTCTGGGTGTTTTGAGAGTAGTCTTGTTCCTCCTTTTCTTTGGGATTCCTCTTCTAAGCTCAGCCAGTAATTGGCACCATAACTTTGTACATCTTTTGCCAGGGATCATTCTGATTACTAGCGCTGCAGAGTCTCAGATCTGAGTGGTGTTAGGTGACTAAGAAATCACACGATTTCTTCTCTCTTTCTTTGCATTTCTATGTGGTTGGGTTAACATGCAGCTTACTGGCTAAAAACTCTTAGGAAGTCTCTCGGTGGCATGAGAGTGTTGACAGGGTAGAATCTTTTTTGCAACTGCTGTGCTGCTGGCTGCCCTGTCACATAATGAAATTGGTAAGATGATATAGCTGTAGTGTGTATATGAAATTTGTCAGCTTAAATTTTTTATTTACTTATTTATCAGCTTGTTCTACATGGTATTAGCTGCCAGAAAGCTCTCCTCTTTCTTCCAGTTTGTATCTTCCTTTGAATCTTGCTACTTTCTTCAATTCAGCTGTCTTGATTGCTGAAATTTCTTCCCCACCTCCTTCATTTGCTGCAAGAGTTGGAATTTCTGAGTTGTACTGGACTGAGCCCTATGACTACCAGTTCCAAATGGTAGGGGGCAAATGAGCAATATTGAATGTATAGATACAGAAGGCAGAAGAGCACATATTGCTATGTATCCTCATAATGTCTCAATAAATCTGCTGTTGCACTTGATTTGATCTCTGGTAGGGTGAGAATTGAGTTTCTAAAGACAACCTGTTGAATAGGAGAATATGCTGCTGGTTTCTGTAACAAGTGTTATCTCCGTAAAACTTAAAATTGAATGTCTTCTTGCCCCCATGCCAAAGGGATCGTTTATGCCTTGTAGAAATAATCTTGCATATAAATGCCAATCACTAAGCCCGGTCTGTTTTACTGAGTTTTTTCTTTAAAACAGCATCTTGAAAGGATCACTGTATTGATTAGAGAAATATGAGATATACCTGTAGAATTTCACAACACTGTGTGACACATCCACTCAAGTACTTTGAGGGGATGGTCAGTATCAGCATTGATACATACTGATAAGTTACAGAACATAAAAAATTGCTGAGTGGAAAGTCTATTTGTCCTGAAAACTAACTCAACTATTCTTGTTCCATAACTATTTCTGAGGTGCCAGCTGATTGTGTGTGATCTCTCCCAGAATGGTGCAGAGTTGGGGCCAGCTGAATGTCCTGCTTTGAATTGTTTAACTAGAACAGTTAGAGGCCACCTATGACTCATCAAGGAATGCCTTTCTGGCTTCTCAGGAAACTTATTGAGTGCTGAATTGCCCACCTAGCTGGCTCTGAAAGAAGCTTAGAACTGGTTGTGTGGTGTTTGCCAGTCTCACTTCAGCCAGAGCCTCTTGCTGTCCTTCATAAAATACCTCTACATTGTCTTCAAGTTCTGCCCCAGTTGTCTTTACCACGAGCTCCCTTTCCTTTCTGTCTGCATGTGAATCTTGTTTTAAGTTACTATCATTTTAAAATTGTGCTGAATTTTGATATTAGCTTTTCTAAAATAGCTTCATAACCATGATGGAGAAATGACTGTCCTTCTGCCAGTAGAAGAAAGGTATACATCACTTGCCTTGGAGATGTTATAGACCTCCAGTAACTTGTCCCATACCCTGCTCTCCCTCTCATTGTTGTCTTGAATGCCTTGCATGATTCCTAGGAATTCCTGATTAGAGATTAGAATTTCTCCCCCAGGGCCCAGATTGTTAATTTGCATATATTAAATAGTGAGTCTATCTTCTTTATTGCTACCTTGCTCAGCTTTACTGTGAGCAAAGTAAGTGTGCACAGCGATTACTTGCAACTGCAGCTGTGGTCTGAGACTAGAATGATACTCCAGTGTGATCACCTGCCTTTGAACAGAAGCAAGCTGAGGTCTTTATTTCATTGCCTTCTGCATTCCAGTTGGTCTAGGCATAAATCTGGCTTTTAAAGGTGATAAGCCTTACTGGATTCATTTCCATAAAATGTCCTCTCAATGCTGAGAGGGATTCCAAATAAATGAGTCAGTGGCACAGTCTGAGCTATGGCAAAAAGGAGTGGCTTCATTCTAGTTAACCTATATAAAGTGCTACTATATTGGCCCTATCATATTAGGGCTGGGAGCTTATTCACTCCTGGGGCTTCCAAACTACCATATCTCCATGTAATTGTATAGCCTGAAAACCTAATCCAAATTTGCCTCTTCCTGAGTGGATCTTGTTTAATTTTCCATGAAAACTCTCAAGACTCACTTGAACAAGTCTCTACACTAGATACTCTGATTTCTCCTGATATACCCACTGCCTTCTCTGCTCACATGGAGAGAGCAGAATGTTTGGAAATAAACTTCAGTCAGACAGATCCAAGAACAGCCCATTGCTTTGTTCTAAATGCAGAACGTCAGCAGGCTGCTGAGAACCTCCAGGGTGGTTTGGTGGGTGAAAGTGTTGTGGAGGACTACTGTATCTCAGTGAGACATGAACACTGTTTATTATGAATGCAGCCATAAAATGTGCCCAGTAGAACTTGTTTTGTAGGGGTTGCGCAGGCAAAAACTGTATGCTGATGAACTCTGCAGAGAACAATGTTGAGGAAGTGAAAGGGTGAGGAGAGGCAAGAAAAAGCAAAGTGTTTGCTGTCACTTCTAGAATACATAGCATGTAATGGACAAGGATCCAGATCTGGTTAATGTAACAGGAGCTACTTTGTGAAAGTGAAGCAGGCATCCTTTTAATCTATGCAGGACTGACATTGATTTTCACTGTTTTAAATCTTCCTTTGAGCTGCTGTCCTTTGTAGTTTTTCTCCTTAAGAAAAGCTACAGCATGGATCACAAACCCCTTATGGGTTTAAATCCTGATGCAAAATAATTAACAGATCAAGCTGTGTGTTTAGGGACCCTACAACACACAATGTATGTCAATAATGTGCACCAGCCACATATTCCTTGTAAACATATGTGAGGGCTATTTAGTATGAGTATTGTTGATGCAACAGAATACAAAGGCCTCTGGGAAGGTGTGCTAGACAAGTTGTATCAGCTGGTGCTTGTGGGTTTTCTTGTGTATGATGATAACATACCATGATAACTCTGTAAACTGCTGTCATCTGTGCCAAGGGCTGAGTGAGGTCTCCATTCTCTGTTTATTGACTCTTTAGCCTCAGAATTTTGGCACAAGAAAGGACTATCTACTTTGCAGACCCACATCACACACATGTTATGTTTTGTATCTGTATTCTCCAGTGGGATTCCCACTAAACTCAGCAGGAGCCATGTGCTTTGGATGTGGGGACGTGTGACCTTGCAGTAGTAATCGTTTAAGGAGTCAGAAGTTACTGTGCTCAACCGTTCCTTAGGGAAATGAGTGCCAGTCTGTTAACTAATGAACATGTTAGATGGAATTCTTTTTTGTTTCATGGCTTCAGATTGTGCTTTGCATCCACCTGGCTGTGCTAACTATTAGAAATGTGAAATACACTAGGAGGACTGGAGAGAGAGCAGTAGGGTGTTGCTGTGACCATATTTTAAAGCCTCACAGCAAACAATTACAACCCATCTTTTCTGGTTTTCTTCCCTGTCTTCTCTAACCCACTGAAATCCCATATTTATATTAAATCTATAGTACAGACTGTTTCTCTGACAGTTTTGAGATTAAAAAAACTCTTTCTTATGTTTGGTATAGACCTTGTGGAAAGAATTTGAAAACTGGTAATGCTGGCAATGTTTTAATTAGGGATGGGTGGGTTGATTTTCTCCTCCTCTCAGTATAAAACAGGCACAATGAAGCTGGTCAAAAAAGGATGTTAGAAGAGCATACACGTCTGGGAGATGTAGGCAATGGTCCTATCTGTAAATCTCTGATTTGTCCTATGTGAAACAAACAGCGATTTTTAAAATAAAGAGGAGTTGTGAGTGAGGGTTGATGGGGGGTAAACAGATCTAGATGCTGCTGCCTTTAGCTCCCTTTTTGGCCTTTGGGCAAGTACCAGGCATGTTTTCAAAAGAGGCCTTGGATAGCTTTGTTTGTGTCCAGCATCAGATACCAAGGGCCTTAACACCTTTTGTCAGAGGTGTTAAGTACCACCAGCTTGTACTGACCTTGAGTTGTGTTGTGGGTATTAGCTGCACCTGAATAACAGGCCCCAAATGCCTAGAGTTTGGCATCCAAAATGACAGCAGGCTTTCAGAGAAAATGTCCTGTGTACCCTGCTTATTTGCTTTTTAAGTGTATGGTGGGAGGCCCCCAACATATTCCTGCTTGGAGCTCCCAGAGGGCTAGTACCACCTCTGTTACCAGCCCCCAAAGAAATTGTGGTTCAACAGGGTGGACTGAGCAGTCAGAATGGGCTGGGAAGCCCCGAAGAAGGAATATTGATTATTGAAACTCCTTTCACTATCTCTGAACCTGCACTGTGTTATGTTTTTGTCATTTACTTGGCTTTGATGGTGACTCAGGGCTGATGGCTTCATTTTTTTGCTTCTAGTCACTTTCAATTTGCTGGTTTGCCCTTTCTCAGCAAAATGCTTTAGGTGTTTTCCTGTGTGCTCTGTGTTGGGCTAATTCTGCTCTCACTGACTTCAGTGGTAAAGGCATCGGCAAGTCTCACCCTTAGTGTTCAGAACTTAACTGTGGGAGATAGGTAAACATGAAAGGCTTCACTGAAATCTTAACTATTCATTGAAAATGTTTTTGTTCCTATTAGACTTTAAGACAAGAGCCTTACTGAAAATGGCCCCCTTCTTTCCCCTACCCCCGGAGAATCACAGATTCCTTCTGAAAATTTTAGACCCTCTGGTAATTGAAGGCCAAGATCTAAGTCTTGCAAGAAAAATATTTTCCAAAGTGATTAACAGTGAGAGACTCTTGACTGTATGTATATATGTGCCTCTATTAAGCAAAAATGACTTTGCATTTTCCAGATATAGGCTTGGTGTTCTCGGTGGGATGAGGGTCTGTTGCACGACTCTTTGCTAGATCAGGAAGGTCTTTTCCTTTTCTTATTTGTCTCATTGTACTGATGAGGCAGTGCTGAGCTGTAACTTTCCTTTCAGGCATTTCCTCGGGATATTGGCAAAAAGCTCTTGAATAGGTGATTCCTCTCTAGATAAATGAAGCCTTGTCCTTCTTTATCCAAGAGTTCTAAAGCAATTGATTTTTACATGGGTCAAAGATTGACTGTTAAAGGTTTCAGGCTGAGTGCAGGCTATGATGCATTGAGATTGCTCTAAGTCCTGCTTTGTGACACAATCTGATGAGGCTGGTAATGTAGCTTAGAAAGAAACCTAATGACAACTGAATCCAAATAGCCATTTAGGAGCCTGTTGCCCATAAAATACTTGGGTACTATATAAATAAATCTGCTTTCACAGGGAGAAAAGCGCTCCCTATTGAATCTGTATGCCTTAATGGAGCAGGACTGAATTAGCTGAGATGCTGTCTAGCTAGCTGTAGCACATGCATAACAAGGAGAGAGGCTAAGAATCAGTCTTGTAGGTTCAGCAAAAACGAGAGTCCTTGTGGGTTTGAATGCCACTGCTGTCTCACCACAAGAGCCCAGCTTGGGAACCACCTGGCTGTGGTGGTCTAAAACCCGGGTGCCCCTCCTCCCTCTGTAGTTGTATCTTCCTGCCTCCCAGACCTCAGGTAGTGCTTAAGGCCTGATCCAAAGCCAATTGAAGGAAATGTTCAAATCAGTGGAAAGATACGACCTTTAGGTCAGGAGCATAATGGAGAACCTTGGGAGTGGATGTAAAAATCCAAGAGAAAACAGAATGGAAAGAGTTTCATTATCCAGGAAAGGTAGGAATAAGGGCCCTTTGGACGTGGTCGTAGCTACCTCTGGCATTTTCCAGTGCTCTCATGTAGACAAGCACCCGAGCTGGAAACACTTCGGAGGAGGCAATAGCTGTAAGCCTTTGAAGTGTTCTTTCAGTTAATGCTGGCTCCCAAAGTCTTGATCTGTTGTTTCTCCAGCATATGGGAAGGGAAAATTCCCATCTCCCTACACACCCTCTAGCATTTGGCTGAACTCAGACAAGCCATCCCAGAGAACAAGCCCACCCTGTTCCAACACAGGCGTTGCACCCAGCCATCTCCAGAGTCATCCTCACATGTGCTTGGCCTGTTGTCCCAGCAACGGTTTCTGAGGCTGTTACCCAGGCCCTGTTCCACACCTGCAGGATTGGGAGGAGCTGGTGTGAGTTCAAAAGAGTAACTTTTTTGTTTTTCTCTGGGAGAGATGTGAAAAGCCCTGTTAAAACATGAGGCAATGAATGTGCTCCTCTCTGGGGTGCTCCGTGTCATTTCTAGAGCAGAGGGAGGAGCTATGGTCTCCCATCTTCACACACAAGACTATGGGCCTAGTTGCCTTGCCCTGCACCTGGGGAAAAAATAGACATGATGTGCTGGAAACACCTCCCCACCCCATGAACGAGTTGAACCCTGTGGAATTTCAGCCTCATTACCCTGAAGGCAGCAGGGCATCCTCTCCATTCCAGAACAGCCAGGGGGTTGTCTTCCTCCTCTTCCTACCCAAACCTACAGGTATCCTAAAATCCAAGTACTTCTCAGGGCTATATCCATGGAAGCCCAGTGCTTGGGTACAGCCTCCAAGGCTGTGCCTTCTGCTGATGGCAGAATAGTTCCTTCAAGAGAGGGAGGCATGAGGCAGAGGGAGAGATCCAGCCACTGCTCCCGTTCTGTTCCTATTGGCCAGTAGTCTCAAACACCCCGTTTCCCCGTCATCCCTCAATGGACTATGGTGATGTGGAGGGTCAGCCAAGATCAGGGAACATGCCCTGCATTATCAGGAGTCAGCATCACAGTCTCTGTGGGTTCAGGGGTGAGACAATATCCTTGAGAGCTTCTTTTCCCTCCTTCTTTTGTCCCCTTCTGACATGAGGAATGCTAACTTCCTGGCTCCTCTGCAGGGAGGCTTCCAGGACCAGGGGCAGCTATGCCACAGCGCTGCTGTTCTTCCGCTCTACTTTTCTGTCCCCTCCTCTGAAGCATCCTTTCCCTCTCTCCCGCTGACTTGGGGAGCTTCTTTAATTTAATGGGGAGATTCTCTAATTCTGCAGTTGAAAAGTTAACTCCATCCAAGCCCTGAATCTGGTAGCAGAGCCTGCTAAATAACAGGCAGGTGTTGTGCAAAATACTGAGGTAGTATCAAAAGTCGCTTTCTCATTCCCATCAGTTGCTTTCCCATTCTTGTCCTCTTGGATGACCTCTCTCCTTCCAAGGGCTCCCTGAACTCCTCCTCTTGTCAGAACACCTCTGTCCTCTGGTGTTTTGGATGAAGGGCCATGGAAAAAGTGCTTTGTATAACCCCTCCTTCTTTAAATATGGAAAACTCAACCCTTGATATTGAAGCCTCTTAGAAGCTGGGAGAGAACTGCACCTCCAGCCTTATATAATACTCACGGGTGTACAACTTTTTAAATTGCAGCGTAACTTCCAGATATTGGAACAGATAGTGATGTCATGTGAGCAGGTAATTAGACTTGCACCTCGTTTCCACTGGCAATTAATATTTGGAATGTGGAACCTTGAGCTTGAGACTCGACCTTGGCTGTGAGAACATTGCACAGCACAGCACTGCGCTGTGCAGGGAAAGAAGAAAGGGAGAACTGACACACATGCTCTTCCCAGTCTTTCATAAGCAGCGCCATTAGCCTGCTCTGTAACGAGGGGTTACAACAGAGGTCGAGATTGTGGGCTAAGTTGTACCAATCACATCTGTTAAAGGTATCCCTGGTACTGCAGCAGTTATTTTGGTGTAGTGGAGTCTCCGGTGCAAGCACTGTCTCACTCATTACTTCCAGGGGTTAAAGTATAATTTGGCGGACCCCGGAACACTCCTGCACAGGTGGGGCTCCTTCCTGCACCTCAGTTCCTGCCCACCACATGCCACGCCCCCAACTCCAGCTACTGCCCTGGGCCCCCCTCTGGCAACTGGTCACCTAACAGCCTGCTGTACTGTGCCCTCTTTCCCTGCTACCCTGGGCTGCCCCACTGCCCTGTGCCCTTTCCCTGCAGGGCCAGCTCTCCTGTTGTAATGGGAAAAGAATCCATAGTCATGCAACAGGTGATTTGATTTGACCTTCCTCTATGTGCTGTTTCCCAGTGTTCAAATCTTAACTGCCCTGATTTGCTGTTACAGTATGATCCGATCCTGTGACTTACACTCCCCTGCATTTATTTTCCTCCCATTCTGTAAGTTTCCCCCATCTTCAAAGCGTCTGCTGAAGTGGGATTTTCTCCCATGAAAGCTCATGTGATAGATAAATTTTAGTCTTTAAGTGCCACAGGACTCCTTGTTTGTTTAACTGAACTAGACTAACATGGCTGCCCCTTTGAAACTTGGCAAGAGCTTTTAGGCATCACTTAAGCCCATGTTTAGCTTTAAACCCATGAGTAATCCACCTCTATCATCAAAGTGCTCACTCAGATGCTCCCAATTTGCTGTCAGGTACAAGATTTCCTCCACCCTTACAGGCCTGATCCAAAACACTTTGTAATGAATGGAAGAATTGCTATTGATTTCAAGGGATCAGAATCCCCTGGTGAGGGGCTCGGGCAAGCCTCAGTCGATGAGGGAAGCAGATTAGTGGGAATCATCATTCTCTTTATGGGACTGTCAGGGAACCTGAAAACTGTCTGAGGTGTTTCAAACTCAGAGGTGCAAAATCCTGTCTCACTTTAGTTGTACCATTTCCATGGCAAAAAAAACCCCAACATGGTAAGTGGCAAGCTAAGAATTCTGAGGACACAGGTGCTTGTGTGAGGAAATGTAATGGGAAGACATTCATGGCAAACCCACTTGATTCTGACTAGCTGAATCGCAAGATCAAGAAGGACAGTACAACTTAGCCTAGGGGTCAGCAACCTAAAAGATAAGAAGAGCCATTTTAAAAAAAACTCCTTCAATGACCAAGTGTTTTGAGAGCAATGGATGTAGTCTCCTGGTGGGCGTTTGGAGGAAGCTGGGTCAGGATGCCTGCTGCAGGGTCGCATGGGGGGGAGCCTAGAGCTGGCCTCCCACAGGGTCCCCCGGTGGGGGCAGAGCCCCAAGGCGTGAGCTGCAAGGGGGCAGCCAAAGAGCCGCATGTGGTTCTGGAGCCACAGGTTGCAGACCCCCAACTTAGGTCCTAGTAAGGTCAGTGCTATTCTGGAACTGCAACCTTCCTATCATGCAGACATCACACACCTTTTAGCATTCAGTGTGCGCCACCAGAGCAGGTGCTTCAGATAGGGGAACCATCTGGCATGAAATTCACTGGAGGAATAGAAGAGGAAGAGTCTCGGCACAGTAACACAACTCCCCAGTTCTGCTTCTGACTTTTTGCTCCCTGTCATCAGTGGCAGAGCAGAGAGAAGCTCTGAGCATCCAGGCTGTGTATGGGCAGGGGGGGTGGTTCAGGAGGGGAGTTGCAATTTATGCTGGGCTAGACTCTTCCCAGCTGATCGTTGACCACATGCCATTCTAATTAAGAGCACCAAAAGTTTGGCTCAAGTACTGCTAATGTCACTGCCACTTAATGAGCGCACTAGGGTGTGGGGGGCTGACGTTGCTGACAACTCCTGAACGCCTTCTTTCTATCTCGAGGGTGCCCTATTTTTAGAGGAGATAAAGCATACGTGGTGGGAAAGCAGCCAGTTTCTGCTCCAAAGCGTAACTGAATGAGACAAGCTGATGAACAAATACAGAGGGTGTTACAGTGTTTGGGGAAGGGATGGCCTAAATATTTGTAACAAGTTTACTCTGGTGAAGATTCCCTAGTCTGAATGTGACAAGCTGAAATGAGGTGGATGGTGTGGGATGCTATCTGTTATATTTATGGTTATATCGATAACCAGATAAAATAAATCTTGGAAAGATTCCTATGGTAGGACTTGTTAAGCACAGAGAATGTGCTAAACTGTCTGCATGGTGGCCAGGAAATAACATTTAATGCAATATTTAAGACTGGTGATAAAAATTTGTATAAAACAAATAGTAGTTATGGTGTTTTAATTCCTATTTCTATAGCTTAATGGTGTGTTCTGATTCTGCTGTGTTGCTAAAACACTGATGTCTATATTACCTTCTTTGTCATTGTGTTGTTTACCTCACCAGTGTATTTGCAGTGTATGCTTTAGATCCAAATTTTTGTGTCTGTTTCATTGACAATAGTGGATTTTTGTTCTGTATTTTTATCTGTATGGGCACATTTGTGAAAGACTGTTGTAGACAAGAGGCAGTAAGCAGGGCTCAGACTAGATGTTAAAATAAGACTAGTTTTGGCATTGCTGTTTGTTTACGGTCAGTGTCACTTTCAGGTTCTGTTGCAGCAGCCTGCTGCTTTTGCACTTTCTGTTCCCAAGACTACAGGATATTTTTATACTGTTTTCGTTAAAACCTCAATATTAAAAGTGTACAATGTAGGTGAGGTTTTCTCATTCAGTGCAGAACATAGATTCCTGAGACTAAACTGCTTGGCTGTGTCACTCAGATGCAGACTGTCCTAGAGGTTAGTCAAGGGCCCATTGATTAGAGCTGGCCAAAACTTGCAATTTCTGGTTCACAGAAAAACTTCTGTAATTTGGTTCCATTCAGATCAGGACCAAAACTAGATTCCATATGTCCACAAGCACACATCAGAAAGTCCATCAAACTTTGTGTTTCGGAAGTGGACAGGCAGCATTTCCACAATGAAATCTACTCTTTGGATGGCAGCTGCTAGCTGAAAGGGACATGAGTCTTGTCACTTTCCCTGTTCTCTACCCGAATGTCAGTGGTGCAGTGTTTCAGTGAGGCATATCAGGGTTTGGCATATCAGCATTTTTTTAAATAAACTTTTTGTTGAGAAATTCCCAACCAGTTCTACCACGTATTCCACACATCCCTGCCAAGTCGTACCCGGAGACAAGGTGGTATTCCTTCAGGCACAAGTAGGGCCAGCCAGCCAGCCATGCTGAAGGCAGTGGCATTAATAAGCATTGTTTTTTATCTCTCAGTAGCAAAAGCATCCCTTGTACTTCCTGCCAGAGCAATGAGACCCAACTTCAGTCTCTGTCTTACAACGTGTGTGGCTGTGCGTCCACCAAGCAGGCCACTAAATATCATCTCCTGCCCCCGATCCCTGAAAAAGCATGGACGATTCTGTTGTCCCCCCCCCCCACCTTGTGGGTAGAGTTTATAGGGTAAGATTTTCAAAGCCACCAAATGGGAGCTGGGCACATAAATTTAATTGTTAGTGGGAATTGGGTGTCCAAATCCCCTAAGCACCTTCAAAGATGTCATGGATAGTCTATGGCTGTTTTATGTCCATCTGTCTGGCTGCTTTATTGGCCTGGGTACATAAGAACTTGCATACTGTCAAGAGTAACAGTTAAAACTGTATTTTAAAACCACAGTGTAAAATGAATAGGAGGTTACTCTGCATTACCCTCTTGTTGGATCAGTTCTGGCAGCCTGGATGACATCCTCTAGAGAGAAGAGTAATTGAATGGGATGGCTAGTGCCATTCACTTGCATGGCTTTTTGTTCAGTCTTTGAACTGAGTATTCTCTTTGCCGTCAGTACAGCAAGCACAAGACCCCATTGCATAGTTGCCGCACTGCAGATGGAAATGGCAGAAATAGCTTGCTTGTGTGTCAGTGGGAGATGTGAAAATTAGACTTTTTCTGTCATTTGAAAACTGGGCCTTGGTTGCGATGCTATGCAGAAAAACTCATGCCCAGCTGAGTTTGAAAATACGGTCCTCTTCACAGTCTGTTTACCATAGTACATTTAGACATCTATTTGTAAGAGTTTGGGGAAATTCTTATTAAGGTTTTAGCTTTAATCCGAGCTGTGCCCCTATAGCTGCATCTGTTGTAATACAGCCTAGTGGTTTCATAAAAAGCAGCATTGCGTAGTGGTTGGAGCGGGGCACTGGGCACCAGGAAACCTGACTCTTGTTTCTGACTCTGCTACTGACTTTCTGTGTCACCTTGGACGAATTGCTTAACCTCTCTGTGCTTCATCGTGTCGTGTTGCACATTGAAGATGGTATTTGCACACCTTTGCAAAGAGATTTGAGATCCAAAAATGACAGATGAGAGGAAGGGAGGAGGGTTAACAGTATAGCTCTCTAGCATCCTTTTGAGCTGCAGCAACAGATTAGATGGAAGGACGGGAGAGTTTGTCCCATGTCTTGAGGGTAGGCAACAGGTTTTTCAGCAATATTTTAATTTTTAACATTGAACTTCAATAACTTTTTCTATAAATTAAAGTGAGGAAGCTAACCAGATTTACATAGATAATGATGGGGACGCTTCTGAGTTGTGTCTGGAGGGAATGAGCTATCAGCAGTGGGTTCTGGTGTGAGGGACTATTAATATCTCTGACTTCATTTCAGATTTGCCAGACCTTACAATTTTGGAGTAGGTTTGGTAAAACCAAAGCCAGAGTAGATCATGCTCATGTTCTGCTTAAATGAACCTCGCCAATTCAGATGGGAAGTTGGTTCACCCACCTCTAACCAGCAGGGTTTTGGAGTGTTGTTGTATGTGTGTGCTCTAGGCTGAGATTTTCTTTTTCAAAATGGTTCAAGCTAGTCCAGGGAATTTAGATGCATGAAAATTGGGTGTATAAATCCAGTAGGCAGGTTTGAAAATTGCAGCCTTAATATCCTGCCCAAGTGAGACAGTGACCGGTATTATTTATTTATATGGTATTGCTGTAGCATATAGGAGTTCTAGTCAGTGGTATAGTGTGACTGCACAGAGGCCGAACCCAAAATAGCCTCCCATAGCAGGGTCCTCGTCAGCTCTACCCCTATACTGGCTGGGTCTTGGGCCTGACCTGGGGGATCTCATCTTCCTGCATGTAGACCTGCTGTGTCTAGGCCAGCAAGATGCATATATAAACCATGACCCTCTCTTGTCTCGACTGCGCTGGTAAGGTCTTGGAGCGGGGACTCTGCCTTCTCTGTGTCTTGCACAGTGTGTGTCTGCAGTGTTTTAGTTGCTGTAGGAATGATTTGCTGCTTGTGCTTCAGTTTCTGCACTGGGGTCAATGGATTGCCCCTGTGCTTAGCTTTAAGCACATAAGTGCAGAATTCAGTGGCATAAAGCATCTGTGGACCTTCATTTCAAATTGTTACCCCCCCTTTGTAATTTGATCACTGATACTGCTTAAAATTTGGCCCTATGAGTTTGTCTCTTCAGCCAGCTATTATGTGGGAGCAGCACATCTGAGTCTTTGAGAGAGCACAGCAAAGAAACCACTTAAGCATAGAATGAACAACTGTAGTTGGAAAACTTAAAGGTGCAGCAAACCTGAGAGCTGCCTTTTGATGCTGCAATCCTTTTGGAAGAGCAGTAATTATTGTTACAATTTTATTCCCTCAACCAAGTATGTGCTACAGATAAGATGGCCAGATTGCAAGTGTGGCAAAATTGGGACGAGAGGTGGGGAGTAATAGGATCCTATGTAAGAAAAAGCCTCTGTCCCTATAAAATTAGGACAGCATGTTCTGCACCATTCACAACTGATAAATGCTGCAAAAGAAGCAGTGTAGGATTCCAGAGTCATCTATAACTGTTTAGGATGAACAAATAGTCACAGCTCTAAGCATGCAGCTGGTGTCATTCTTGTGTGGCCTAGAAGAACAGAAGCTGATATTCTGAAGTTCTATTCCTGGCTTTGCCACTGAGTTTGAAACAATCTGAGGGAGTTTCAAAGCTCCAAGATTATTAAGTACTTTTAGATACTCGAATGGAAAATGCAGCTTAAATATTATATGGCAGGAATTTTCCAGTTAAAGAATCACAAGATCTCCTGCAAAAATCGCATGGTGACATATGGCACCTGGGGACCAGACCTCGACAGGTGACAGCCCTAGGGTGACTCCATTTTTTTTTTCATGAAACCAAGTGGCATTTTTGCTCTGCTCAGCAGTTTTAATGAAATAAGCGTCAACGTGAATTGTGGCAGAACCAGGAATAGACTTCAGGAGTTCTGATATCCAGATCTAATCACTGGACTTAGCTGGCAACTTTCTTGTGAGAGATGGCAGAAAGGAGATCATTGCACCAGGTACAGGTAAGCTAGATGCTTAGTCAGATTTTTTGGTTTAGGCTCTTATCACATAAGGTGATTGCATAATTTCCTACACACAAACAAGGAAAAAATTGTTACGAGTCTACACTATTTGGACTAAGATCTTGAAAGTGAAGTATTGTAGTGAGGAATAATGAGATATGCTTGCTACATGTCGTTTTGCATTTATTTCTTTTTCACTGTTGCTAATAAACATGCAGGGATTTTTCCACCATTCGGAGTGTTTTAGACTTGCCAGTCTAGGAATGACTGTCATTCCTACACTTCCCTTTGTTGTAACGAAGAGGCTACGCAATTGATTTCTCTTTCTCTACATTGCTGTTAGTCCATTTAAGAGTAACCTAACATGTTGAGGGATTTAACAGAAGGGATAAATTTGTTGAATGCATGTGTCTGGAAGGATAATACATTGATCCAGGAGAGCGTAACCTCAGGGGGTTTCTTAGTCTGTGCTGGGTCTAGGGCAGGGGCATATAGTTTTTACCTCACTCTTACATATACGAGAGCTTCTGGGGAATATTTTTACACATAAGACTAACGTTTATTATTTCATTCAACATGCCTGTGAAGACTCATTGCTTAGTAGGATAATTTTTCCAACTGTAGATCACGTCCCTGCTATGCATTATGGTTACCAAGGATTAGATAATTTGGCCACAGCTAATCTTGCACTGAAAGGCAACTGGCAGTTTACAAAACACTGTCTTTCAATCTTATTCAGTCCATATTTTTCCCTACAGGTCGTGGCCTAATTTCACTAGCTATAGATGTTTTGCTGAACATGATGCAGTCTTGAATCTAAGGGAATATGTCCATAATGAAAATGTAGGTTATCTTGCTGAAATTATAACGTTCCCCAGTGACAGCAAAATGAACGATCTTCTGCCATCCTAACAAGTACCCAATGGCAGTTCTTACCCACAGTGTTCTAAAGAATCCACTATGCGATCATAGCTAGTGGTTTGGGATGCTAAATTGATTACTGGAATGTCTGCAAGGGCAAAAATATCTATTTGTTCTCATTAATCATAAAAGCTGACTTGGCATCAGGCATTCTGGCAAAAACAAATGTCATCATTGCTAAGGTTCTGCTTTTAAAGTACAGAAGGCCATTTCACTGCTGGTGTTCCTCTTGCAGCCAGGAGCTTGGGTTCTTAAGGGGCTGACTTTGTTGTCTTAGGCCAAACATCTCCATGTTGCCATTCTGTTTAAAAGTTCCTATGGTGAAGAGAAATATTTTGATAGATGATTTTCATGCATGCCTCCACTAGAATTATTGTTGGCAATTATGATAGCAATTACCCAACTATCTTACAAGAGAGGAGGGAAGCAGCCTGTTACTGACGAGGGGCGATGGAGGAGAAATTCCAAACAATTACATGTGGGATTCTTCAGTGAAGTCTGCTGAGTGGGCTTTGTGGCTGGAGAGAGATTTTGGTCCTGGGGTTTGTTTCTGTTACTCTTTCATATTTGTGTATTAAGCTCATTTGTATTAAGCCATATAACAGAGCATCCTCTACTATGTATTTCCAGAGAGGAAGATGTTGAAAGACAGTCATTTCCCTTAGGATCCTACATCTTTGTGGGCTTGTGGCCTTAGATTACAGGCATTTGAAGTCAAACGTACAGGGGTTAGAGCCAAAGATCATGGGGCCTGATTTGCCATACTTTGGAGTTTATAGTGCCATAAAGCTGGAATGGTGCTAGGTTGGTGCTCCCTGTCAGCCTCGGCACAGCTACCTCATTATCCACCTTCACGTCCCTCCTCAAACTCTCATTTGCCAGGATACTTACAAAAAAACCTTAACCCTGGATAGGCTACTGGTGTGTGGCGATAACTGTCTAATATGCTGTATCCATCTGATGTCTCTTGGCTTGTATTTAGAAGGTAAACTCCATGGGGTTGGGGCTGTCGTCGTGTGTTTTGTATAGCACTTTGCACAATGGCTCCTGATTAAGGCATCTGGGTACTATTGTAACACAGTAAGTGGTAAATCAGGCCTATGAATTATAGGGCATGCAAGCATATTAGTGAATAAGGGCTGATGTGTCTCTGACAGGGCTCAAATTCCCTGCCACATTTAGAATATTTGTTGTGTCCATGCTTGGTCCTGTGTCATTGCCTTCTAATCTGGATGGAATCCATGAACAAATACGTAATCGTATCAGATATGTACCATCCTGTAACTCTCTAGTGCAAGGTTGTCCAACCTTTCTGTGTGAGGGGCCACATTGCAATTTTTTTCTCACTTGAGGCCAGTGAGCAGATTTTGGATTTCCGGCAGGAGGGTGCTGCCCCCCAGGGAAGTGAGAGGTGCTTGCCACTCTGCCCCGCTGGCTGGGTTGGGACCTGTTACTCCCCTTTTTCCCCACCCCACCATCAGGCTGTTGGGCCAAGGCTGGAGGGGAGGGGCTGGGCCAGCTTGGGCTGGAGGGCTGGGGGCCTGTCACTCTGCCCTGCCACCCAGCTTGGGGCGTGCCACCATCATTCAGCCCTACTCTACTAGCAAGCTCTGGGACTGCAGGGGAGGGGCTGCTGCTCTCTGCCCTGCTGCCGACTTGGGGCTGGAGTGAAGGAAAGGCTGTCCGTGTGCCCCACCAGCCAGCTCAGGGATGGTGGATTAGGCAGCAGCCTGTTACAGGCTGCAGATTGGGCAACCCTCCTCTAGCGGCTGAAGCTGACATAGCATTTAAATTTTATCAATACATCTGAGATTCTCTTAGGGCAGCCTTGGGGCATGTGGCTGTAGCAGAAAGTCCTTGGTTCTGTGCCTGCTGATGACTGGGAAGTTTATGCAGCCAGATGATTGTTGTTGTCTCTATAATATAATCTCCATGACTGGCTGCAGGGTTAGAATCTCCAGGTAGAGAATAGCATATAGGAGACGTCTTGTAGCACCAGCGGATTTTTGAATTCTCTGTTGTTCTAAATTAGAGTCCCACCACTCGGTCATTTACACAATCAAGGTACTGGCATCTTTTGAGCCTAGACTCTAGTGTGGATACCCATGTGCCATGTCTAGGAACAGCCATCTGCTTTATATAAGTAGAGCAAGCCAGCTACATGGCTGTATATGGCATTTTATTCCACAGCCCCCTAGTTATCAGCAAAGCGCAGATGTTTGTTGTGTTTCCTCTCAATGTGTGTGATACTGCTCCCCTAAACGAGAGCTGTGTTTCACTTACACGGGCTTTTAATGGAACTTAGTATGAGTACAGATGGCATTTACGGAACAGAGTCTAGAAGGAGCAGGTTGGCTAAAGTTGATATTCCTTTCTGTATGAATGCACTATGCGTCAGACTCTCTCTGTATGAGATTTTTCTTCATGCGCAGCATAAAAAAGGGGAGCAGGCCCCTGGTGTGTAGGTGGGTGGAGGAAAAAGAAACACTTGCCTTAAATCACAAGGCATGTGAAAGTGCTTTAGTTTAGAAACAAAACATATCTTTACTTCCCAGTGATGAATTAATCCTAATGTATTCTGTTTTTTTCCACTGGCAGGAAATGTTGATTGTTTCAGATCTGTCATCTTACCTCTCATTTGGGTCTTGATTAAATTTCCTCCTTGCTTTTCTATCTAATATTTTGAGAGACAGGCCAAAACTAAAACAAGGGTTCAGATACAAGTGTGCAGTTCAAATCAGCAACATGCAGATGCCTGAATATCCAGTTTAGCTCATGACTTTGAACCCTGTGATTCAGAAGTGACCAGAGACAGGAGCTGAGCCTATAGGAGAGATGAGAATTTCATTTCCAGCTCCAGAGGTCAGATTCTGAACTCCAATTTGAGGCCATCTAATGTAAATGACATCTGTGCTAATGAATAATCTATTATGTTTTCCTAGCACCCTCTGTATTTACATGGTATCCTCCTAAAAAGCACTTGGGAAACTGGCTGAGATTCTCAAACCCACACCCGTGAATTTGGATGCTCTTAAGATTTGGTTTTCAGAGCTGCCACTCTGCCCATATGACTTCAGCAATCACTCAAATGGAGAGGAAAGTAATAGCTTTGATCTCCCCCAAAACAATGCAGGATCGAGCAAGAACCATATTGCTAGCCCCATTCAAAAAAACCCATGTTTCTGGGTTAAAAATGAAGAGGGTTTTCTTTATCTTTTAAAAGAGTTTTGAATCTTTGAGGGGTACTTTATTCACATTTTCCAAGCTTTCCTCTGTAGCCATGACTAAAAACATACTCATTCAAAAAGGAAAATGGAGACTCTACACCAATCACAGCACTCCAGGAGCTGCAGCTTCAACTAACATGCCATTCAAGATGGAAGTCATGAAAGCTGGCAGCACTGTCTCCGTATGAGTTAGGTGGGGGATGAAGGCCACTGAATATAATTATCCTGAATAGATTTATCCTCAAGGTCTAAGATTCTCAGTGGTCAGGACCTTGGTTTTATGCCTTGCTTGGAAAAGTGTGCATTTCCTACCTAGAAAGATCTTGCAGATATGACCTATTGCTACGTTTCGTGACTTCAGTCACTTCCATGGCAACAGGAACTGAGGTCATAAATGGACGTGAACCCCTGGTTAACACTTGGCACTTCCCTAGCGCACTTTCTCCAAAGGATCTCCAAGTGCTTGGCAAATGAATGTGAAGGGTGAAATGCTGTTTACCATTTGTATATAGTGTGGTTTATTAGAGCCAAAGTTCAGTGGTCTCTTCGGTGTTTGCAAGGTGCTTTGCGATTCTCAGCATAGAGAGCAGTAGAGAAGAGCTGTCATCCCTGTGAACTGGGGAATGATGAGTCTACCCTATGTCACAGAGATGAAAACTGAGAAGCAGAGAGAAGCTGAGTTTCCTGAAGGTGGGACTAGAATCTCTGACTCCCAGATCCCCTGCTAGGTCATACTGCTTCCTCACTAGCAGCTGTGGGAGTGTGGTGGGAAGAACAAATGGCTTCTAGCTCCCCAGGGATTCTTCTATACTTGTACACAGTGTCAGCCTTTGGAGGGTTCAGGGGTGCAGGGTGACCGCTTTAGATCTCGTGGTTCGGCAGGCCCTGTGCTGCCTTTAGCAGCATCTTGGCAGCAGGGGGTGCCACACATTGGTGGCTTTTCAGTGGCTGGGGGCAGGGACCTACACAGGGTGATTTCACCCTGGGTCCTGCCCACACCTAGGACAGCCATGCTTGTGCAGCAGCATGGGAATCATATCAGCCTTGGCTGATCCCCCCATTACTGCCAAGATATCAAGCTGAGAGTGTAGGGCCCTTGCTTTCACGTATGGTTCCAGAGTAGGGTGACCAGACAGCAAGTGTGAAAAATTGGGACGGGGTGAAGCACCCATGTAAGGCAAAGCCAGGAATGTTGGGACTGGCCCTATAAGATCAGGACATCTGGTCATGCTATTACAAATAGACAATACGAGCATTTCTAATCAAATAAAGGACAATCTTTACACTTCCTCTTAGTTCAAGAGGGGGGAGGCTCTGAGTGTTCTGTCCTGACCCTGCCAGGAGGTTTGAAAATTTGGGGACCTTGGGGGGCAATTACTGCACCAGTGGGGTATGGAGTAACCTTTATTGAAAAAACGGGTGTAGGTGCAAGGTGAGCTATGGTGTGGGGGTGTGTGTGTGTGTGTGTGTGTGTGAAGCTTGTCACAGTGTTTCTGCAATGGGGGTTCTGCGGGAGGGGCTCAACTTCGTGGGGTGCGACGAGTTGGGAGGTGATGGGGGCCCTTTGCTAGCTTAACTAACTTACAGTGACTTAGAAGGTGCCTCAACACTATGGAAGGACAAGAAGGGGTTAGGGTTGGTGACAGCAAGGGGGGGGGGGCAGAATTTTAAAGAGGGGAGTCACGGGGAAAAGCGGCCAGGGAAACGGAGGCAAAGGGGGTGCCGCGGAGAAAGCGGCAGCTGGGGAAGCTGAGGCAAGGGGAAGCTGTGGAAGAAAGCGGTGGCTGGGTAAGCTGAGGCAAAAGGGGGGAAAGCCGCAAAGAAAGCGGCGGCTGGGGAAGCTGAGGCAAAAAGGGGGAAAACCGCAAAGAAAGCCACGACTGGGGAAGCTGAGGCAAAAAGGGGGGAAAGCCACGAAGAAAGCAGCGGCTGGGGAAGCTGAGGCAAAAAGGGGAAAGCCATGAAGAAAGTGGTGGCTGGGGAAGCTGAGGCAAAAAGGGGGAAAGCCGCGGAGAAAGCGGCAGCTGGGGAGGCTGAGGTGAGGGGAAGCCGCAGAAGAAAGCGGTGGCTGGGGAAGCTGAGGCAAGGGGAAGCCATGGAGGAAAGCAGCAGCTGGGGAAGCTGAGGCAAGGGGAAGGACCAGGAAAAGTTTGAGGAAGCAATTTATTTGGTACAAGGGAGAAGGGTAAAAAGTACTTAGCAAACCAGCTCTAATGGTAACAACTAAGTGATACAATGTTATATACTAACTTAATACTTCTAAGTCTTACAAGCAATGTTGCAACTTACAATGGTACTTAAAACAACTAGAGAAGAGAGGCATAGCAATCAATATAAGTCAGTGACACACAATTGAAGACTCAAGAACTTTCTTAAATGGCGAAAAAAGAAGGCACTAATTTAAGATAAGTAAAAAGGAAAACAAACAAGCTTGCTCTTAGGAGCGTTGGCTTGGAGAAGCTAAGGGAGAGCAGTGTCAAGTAGCAGCACAAAATGAAACAACTTTATTAGGGAAAGCTGCAGGGGCAGGACCTTAACAATACCCAGCAGCAGCATTAGAGGCAGGAGAGAGAGACTCGTTACTCGGCCGGCAGTTCAAACATGGTACGCTCAGGGAAGAACTTGTGAGCAGAGGAGGTCGGTGTCTGGGTGATCAGGTCAGGCAGGATGTCAGGAACCATCCTGCCTAATCACCCCAAACTCTGATCTTTTAAGCTGTTTTTTCCCGCCAGTTCCCTGATTACAGGGAATGTGGGGAACAAAGGAGTTGTGAGTCATGTCTTCAGTATTACAAAGGACCTTGCAGTTACGCAGTGCCCACCTACACTAAGTCCAATGGAGACAATGGGGTGACAACAGCCATCTAGTTAAGTTGAAGGGGCCATCTGCTCCCCTTAACATTCTTTACACACTTAAGTGATGGCCCAGGAGGGGCGGCCATCAAATCAATTCAATGAGTCACGAACATGTTCCAGCTCACAGAAATCCCAATTCTGAAGTGAATTCAAGATGAGCTAATCTGTGGACATGGTGAGACGGGTTCCTGTTTCAGCAGCACTAACAAGCTGTCAGTCTGCTCAGGCAGTTGGGAATCTCCCTTTCAAAAATAGCTTGGAGTCTTTACAGCTCAGCTCCAGATCTTTGTTTTCAAGTCTGTTTTTTTTTTGTCAGCTTTGTGTGATGCTATTTTTGTTTTTTCATTTCTAAGGTACCCATTATTATCGTATCTGGGCACCCCTGGCTTGGGTTTGAAAGGTATCTGTTTCCATGGTAGCTAGAGCTGATTTCTGAAAAAGGGATCACACCTGGGTGGACTCTGCAGGTCAGTTAGGAATGAGCTTGTGCAGAGATGAGTCATGAATCACACACAGAACGGTGGGTTACTTACCAGTAACTCTCATTCTTCGAGATGGGGTGCTCACATACATTCAGTTACAGGTGTCTATGTGCCACAGCACACAGTAGCTCAGAAAGTCTTTAGCCTTAGCCTTTCAGGTCAGGGCACATGGCCAACACCCCCTCTGTGCCACAACCACAGCTGTATAGGTGACTGTAACCTTGACCCTCCCAGTCCCTTATACCTTTGCTAACTCCGTTAGTGGGGACAGTGAAAGGGGCCTGAATGCATGTGAGCAGCCCATCTCGAAGGAGGACAGTTACTGGTAAGTAACCCACCGTTCTTCTTCAAGCACTGTTTACGTCATTCACTTACAGGTGACTGCTAGCCATACCCAAAGATGGTGGGAGTAGTCAGTCTGCCCACTCTAAGTACGGCTCTGCCCAACGTGGCATCCTTTCTAGCCTGTTGGGTGATAGAGTAGTGCGTCATGAAAGTGTGCACTGATGACCATTTAGCCACCCTGCAGATCTCTTGGATTGGGACCTTGGTGAGGAAGGCCGCTGACGGTACTTGAGCCCTGGTAGAATGGGCTTTAACCGTCTCAGGAAGGGGCATCTTGGACCTTCCATAGCAGTCTTTGATGCAGTTCACTATCCATCTGGAGATGCACTGAGAGGACACTGGAAGACCTCTCTTGTGCTCTGCGACTGCCACAAAGAGTTGGGAGGTCTTGTGAAACAATCACATGCGCTCCAAGTATATTAGGAGCGCTCTCCTCACATCCAGGTTATGCCACCACCTCTGGTTCTCTGTGACTTGAGGATCTGGGTAAAATACTGGCAAACAGATCTTCTGATTAAGGTGGAAAGGAGTGGCCACCTTAGGGAGAAAGGAAGGGTGGTGACGCAGAACCACCTTGTCAGGGAAGAACCTTGTATACGGGGGTTCTGAGGAGAGGGCCCTCAACTCTGAAACCCGTCTGGCAGAGATGATTGCTACTAAGAAGGCCACCTTCCAAGAGAGGACCAGTAGGGTGCATGAGTCTAATGGTTCATAGGGTGGCTTTGCTAACACCTGGAGCACCACATTTAGGTCTCAGGGAGGGGTGGGTGATGGGGTTGTGGGAAGAGTCTTTCGAACCCTTTCAGGAACCTTGTGGCGATAGGATGAGCAAAGACGGAGGTCCCATCCACCTTCTTGTGGAGGGCTGAAATCGCTGCTAGGTTGACTCTCAGCAAGGAAAGCGAGAGGCCTTTGTCTCTGAGGTCTAGCAGATAGTCGAGGATTTGGTGCAACAGGGCTAGTAGAGCAGGGTCTACACCTTTGTCCTGGGCCCAGATGGAGAATCGCTTCCATTTGGCTGTGTAGGTGGACCAGATGGATGGTTTCCTACTACTAACCAGGACCTTCCTAACTCTGTCTGAGCAGAGCTTTTCCTGCTCATTGAGCCAGAGAGTTTCCAGGCCGTCAGGTGCACGGGTTCAGGTGCCAGAGGTGCCCCAAGTCCTGTGTCAGCAGGTCCGCCCACTGGGGAAGGTGGAGTGGGGTCTCTACAGACAAGTCTTGTAGGAGTAGGAGCCAGTGTTGCCTGGGCCAGTCTGGTGCTATTAGTATTATGTTTGCACCATCCAGTCTGATCTTCAGAAGGACCCTGTGTAGCAAAGGGGCTGCTGGGAAGGCATACATCAGGTGGCCCGACCAACTGATGAGGAAGGTGTCGTTTAGAGACCCTTCCTCCCAACCCCTGAGGGAGCAAAATTGCTGACACTTGCAGTTCTGTTGTGTCGCAAACAAGTCTATTTGGGGTGTACCCCATTTGTGTATCAGGTGGGAGAACACCACATTGTGGAGTGATCACTCGTGATTCAGGAGGGGTTTTCTGCTGAGGGAGTCCGCCCACTTGTTGTCCACCCCCAGTAGGTGTGCTGCCACTGGGTGAAGCTGTGTTTCAGGGCTAACTCCTGGAGTTTGCATGCTTCTTTGCAGAGCGCTGGGGACCACACCCCACCCCACCCCCGCTGGTTCGTGTAAAACATGGCTGCAGTATTGTCCATTAGAATCTGAACCAACCTGCCCTGTATTTTGTCCAGGAAGGTCATGAAAGCCAGTCTGACAACCTGCAGTTCCTTCACATTTATGTGGAGGAGACTGTCTGTGTGGGAACAGAGCCCCTGGGTGGAGAGACCCCTGGATATGTGGGCCCCCCCATTCTGAGTCCCAGCCATTGGTTATCAAAGTCACTGAGAGTGTTAGCGCTTTGAAGGGGATGTCCCCCCATGGCAAAGCGTGGATTTCTCCAAATGTGTAATGTCCCCAGAATATCTTGGGGAATTGACAGTATCTTGGTCAGGGGGTCCCTTCGTGGGTGGAACACTGAGGAGAACCAGACCTGGAGGGGTCTCATTCTCAGGCATGCCATCTGAATCACGGAGGTGGAGGCTGGCATGTGTCTGAGGAGCTGTAGGCAGCGATGGACAGTGGTCACCTGAGAGTCCTGCAGCTCTGTAATGATGGTGCAGATGGACCGAAATCTTGAAGGGGGCAGGGAGGCCGTCCCTTTGCGAGCATCTAAGAGGGCTTCTGTGAACTCTATACTTTGGGATGGGCAGAGTTTTGACTTTTCTTGATTTATGCAGAGACCCAGGTACTCGCAGAGCTGGGTTACTGCTCTGACGTGGAGCCTTACGTGGGCCCTCAATTCCCCGAGTATTAGCCAATCATCTAAGTAGGGGTAGATTTTTATGCCCCACTGGTGCAGGAACACTGCTAATGGCGCCGTGCACTTTGTGAACACCCTGGAGGCCAGAGAGAGCCCGAAGCGGAGTGATGTAAATTGGAAGTGATTTCCCCTCACCATGAAAACAACAGATCTGTGTGTGGCAGGGGCATATTGCGATATGGAAGTAAGCACCTTTGAGATCGAGGGCTTCGAACCAGTCCCCGGGAGACAGAGATGGGATGATCTGCAACAGGGAAACCATGCGGAACTTTATTTTCCTTATGTGTTTGTTTAAGGCTCTGAGATCTAGAATGGGTCTCAGGTCCCTGTTGGGTTTGGGGACCAGAAAGTATCAGGAATAAAACCTTTTTCCCCCACTCCTGGTTTGGGACCTTCTCTATGGCCCCAAGGGACAGGAGCTTCTCGCATTCGATCTTGAGGAGGTGATCCAGTTCCTGGTTTCCAAGGATGGTCAATGGGGCGGTTTTCTGACCCAAGGAGTTGAACAAAACTGAATGTGGTACCCTTTTTCTACTGTCTCGAGGACCCACTCATTGGTTGTGATATTGGCCCAGTGGTGTGCAAAGTGGTGTAGATGGTTGGTGATGGTTGGGGTCGAGGCTGTGGGGTCGCTGCCTTCGTGATAACTGTCAGAAGCACTGCTTCCTTCCTGACGAGCGGTTGGAACCTTGTCCATGCCTTGTAGACTGGGAGGTGTGGAGCTTCCCATTCTTGCTCAAGTGGGCCTTGTCCTTGTCTGCATCCCCAAGATGATGTTGGGGGTATTGGTAGGAATGGGGAAAGGAAGCTTGCAGCTGAATATGTTGTTTCAGCTGCTGTTGCAGGAGTTGATGTGGTTTCAGGGAGTGTCTGGAAGGTTGCGGGGTGTACATACCCAATGATCGAAGGGTGTCTCTCAAGTCCTTCATACCATGAAGCTTGGCATCTGTGGACTCAGTGAGCAGGTCAGGGCCTTCAAACAGCAGGTCTTGGATGATGAGCTGCATTTGTGGGGACAAGCCCGGCCCTGAAGCCAGGTGGAGCAACGCATGACCACAGCGGAGGCCATGGTGCATGAGGCTGTGTCTGACACATCCCAAGTAGCCATAAGGGCATCCTTGGAAACCAACGCCCCTTCTTCAATCATCACTTCAAAGTCCTGTAGGTGATCCTTGGGGATGAGGTCACGGAAGCCTTCCATGGCTTGCCAGAGGTTGAAGGCGTATATAGGGGTACTTGATTAAAGATAAGGGGTACTTGATTAAAGATGCGAAGCTGTAGAGTTGCCGTAGAATAGACCTTCCTGCCCAACAAGTCGAGCTTTCTAGCCTCCTTGTTCTTAGGAGTGGAGCTCGGTTAGTCCTGTCTCTCTTTTTGATTGACTGCTTCAACTACCAGGGACCCTGGGGTAGGGTGCTGGAAGAGGAAAGCGAATTTGTCCTGGGGAACATGATACTTGTGATCCACCGCCCTTGACATTGGTGGAATTGAGGAAAAGGTCTGCCATCGTGCTCTTGCAATTCTGTACACCCCTTCATATAGGGGAACAGATACCTTGGTGAGTGGGACATTGTCCCCCACATCAAAGAGGGGGTCAGTTTCCTCCTGGACTACTTCCAGTTCTATGTTCAAGTTCGCTGCCATGCGGCAGAGCAAATCCTGCTGGACACGGGAATCCTCTTTATAGGCTAGAGGCCTTTCAAAGGTGTGTTTATCTGGGGAAGAGGACAAAGGGGCCCGAGATCTACTACGCCGAGTCAAGTCAGGATCGGGCTCATCATCAGAAAGGTCCGAAGAGTCCGGAGTCTGAGGTGGAGATGGTCCCGTACAGTGCTGTGAAGTTGGGCTGTCATCAGCTGTCATGGCTAGCCAATCATGCGACCAATTGTTGAAGGGAATTCTGGCCACAATCCGGCACAGGGGAGAGCAGCCCCTACCTGGCTGAAGGGTCTTGGCGGTACGGGAGGAGCTGGGTCTCGGTGAGTGTCACGGGGCTAATGAAGATGTCTTGCTCCGTGGCCTGGGCATCGGAGAGTGCTTGTGGTGCCATTTGCCTGGCCGTTCTCCATCTTCTGAGGCCAGTTTGGGGGAGACAGATGAGTGGACAGAGGCCAGAGACAATGAGGATGAGGAACTGGACCTCTGTCCTCTGGAGCCCTGGGAGCACAGTACCCAAGGCTCATGAGATGAGTGGCAAGAGGAGGACGCCTTGGAGCAGTCATCAGCCCTTTTCTGCAGTGGCAGAGAAGGGCTGGACGGTACCAGGCTCGAAGGTGGCGCCAATTCCTGTGTTGATTGTTTCACGGGTGTTGAGGGCTGCATCATTTTGGACTTGGCCTTTTTCGCTGGTACCGGAGCCAGGTCTCAGGGTCGAGCCCCTGTCTTTGCGGGGGCCTGTGGCGTTGATGGTACCGAGGATCGTCCCGATCCTGATTGACCAGAGGGGAGGTTTGGTGACTGAGGTGAGTGGTGCCATGGCTGTACCGAAGAAGAGGCCAATCTCATCTTTATGGGGGTCCATGGTGTCGATGGTACTGAGGATAGCTCTGACCCTGGTTTGCCAGAGGGAAGGTTCGGCAACTGAGGTGAGCAGTGCCGCGGCAGTACTGAAGAGGAAGCTGACTGAGGCTTTGGACTCTGCTGGAGGGTGGTGCCGAGGCTCCAGTGCAGGATCTGCTCAGGGTGCTCGCGAAGCACTCGTGGCTCGGGCGGCATCAGAGGCGGGCGCACTGCTCTTAGTAACAGTGTGTAAGCACCGCTCTCTATCTTTGTGGGTCCTCTGTTTAAAGGACTGGCAAATGGAGCAGTTTGCAGTGAGGTGTGACTCACCCAGGCGTGTGAAGCATTTCTTGTGAGGATCATTGAAAGGAAAAGCTTTGGAACAAGCCGGACACAGTTTAAAACCTGGCATTTTAATTTTCGCACGAAAACGACAGGCACTTGCTTGCGCAAGTTTTGGCTGATCCAAAACCATTGCTGAGGGCAGAAAACAGGAACTAGGAAGGTCAGGGTCACCTATATAGCTGCAATTGTGGCACAGAGGGGGCATTGGCCATGTGCCCTGACCTGACAGGCTAAGGCTAATGCCTTTCCAAGCTACTGTGCGCTGCGGCACATAGACACCTGTAACTGAATGATGTGAGCAGCGCTTGAAGAAGAAAACTTGGTTTGCCATGTGGTAAAATGAACAGATAAGGGATCCTCACTGAGCAGTCTTGGCTCTCCAAATTCAAACCTGGTCTCCAGCTACAATATTCAGTGGTTCGGTTAGTGGTTGCATGCAGTCATTGAAACAAACCAGTTCTATTACAGTAGGTCTCCAGGAACAAGGGCCTGGAACAGCATTTCGGAGGGAGCTACATATGCAATTATGAAAAAGAAGGTTCCTGCCCCAAAGAACTTTCAGTCAAAGTACGACAAAACCGAAGGTGGGATCATGAGGTAACAGCATGATGGCTTGGATTAGGAGAACATGCAGCAGTCACAGCATGCTTGTAGTTGAGCAGTGGTTTTGTTGGCATCATGGCAGAGATGAGTCTCAAGGAGAGACTTGAAGGAGAACCAGTTTGTAATGGCCTGTTCTCTAATACTTTGCCTGAGACCTGAACCAGACCTTCATGAAGGGTCAGAACAGTTTATTTACCTTCCTCTCTCACCCAGTAACTTTCCATTTGCATCCTCCTCTGCATTTCCAGGCTCAGGTGTATGGCAGCAGATGTATTTTGAAGTGGACTATTAGAAATCTCTGCAAGCTAGCATGCATAAAGCAGCTGGATTTACTACCATGGGGAACTGTGAGGGCAGCACTTCACTGGTCACAAGGCCTTTTAAAGAAAAGAGGAAAAAAAGAAAACCCAAACCTTTTCAGCATTTTCACAAAATAGATTTAATACATCACTTCACTAGCTTGGAATGACTAGTATCAAAATAGGGGTCATAAAAATCCTAGTTACTAATAATAAATAGTCCATAACTGAACCTGAAATAACTTAAGTGGGGAAAATAATTCCAGTTTTCCTTCCAAGTGAGAGGCAGGAGGAGGATTTGCTGAAGGGACTAGATTGGGACTTGAGGTCTCGGTCTGATTTTTGTCTCTGTTACAGACTTAGGTATGGCCTACAGCGTATCATTTAGACCTGGATCCTACCAGCTGTTCTACATGTGCTTGCTTTAAACCAGTGATTTTCAAACTTTTTTCCTTGGGGCCCAGTTGAAAAAAAAAAATTGTTGTCTTGAGGCCAATACAGCAGTGCATGGCCAATCCAGGAAGTTTTTAGAGTGTGTTGGGGTCAACTTTCTAGTACAAATGCTGGAGGAACCAGCTAGGAGCCTTGCACCTCTCGACCTGCTGCTCACAAACAGGGAAGAATTGATCAAGGAGGTAGAGGTCAATGGCAAGCTAGGCAGTAGTGACCATGACATGGTTGAGTTCAGGATGCTGATTAAAGGAAGGAAGAAACAAAGCAAAACAAAAACCATGGACTTCAAAAAAGCAGATTTTGGGTCCCTCAGGGAACTGATGGGC
>ML681963.1:12042683-12054027 GCA_007922195.1 Podocnemis expansa | reverse complement strand
AAAGAAACCCTGCTAAGGGCACAGGAAGTTGCCATTCCAATTAGGAGAAAGAACAAACATGTGAGGCAGCCAGAATGGCTTAGCCGAGAACTCTGCTCTGAGCTTAAACATAAAAAGGAAGCTTACAGGAAGTGGAAGCTTGGTCAGATGACCAAGGAGGCATATAAAGATATTGCTAGGGACTGCAGGGATAAAATCAGAAAGGCCAAAGGACAAATGGAGCTGCAGCTAGCGAGGGATGTAAAGGATAACAAGAAGGGGTTCTACAAGTATGTTAATAACAAGAAGAGGATCAGGGATGGTGTAGGTCCCTTGCTGAATGGGGCAGGCATCCTTGTGACAGAGGATGAAGAAAAAGCTGAAGTGCTCAATGCTTTTTTTGCTTCAGTTTTCACAGGCAGGGTCAGCTCCCAGCCCACTACCATGGATATGGCAGATTGGAGAGAAAAAGAGAGGGCCTTGGTGACAGAAGGTCAGGTTAGGGACTGCTTAAAGAAGCTGGATGTGCACAAGTCCATGGGGCCGGACGAACTGCATCCAAGGATGCTGAGGGAATTGGCTGATGAGATAGCAGCACCGCTGGCCGTTATCTTTCAAAACTCATGGAGAACAGGGGAGGTGCCAGAGGATTGGAAAAAAGCAAATGTAGTGCCTATTTTCAAGAAAGGGAAAAAGGAGGATCCGGGGAATTATAGACCAGTCAGCCTCACCTCAATCCCTGGCAAAATTATGGAGCAGATTCTCAAAGAATCCATCCTCAAACACTTAGAAGAAAATAAAGTGATCAGGAACAGTCAGCATGGATTTACCAAGGGTAAATCATGTCTGACCAATCTCATTTCCTTCTATGAGCAGATGACTGGTTTTCTGGATGCAGGAAGAACTGTTGATGTGATGTACCTTGATTTTAGCAAGGCTTTTGATACAGTTCCCCACAGCATTCTCATTGGCAAATTATGAAAGTATGGGTTGGATAGGTGAACTATAAGGTGGATAGAAAACTGGCTAGATCAACGGTTTCAGCGTGTAGGAATCAAGGGTTCCATGTCTAGCTGGCAACCAGTAACGAGTGGTGTGCCCCAGGGGTCGGTCCTGGGGCTGGTTCTGTTCAACATTTTCATCAATGATCTGGATGATGGAATAGACTGCACTCTCAGTAAGTTCGGAGATGACACCAAGCTGGGGACAACAGTAGACATGTTGGAGGGCAAGGACAGGATTCAGGGAGACCTAGATAAATTGGAACAGTGGGCCAATAGAAATCTTATGAAGTTCAATAAGGACAAGTGTAAAATCCTGCATGTGGGACGGAAAAACCCCATGCACTGCTAGAGGCTGGGAAACATTCAGTTAAGTAGCAGCAGTGTAGAAAAGGACCTGGGGGTCATGGTGGATGGGAAGCTAGATATGAGTCAGCAGTGTGCTCTTGCTGCCAAAAAGGCCAATGGCATACTGGGCTGCATCAAAAGAAGTATTACCAGCAGATCAAGGGATGTGATCATTCCCCTCTATTCTGCACTGGTGAGGCCACATCTAGAATAGTGTGTTCAGTTTTGGGCTCCCCACTACAAAAAGGACAGGGACATGCTAGAGAGAGTTCAGAGGAGGGCAACCAAAATGATTAAAGGGTTGGAGCACAAGCCCTATGAGGATAGACTGAAAGCATTAGGCTTATTTAGTCTGCAGAAGAGAAGATTGAGGGGGGATTTGATAGCAACCTTCAACTACTTGAAGGGATGCTCCAAGGAAGATGGAGCTCGACTGTCCTCGGTGGTAACAGAGGACAGAACAAGGAGCAATGGTCTCAAGTTGCAGTTAGGGAGGTCGAGGCTGGATATTAGAAAACACTTTTTTACTAGGCGAGCATTGGAATGAGCTGCCAAGGGAGGTGGTGGAGTCTCCATCTTTGGAGGTGTTTAAGGCCTGGCTGGACAAAACCATGACTGGGATGGTTTAGTGGGAGTGGTCCTGCCTCTGGCAGGGGGTTGGACTAGATGACCTATGAGGTCCCTTCCAACCCTAGGATTCTATGATTCTGTGATTCTATGACCCAACAATTAGATCTATCAGCAATGCATTCCAGTCTTTCACTGACAGCAGCAGAGGGCTCTGCGGCCCAGTACCTGAGGGTCTGCTACCCAATACTCGGTCCTAACCTGTAGTTTGAAAACCACTGCCTTAAAGTGATTCCTTTGACATCATTCAGACATTATGTTTAAACTTAGGGCATAATCTTTCTGTGCTTCAGTAACCCATCAAAACCCAGTGCTTGCTCTTTGTTACATGCATCCAGCACATCAGTCCTCAGAGGCCCCTTCTGTTACACTCCATTGTGTACTACCTGTGTACAAATACACCCAGCATTGACAGGACTTCAGTGTTTTGGCAGCAAAATCCTATCACTGGTTTTCTTATTCCTTGGCCAAGAAATCACTTTAGCTTTATAGATTTCTCTTTCCTTTTTGCTTTGCTCGATCAGGCAAAACGTGTGCATGTGCAGTCTCAGTTTCTCTCTCCCTTTTTCCTAGCTTTTGGCAGTCATTGCAATAATTTCTCTGTGGTGGCCATCTGCAGAGCTCTTGCCACTTGGTACCTGTTGCCTGCAGACTTTACTGCTGCAGTTAGAGTATGGAAAGGGAAAATGGCCAATTCAGAATGTGAGCCATTCATGGATGTTGACGAATCAGAAAGAATCCAATGGAGAGCAACAAAAATGATTAGGGGTTTGAAGCACATGACTTATGAGGAGAGACTGAAGGAACTAGGCTTATTTAGTCTGCAGAAGAGAAGACTGAGGGGCAATGTTCCCTCTAAGGGGAGAGGGCAGCTGAGCAACTCCGGTTGCTCGCTGCGCTCCCTCCCCCCCCCCGCGGGGGCCCGCTGCGCAGCCTCTCCCCCCGCTCCTGACAAGCCCCTCCGTTGCTCCCGCACAGCACCCCCCGCTCGCCCCCCCTCCTGACAGCCCCCCCTCCCGCTCGCCCCCCCCGCTCCCGCTCGGGGCCCCCCCCCACTTACCTTGAAGCTGGACTGGAGCCAGAGGGCCCAGCCATAACTCCCGGGCCAGAGGAGCTCTACAGAGCATGCCCAGATTTTCTGGGCATGCTCCGTTGGAGCTTCTCTGGGCTGGAGTTTTCAAAACTCCCAGCCCCAGAGGAGTTCTGTGGAGGCTGCCGGCAGTGCGCTTCCAGCAGCTTTCGCTGCGCTGGCGGCTGTGGTGGGCTGCGCCACAGCGCGCCAGCGCAGCTTAGAGGGAACATTGCTGAGGGGGGATTTGATAGCAACTTTCAAGCACTTGAAGGGGTGCTCCAAACAGGAAAGAGCTACCAGTAGACTGTTCTCAGCAGTAACAGAGGACAGAACAAGGAGCAATGGTTTCAAGTTGCAGCTAGGACAGTCGAGATTGGATATTAGGAAAAAATTTCTTGCTAGGAGGATGGTGAAGCATTGGAATGGGTTACCTACAAAGTGGTAGAAGCTCCATCTTTGGAAGCATTTAAGATCCAGTTAGGCAAAACCCTGGCTGGGATGATTTAGTGGGAGTGGTGCTGCTTTAAGCAGGGAGTTGGACTAGATGACCCTGAGCCATAATGTGGCGATATGGCGCCCAGGGCACGTTCCAATAGGAATGCCCCTTGCCATTAGCCGGCGCTGCGAAACATGCCCTTTAATAGAGTGGCTCTATTGAGCCGCTCTGGCACGCCCAGGGCAAAGCCTCATCGACCCTGCTATAGTTATGGCCCTGAGATGACATCATGAGGTCCATTACATTCCTATGATTGTATGAAATTATTCTCTAAGGCAGGGGTCAGAAACTTTTGCTGGCCCCCGTGCCAGTCCCACCCACCGCACCATCAGTGGGTGCTGGGAGTGGGGCCAGGCTTTGAAGTCAGGGCTGGCACCGGCCCCCGCAGCAGAAAGTGGCCTCTGGGGGTCAAGGCCAACCAGCACCACCTGTCACCCTGCAGTGCCAGGCAGCCTCCAGGGGTCAGGGCCGACCAGCACCCGCTCCTGGCAGTGGTGGGCAGTCTCCAGGGGTTAGGGCCAACCGGCATCCATCCTTGGCAGCGGGGCAGGTGGCCTCTGGGGGCCAGGGCCGACTAGCACTGCCTGCACCCCCCGCAGTGGCAGGTGACCTCCAGGGGTCCAGGCCGGCTGGCACCAGCCCCCAGTGGAAGCAGGCAGCCTCTAGGGGTTGGGATTGGGGCTGGCCAGCACCCACCCCCAGAAGGGACAGCTCCAGGCTGGCCAACCTGCCCCACTCCCCTCTAGCCCAGCAGGAGCCACGCGCCGCAGCTTCCTTGTCCCTGCTGGCCATGCTCCTCAGTGGGGAAGCGTGGCCAGCAGGGACCTGGCGGACGGGGGGCATGAGTGGTGCCATTGGCCGCTCAGGCTCGGCCCCCATGCCACTTCTGGCACAGGTGCCGGGGGTTGCAGACTTCTTCTCTAACATTTTTGAGAGAGGCGGATTTTCAATGATTCACTTTACCTGATGGGCATTATCATTTTATAGATAAAAATGAAAAATGGATGCATTGCATTAGGAGGGTTAATTCCCCCCCCCCCCCGAAACTCGCTGCAGGGCAAGTTGCCCCAGCCCCACATACAGCTTCCATGGGAGGTGAAGTGGTACTTAAAGGAAAGGGAAATGTGTGCTGATGCCCAGGGCATACATCACCCTTTGTATGCCATGTATCTGTTTGTTTTTTCTAATAAAGTGAACAGTACTTGGTTGTATGTAAAATTTATTCTTTCTAAAGGAAAAGCTACAAAGTGGTAACAAGCCATAGTGTGACTTGCGCATTCACAAAGACCTCTGATACCTTGGAATCTCTGGAGTCACCATGCCACTTTCCCTCATTTAGGGGAGGCTTGAGTTTCCTTTGTAATCAGGAAGACTGCAGGTATACCCAGCCATGGTGCTCTGTTGAGCAAGCTCCGATGCTCCTAGATGTGATAGGTAGGGGGCTGGATCAGTGGAAAATCTCATAGTGGTTTGAGGGTAGTAGAAATTTGTTTTTGTAGTGGTAGAGAATGCATCAAGGGATGAAGAGCTGTGTTGGAAAAAGGTGGAGAATGGATGGTGGTACATTGCTTCCATGAACATGAGCTGGAAATGCTTGAAAATGAGATGATATATTTTGTGGTAATTTCATACTGAGTTGCCCAACCCACAGCCCTTTCCTCAGACTTGATCAAAAATGATACGTGTCCCCAGTTTATGGCATGTAGCGGACTTATTTGGGAGAATCAGTATTTAGGAGATTTCTCTTTCCCTTGAGCAATGAGCTATGGGATAAATCAGGGGGTCCCATTCCTAGTATTCTGTTAGATAGCTTCAGCCTGAATTAGAGCAATCAAAATGTTACAGTTCAAATGCCCACCTCCTCTGTGTTAGGGTGTAGCCCAGCAGGGGCTGCATTTCATGGCTGACATTGGCCAGGCTGCTCTGGTTCCTACTTTGATGTGCTGCTTTTCTCTCCCCCCAGAACCTTTTAGAATAAAGATTTAAAAAAAAAAATCTAGCTAATAACTTAATTTTGCATATGTTAGGAAAGGAAAGAAATTGCTCCCTAACTTTGCCCTCACACAAATGTGCAGCAAGCCAGTGAATTAATGGTAATGCTGCTGTGAATCGCTGTCTGCTGCAGGGCAGGATCCTGGCTTGCATCGTGAAGGCCAAGTTGACTTGAGTTTTTATAATGAAAATCAGCAAGTGCAAAAAGAATTAGACTCTTGCCTGCACAGGGCAGGAGTGGGGGACACTGTCAGTGTTATTTTCCTGAGTGTCACAGAGAATGGCATCCAAGTGCCAGGAGTTGACTTGATGGGCTCCCTGCAGCTGCACTGGGCTTGGCCATTCGCTTCTGACTTGCTATAAAGATAAGGTGAAATTTAGACACAGGCACAGAACAAAGGCAGCAGAGGAAAAATCTTTGTGGCTGAGTCTTCTAATTCATCTTGTGTCGTGTTACGATAGCAACGCAAGCCTCAATCAAAAAAAGCATTGAGCAATGCTAGGTGCTGCATAAATGAGGTGAGGTCTACACTACATGCTCCCTGCTGATATAGCTTTGCCAGCAAACCCCTTGTGTAGGTGTGGTGTAAGTCAATAGGAGTTCTGTCAGGACAGTATGAGGTCTCTGCAAGTATCCCTTAGCTCTTCTGTTGGCATGGTTGTGTTGACATGGGGGGAAGGAATTCTGTTGGGCATAGCTGTGGTTGCCTAGGATGTGCTGGTATCTTTTTCACACCCTTGGCTGACATAACTATGCTGACAAACCTGTGTGTGTGTGTGTGTGTGTGTGTGTGTGTGTGTGAGAGAGAGAGAGAGAGAGAGAGAGAGAGAGAGAGAGCGAGCGCACCACAAAGAGGAAATGTCTTGCTCCAAGTTGCCCAGAACTTCTGTGGCAGACCTGGGGATAGAATAGATGTTGTTCTGTGCGCTGGGCCATGGTCCCTCCTCAAGTGGCCATATCTTCAACTCCAAATGGCTCAGGAGGAATCCAAGTTCAGCTCTGCATTCTGCTTATCATTGCTTTTAAATCGAAACAACCACCATTGTTTCGATTTAAAATAAGTCATGTCTGGATGACGTTTTTGTTGTTTTGAAATATTAGCCCTATCATTCTGAAACAACAAACCTTATTTTGAAATGGTAAAACCTACTAAGAAACCAAAATAGCCATTAAATCGAAATGGTTGTTTTGAAATAACGCCATTCGGACATGTTATTTCAAAATTACCATTATTTTGATTTAACACACGGTGCCTTCCTTTTTCTATATATTGGGTGGGGACATGGCCCACCGAGGAGGCCATGTTGCCACACCTCCCATGGTGCCCCTTTCCTCAAAATAGCAAGTCCTGTGTCTGAACTTCATATTTCAATTTGGTGTTTTTGCTTAATTCAATTTAAGTTAAATCGATTTAATGATTTTATTTCAAATTAACTTATTTTGATTTAACTTAAATCAAATTAACCCTGTACATGTGGACTGACATAACCTTATAGAAGGGGAAGGCTTACCGTCTTGACTGGCTTTGTAGCAATATAACAGAGGTTGTCTCTTTGTGCTTGCCTACACTGAGATGCTAAACAAAATTATGCAGCTTGAATGGCCATCATGTGACAATCCTTAAAGGGTTTGGCAGTTCACAGAGTGGTGAGAGAACAGTGCATGAGTGATGGCCATGCTTGTAAATGTCGCTGACCAGGCAGGATTCTGCCATTCCCTGTACCATGATTATGCCACCCAGAAGATTGAGGTATAGAGAGTTATTACCATAAGGCCACTTAATTCATTGCTGTGCCATTATTCCATAATTTCTCCCACTTTCCCCATGCAGCCTGAATTCTGCCCACAGACCAAAGAGAGGCTACTAGAGCTTTTGGCATATGGCATTACACTTTCTGTATTATCCATCCCCAGAGAGGCTGCATTGTAATCCACCTAAGTCAACAAGCTCTTCTATAGTTTCATCCTGTCTGTATTTGTTCTTCTTGCATAGGTATAGGGATGGGAAAGTGTGACATGGAACCTGTGCCCTACACCCTACAGTTAATTGGTTCCTATTTACTAAAGGCCCTTTCACTCTGCTACACTCACCATCATGGCACAGGTGTAATAAGAAATGGGCATATAATGAACCACTCAGCAAACCTTGTGGTTCTCGAACCCAGTAGGTGAAGAAAATTCAGTGTGCTATTGTTCCATTATACCCAGCAGACACCAGGGAAGCTCTCAGAGAGGGGCATAGGAAGTCTGAAGAAGTGGGACAAAGTGTAGTCTGGAGAATTTAAGAGCAGCAGCAAGGAAGATGATATTAGACTGGTTCTGGACAGCATCTCAGCAACATCTCTGCATTTTGAAAGGTTCCTTTTCATCTGGTTAAGTCTTGACAAGCTAAACTGACACACTGATTTTTTTGAAGATTACTATGATGTCAAGGTGTCAGATTCTTTAGGCAGAAGCCCTTTCTGCCTCTTTAAGAAGGAAACTTTTTTGGTTTTTGCTCATCAAGTACAATAAAAGAAAGCAACTGAAGGTAAGTGAATGGAAATTGCAATCACAGAAGAGCCATTGTGCCAGAGTCTGCAACGGCAGGCTGGAAGGTATTAGACATGAGAACAAGTTCATGACATCATTGATCTAGCCAAGCCAAGCATCTGAGGAAGTGGGATCTTCTCCCACGAAAGCTCATGCAAAAAATAAATCTGTTAGTCTTAAAGTGCCATACAACTGCTTGTTGTTTTTTTAGACTGACTAAAGACTGCTTCCAGTGATTGCTTCTGGATGCAATTGGTTTTGACAACCTCGAGTCAGCTGCTGACAGGCTAATAAAACATGTTGCTTCAAATTAAGTAAAATGAGACCTCTTTCTTGTTCTTTCGTGTTGGAAACTCAGTGGTCTTGTTATTCCTTCTGTCCAGTGGATGGTATGAACCTTAGCAGCGGCAATTTATATCTGGAGGCTAAGCTAATGGCAAGGGGCTGGATACTATGCCAGTCAATAATTGGGGCATTGTGGATCCTCAGCCACGTGAATATTATCATTAGTTGCCACGTCTGTTTGCTTTCTTTAGAGTAATGGAGTGCAAACTGGGAAATGGTCTTTTAACTCTCTATGCAAGTGGAACATTCTTGTGAGCTGGTTGACACCAGAGAATTGGTAAGGTCCTGCACACCCGTTTTGCCTGGGCTTCCAGGTTTGAATCTAGGCATGTAATAGTTGCGTTGGTGGTTTGTGTAGGTGAGCTGTTGGTTTAATTCCTAGAGGAGGAGGAGTTAATATTACAAAAGCCACCCATCACCATGGCTTCTCTGCTGGTATCGCCAGCAGAGAAGCCACAAGCTGAATGGGCCTATGAGATCAATCCTTTTTAGGCTGGGGTTCAGGCACATCAGCAGAGATGCTTGTGGTGTTGCTGTTTGTTGGTGAGTATGTAAAGAGCTTCAGTCTCCAGGGCTGTGAATTCATTTAAATAGCAAAGAAATTTCTATTCTGTTTGGGTTGGAAACGTTAGTTAAACACAAACGTGCCATTGTTCCTCCATCTCTTTTTTAAAAAATTACTTTTTTCATCAAGAGTGACAGTATTTGTGGAGTCAGTGCATCTCTGATAGTGTGAACAGTGAGGGTTGTTGAAATCACTGTCCTCGGCTTTGTGTCTCCCCCCCATGTATCTGGGGCGTAGGTGACTCCTGAGGACTGTTCCACGCATTGCTGGCATGCCACTTAATAAATGGGTTAAGGGGTGCTGATGCTTTTGTCATATTTTGTAGCATTTGTACTTGCTGTGTGGACTTGCCCTACATAGAATCATAGAGTCATAGGGCTGGAAGGAACCTCATAGGTCATCTAGTCCAACCCCCTGCCAGAGGCAGGACCACTCCCACTAAACCATCCCAGTCATGGTTTTGTCCAGCAGGGCCTTAAACACCTCCAAAGATGGAGATTCCACCACCTCCCTCGGCAGCTCATTCCAATGCTTCACCACTCGCCTAGTAAAAAAGTGTTTTCTAATATCCAGCCTCGACCTCCCTAACTGCAACTTGAGACCATTGCTCCTTGTTCTGTCCTCTGTTACCACCGAGGACAGTCGAGCTCCATCTTCCTTGGAGCATCCCTTCAAGTAGTTGAAGGTTGCTATCAAATCCCCCCTCAATCTTCTCTTCTGCAGACTAAATAAGCCTAATGCTTTCAGTCTATCCTCATAGGGCTTGTGCTCCAACCCTTTAATCATTTTGGTTGCCCTCCTCTGAACTCTCTCTAGCATGTCCCTGTCCTTTTTGTAGTGGGGAGCCCAAAACTGAACACACTATTCTAGATGTGGCCTCACCAGTGCAGAATAGAGGGGAATGATCACATCCCTTGATCTGCTGGTAATACTTCTTTTGATGCAGCCCAGTATGCCATTGGCCTTTTTGGCAGCAAGAGCACACTGCTGACTCATATCTAGCTTCCCATCCACCATGACCCCCAGGTCCTTTTCTACACTGCTGCTACTTAACTGAATGTTTCCCAGCCTCTAGCAGTGCATGGGGTTTTTCCGTCCCACATGCAGGATTTTACACTTGTCCTTATTGAACTTCATAAGATTTCTATTGGCCCACTGTTCCAATTTATCTAGGTCTCCCTGAATCCTGTCCTTGCCCTCCAACATGTCTACTGTTGTCCCCAGCTTGGTGTCATCTCCGAACTTACTGAGAGTGCAGTCTATTCCATCATCCAGATCATTGATGAAAATGTTGAACAGAACCAGCCCCAGGACCGACCCCTGGGGCACACCACTCGTTACTGGTTGCCAGCTAGACATGGAACCCTTGATTCCTACACGCTGAAACCGTTGATCTAGCCAGTTTTCTATCCACCTTATAGTTCACCTATCCAACCCATACTTTCATAATTTGCCAATGAGAATGCTGTGGGGAACTGTATCAAAAGCCTTGCTAAAATCAAGGTACATCACATCAACAGTTCTTCCTGCATCCAGAAAACCAGTCATCTGCTCATAGAAGGAAATGAGATTGTTCAGACATGATTTACCCTTGGTAAATCCATGCTGACTGTTCCTGATCACTTTATTTTCCTCTAAGTGTTTGAGGATGGATTCTTTGAGAATCTGCTCCATAATTTTGCCAGGGATTGAGGTGAGGCTGACAGGTCTGTAATTCCCCAGATCCTCCTTTTTTCCTTTCTTGAAAATAGGCACTACATTTGCTTTTTTCCAATCCTCTGGCACCTCCCCCATTCTCCATGAGTTTTGAAAGATAACGGCCAGCGGTCCTGCTATCTCATCGGCCAATTCCTTTAGCACCCTTGGATGCAGTTTGTCCGGCCTCAAGGACTTGTGCACATCCAGCTTCTTTAAGCAGTCCCTAACCTGACCTTCTGTCACCAAGGCCCTCTCTTCTCTCCAATCTGCCATACCCATGGTAGTGGGCTGGGAGCTGACCCTGCCTGTGAAAACTGAAGCAAAAAAAGCATTGAGCACTTCAGCTTTTCCAACATTCTCTGTCACGAGGATGCCTGCCCCATTCACCATCCCTGATCCTCTTCTTGTTATTAACATACTTGTAGAACCCCTTCTTATTATCCTTTACATCCCTCGCTAGTCGCAACTCCAATTGTCCTTTGGCCTTTCTGATTTTATCCCTGCAGTCCCTAGCAATATCTTTATATGCCTTGTTGGTCATCTGACCAAGCTTCCACTTCCTGTAAGCTTCCTTTTTATGTTTAAGCTCAGAGCAGAGTTCCCTGCCAAGCCATTCTGGCTGCCTCACATGTTTGTTCTTTCTCCTAATTGGAATGGCAACTTCCTGTGCCCTTAGCAGGGTTTCTTT
>ML681963.1:12007237-12042673 GCA_007922195.1 Podocnemis expansa | reverse complement strand
TCCCAGCAGTTGTCAGGGTAATTGAAGTCCCCCATCAGCACCAGGGCTTGTGATCTAGAAGCTTCCGCTAGTTGTCCATAGAACACCTCATCCACCTCCTGCTTCTGGTCTGGTGGTCTATAGCAGACACCCACCACAACATCCCCCTTGTTGCTTTCCCCTCTCAATGTAACCCACAGACTTTCTACTGGCACGCTTCCACTTCCATAATGGAGCTCTGAGCAGTCATAGAGCTCTTTTACATATAACACTACTCCTCCCCCTCTTCTTCCCTGCCTGTCTTTCCCGAACAGTTTATACCCATCCATGGCAGAGCTCCAGTCATGCAGACTATCCCACCACGTCTCCGTTATTCCTATGATATCATAGTTCCTTGTCTGCGCTAGTATTACCAATTCTTTTTGCTTATTTCCCAGGCTCCTCGCATTAGTTTATAGGCACCTAAGATACCCGGCCGATTGCCCTACTTTGTCATTTTGATTTTCAATTCTATTACGTATACCTCATTGCATTTTTTCTTGGAGTTCTCCTCCCCCACTCTCCTCACATATTGGGGCTTCAGTAGAACACTTAAGACAATTATTTGATTCCTCCTCCATGTTCCAACTACCTTCTCTTTTAGGTCAGGGCTAATCATTTCAAAACAACAAAACGTCATCCAGACATGACTTATTTTAAATCGAAACAATGGTGGTTTTTTTGATTGAAAAGCAATGATAAGCAGAATGTAGAGCTGAACTTGGATTCCTCCTGAGCCATTTGGAGTTGAAGATATGGCCACTTGAGGAGGGAGCATGGTCCAGCACACAGAACATTGACTGGAGACCTCTATTCTATCCCCAGGTTTGCCATAGAAGTGCTGGGCAACCTGTAGCAAGACATTTCCTCTTTGTGGCTCTCTCACACACACGCACCCAGCCCCCGCCTCACTTGTTTTACTTGGTTAGAGTGCAAGCTCTTCAGGGCAGTAACAGACAGGTCTATACTACATAGGTTTGTCGGCATAATTATGTCAGCCAAGGGTGTGAAAAAGACACCAGTACATTGAGTTGAAATGGTCCCATCTTTACATTATGATGTTTCTAAACACCTGTGTATCCCACTGCAGAAAGGATAAGTTATCGAGCTATGTGTTCTGTTATAGGCAAAGGGCACAGCACTAAAGCACATCTTCAGAGTTCACTGGGGTCCAGAAACCAGGGAGGGGTATCCAGGCTAGCCAACCTCACCTGCTGTCTTACACACCAGCACTGATGTAATGTGGGTCAGCACTAAGTGTTGTGGAGACATATCCGAGGGTTCTTTGTGTGTCACTACACTGAGCCACTCTAGCAACCTATTGCATGATCTCTGGGTGCTGTTGAAATTCAGTTCTTGTGAACCGTGCTCATTTTAAGCTGTGTGCTTTGAAGGAAAACTCATCTTGGAATCAAATTAGTTTTTAAACTGCAAGTTAAAAGTTCCCCTTCCAACACTTACAATTTTTCACACTCCCATTCTCCTGCTTTTAAAAACGTTTCTCTTGCCTATTTCTGTATGAAAGACCTGTGCAGGCAAACCAGCTTTGCAGTTAAAAAAGCAAAAATGACTGCATACAAAATGCTGCCAACTACACAAAGTAAACAGAAATAATTGAGAGAATTGTAGGGGTTTTGTTTTTGTTGCCTCATCTTTCAGTTTGAGAAATCGTAGGTGTTGCTTATATAACAATAGTCAGTGTAGTCTGTTTGGCCCTTCAAAGCTGATGAGACCCTTTAATATTCTCACAAACAAAATATGAGTTCAACTTTTGCAGGCTCTGTATGTTGGAATTTCATCTAATGTCAAACCGGATGCAAAAAAAAGCAATGCAGTACAAATAACTGAACTGTGGTATTGGAAGAGAGTCATGCCCCTACAAGCAAGGGCACAGTGCTGCCACAGGGCAGCATGCCTAGAATACTGGAGGAATAAATCAGCTGCAGTCTCCCTTTTCTTTGCTTAGCTTTTGCAGTGAAATGCATCTAGTTGAGCATGATGGAAGCAGAACTGAACGTGGATAGTAAATTGCTCATTATGCAGGTGGTGTCTACCACAAGGGTCTCAAGGATACGACCCTTGGGCCGCATGCGGCCCCTAAAGCTGTTTTCTGTGGCCCACAATGACACTGTCACTACTGATATTTGCAATATTGTTGTATAAAAAGGTTTCAGTGGTGCGGCCCTCAGGCTAATATACTAGCCCTCATGCAGTCCTTTACTAGTCCTCGTGTGGCCCTCGTAGTGATATGAGTTTGAAACCCCTGCTCTACCACTACTGAGGGGTGCCACTGGCGCTGGGCTTACAGGACTCGAGCCCCAAGTCCCAGCATCTGAGCCCTGGGTCCGCCCAGCAACAGCGCATTCACACGGCATGAGCCTTGAGTCCCAGCATGCTGAGCACCAGGTGTTTTCCTGGGCCAGCAGTGCTTCTGCCACTACCCCTTTTATTGTACTTAAAGTGAAAGATGCCATCTTTTTATTTTTTATCCTGCCCCCCCACCCCCCACCCTTAAGCAGTGTGATTAAAACAGCAAGCTGAGAGCTCCTCAGAATTCCAGAAGATATGGTGGGACTTCTTTTTTGAGTGACTTGAGGTGTTTTTGGTTACCTAAGTTCAGCCCATGAAGGGGACTGACTTAAAACAAGATAGGAGCTAACGTGTCTTTAGACAAGTTGGTAAACAAACCCATGCCTCAGTTTCCTCACCTACTAAAAGAGGCAATGATAATGCTACATTACAGAAGTATTTCAGCTTAATAAATTGGAACTGGTTTCTGATCCCTTTCACCTGTTCAGTTACAAGTAAAGGCATTGTTATTTGGCCCATACATTCTGTATTGTCTGTTAGACAGCCTTGCATGAGAAGCACTAGAAAAGTGACAAATATGAAAGCTGATACTTGCTGTCACTGTAGCCTTTGTGAGGATAAACAGTGTTACTGATTGGAAGCTCCTCGCATGATGAGGGCCATACAATCAGGTGCCTTCCATTTATTTCAGTCTGGGTGCTTTCCTTTTCAGCACTTTTGGGGACCAGGGGAATGAAGGACCCCTCTAGAGTGAGCACAGAATTTGGAATCCGACAGTTGTGTCCAAATCCCTAGACCCTTCAGCATTCTACAACACAAATATCAAAAAAGAGTGAACTTACACTTCAGGGGCCTGAGCCCACAACCCTTACTCTGAGTTGTTCCACTAACATTATAATCAGACTGCTCATGTAAGTAAAGTTTCCAGGCCCTTCCTTAACCACCTAATGTATTTATAATGAAGATCTTTCAGTGGCCTCTTGAGGTAAATGTTACAAATGGACAATCATCAGATATGTAAATTTCAAGCCTTAATAACTTTGAACTTTATCCCCATAATCCCCATATAGATTTTTTTAAATGACTAGATTAAAAAGATTGTGACAAATCCGAAAAGGACTAATGTCCAGTCCTTTTTTAATGTCCAATTCAAAGATGTGTAGAAATATCACTGGGAGCAGTTTCCTGCTATCATACCAAGGTACAATAATTGTGGGTGCCTAGAGGTTAGAGATTTATTGGTAATAAGACAAGTCAATTTAAAGAGGAGAGGATATTAAGAGGGTTCAGTTGTATTGGCTTATGTAAAGCTCTGCACAATTGAATTTTATTATGGGAATCTTTTTTATTCAGAATGGCCAGCCTAAAGATATTTATTGGCACAATAACATAGTTTGACAAATTACATGAAGGATTCTTTCTAGTTATTCTGACTGGCTCCCAGAACTAATTAAATTTCTACACAAAATAAAGTAGATCATTTAAATGGTGTCCTAGTGTAGACAGTGGCTGAGTGATGGCTGCAGCAAGTTGAACTGAAACTGACAAATTTGAACAGAAAACTCTTGGGTCAATGTGGTTTAAAAGTTTAAGGGGTTAATCCAGTTAGTTACCAATACGTATTCTAATAGGTACAGTATATTTAGTCCTCTACTTGGCGAGTCACTGGTGAATAGAACATGGTTAATGAAATGGTTGTTGGAATGAGATGTTAAATTAGGCTTGGGATTTCAAAGCACTCAACACTCTGGGATGTAGTGTGGCAGTGTTTTAACAGTACGCAGCAATTCTGCTCAGCAGTTCATGATCAGTGGTGAAGAACCCACCTGTGTTGATTTTGAATGGTAGAGGTGAATTTAGTTAGGTTGATGGAAACTAATTAAATTCTCATTTGGGCAAGACACCAAGGTGTTGACATCCCATCGTTTGTGAAAAGGCCTGTGGCTTCTTCAGTGAGAAGTGGACAGAACTTTGATTTTTACATCTCCAAAATGTTGCACCGCCCTTCTCCTGGTAGAGTAGGTCTCCCTAATAGTGTTGTTGTTGCTTCATGGTGACTCAGAAGCAAGAGTGCCCCCTGCTGCAATGGTTCTCAACCCTTGTGTTGGGACAAATTACTGTGTCACCACATAGCATTAAGCGTCTCCCAGAGAAATGGCTGGATTTAGCCTTTGGGGGAGTGGAGTGGTGTGTCCTGTAGGATCACGGTATGCCACCAAGTGTGTCACAACCCACAAAAGGTTGAGAGCTGTTGCCGTACTGAATCCCAGTTCCTAGGTGCTGAATGGGAAATGGTTCAGTGAAGGGCTGGGTAGCCCAGCTCCACTGGGCTTCTGAATTCTGCCTCGTGGCATCTCTGCAAGCCATTTGGAGCACTGAGGGACTAGAAGATTTCATTCTTAGGAAGCATTGGAAAAAAGGTCTGTCACTCATGTGTGGTGATGTCCTAGCAACAGAGATGTGAAGGGACAATTCTGAAGAGCCAAAAGTTTAATAGCACCCCTCCAGCCCCCTTTTGTTTTCCTTTTAATAGACTCTTCTTTTTTTCTCAGACTCTGGAGAGCACTAATTAGGAAATCAGTCTCTGGTTGGCTGGATAACAATTGGCCACTGCCACGCTTGCAGAGCTGCCAGTGTCTCCTGGAGTCACTGGGCAGAAAATGAATGAGGTTAAGAATTCAGCTGTCATGGAAGAATGGACAGATTGCAAAGCCATTGGGATTGGGGCTTCTCTGATCCCACTCTACCAAACAACTGGGTCTCTTGTCTCAAAGGAATCAGAATAAAGAAATGGCAAAACAGGGCTTTTCTTTTGGAGAAATGCTATCCAGGTTCTGCTGCAAAGAGAGACTGTAAACTGATCACTGATGCTCCCAGGGCCACTGAGAGTCTGTCTACTAAAAAGCTACTTGTGTTTGCTCCTATGGCAGGGGTTTGAGTGCAGCTGTAGTGCTTGCAACCTGCCCCTTGAGCATGGGCAGCTTTTCTCCAGTTGGAGCCTGTATCACAGCCAGCTATCCCTTCCATGTAGGATTTGGAGAGACCCTCTGGTAATGCCAAGCAACTCAAGCTGGGAGCGATCAGTACAACCACAGGGTCTGTCTGTGACTAGCTGGCATAAAGGACAAACTTCATGTTTGTTACACCTGAGTGCAATTTTTCCTGTACCACAGAGGCTGCTGCAGACCACAGATATGCCAAAGTCTGATCTCACCTAGACAGAGGTTCACTGGGTTCTTCTATTCCACAGTCTTTAGCCCATCAAAATAGGTTCCCCAGGCTTATTTGGGAGTTGTGAAGGTGCTATGGTTTGTGCATAAGGGACCCGATTTTTCTGTTTTACTTGTGTAACCTTCTCAATGACTGCTGAGTTAGGGCTGCAGGTTCAGGCATAACTGGTGCAAGGGAGAAGGGTTTAACTGGGATCCACAGCCCACCACCATTCAGGTGCTGTCTCCAGCAGCAGTCCCAATCTTCTGCCAGACTGGAAGAAGTGGAATCCCACACAGCCAAGCAACAGCGAAACATTTTCACTAACTAGGTGCTTGTACCATGCTCTAAAGACTGAGGGATTTGGATTCCTTTGTGATGCATTCCAACATAGGGGGATAATAACTAAAGGCTGTCTTAGGTACCCCAGGGAGCTACATCTACCAGGAAGAACCAGAAGTATCTCTAATTAGATAGCTGAAGAGAACAAGGTGGTAGATTACATTCTTGCAATCTGGACACATGGGAGAGTGAAACAACGATGCCCATCCACCTGTCAATTGTATTTTAAAATCAGCAGAGCATCCAGCAGGGCAATTAATGTACGCTAGGGGACAATGGGATCACTGAATATGGAGGGAAGAAAATGCCTGCAGCCTATTCTTTCAAAACTCTGCAGCAATCTTCAGGATGGCGCATAAGTGGGACCAATATACTAAAGAGCACAAGACTAATCATACAGGCTGAAAAGCAGCAGTGCCTAAATGGATATCATCCTACTGGTCAAACCAATTCTAGCTTGATTCTCTGTGCACCGTATACTAGTGCAACAAAGTTACATCAGCTGAGAACTGGCAAAGAATCGGAGGGAGGCTGGTCTTTTAGTGAGGACACTGAAAAGCATTTAGGAGATCTGGGGTTAGTTCCCAGCTTTGCCACATGCTTCTTGAGTGAGTCACTTAATCTGTCTGTGCCTCAGTTTCCCATCTATTAAATGGGAACAGTAGTTCTTCCTTCGTCTTGTCTATTTATGTTGCAACCTTTTGGGGGATGAGACCTTCCTGTACGGTACGTTGAGGACCTAGCACAGTGAGATTCTGGTCTCGGTTGAAGACCTCTCATTAATACTTTAAACAGCGGGGAGAAGGGGGAGAATGATGTGTCCTGTGTTTTTCTTTTGTGTTATGTGAGGAAGTAGTGACTGGTAACTGTAACAGAGGTATAGTGGTTCACTTATGTTCAGCCCTTAACATTCACATGCTTATCCTATAGGCCAGAGCCTCATAGGTCTGCAAATAGGACATGGCCCCCACTCCCAGACGCACAGAATCTTACATTCTTCTCCTACTTGAATTGATTTCCCTAAGCAGCCATTTAGATACCTCTAATGACTCTTAAAGAGGAATTAAAACAAGCTGCGTGGTAGAGCTAGGGAAGCAAGAAGCACATTACTGTATTGCTAGCAAGCTAACAGGGGCTCCTCCCAGGACAGTCAGCCAGTGGGCTCAGCTGACTGCAAGGTAACGGTTACGTAAGTGTAATGTTTGGAGCACATTTCTTCAGGCACGCATGCTTGCTCTTGGCAGGCACACCATCTGTCACTTGAATGGCGTCTTAGCTGAGAGCTTCACAGTACGTTAGGCTTTCTTATAATCTCTAAATGTCTGCTGTTAGGAGCAGCTGGGCCAATGCTGCATCTAGCGTTAATGACGCATCAGGCTCAGTGATACCAAAAGGACTGCCTGTGCACTTGAAGGAGGACTGAAATATGGGTTTGCTGGGGTTTTATGGAAGTCTAACCACCTGGGGAACTGGGATGATGGAAACAAACTGCCCTGTGTTCTGTGGCTGGTCTGCGCCATAGCTGATGTTCCTGTGTAGCTTTCTGTAAAGCACCAGACCAAAGGTCCAGCCTGAATACCCTAAAAAACAACAGAACAGCTGACAGGTAGATATGGCTGGCACTTCCCTGAGCCTGCGGGATTAGCAAATTGGGGGACTGAGCTCTAAGGAAGGTGTCCTTAGGATCGGGTTAGAACAGCCTGGTCCAGCCGTCCCCTTGACGAGAACTTTGAAGCTTCTACCCATTACTAGATGAAGTATGAAGCTGTGCCTGATGTGTTCTTCTGCACACCAGCACATTGTTTAGTTACATCCAGCCTACGTCCAATGGTTTAGTGCATTGGTTCTCAATCATTAGTTCATGTACCTCAGACTCTTATCATTGGTACTCCAAGATCTTTCTCCTCAGGCTGATTGCAGCCTCCAGCCACATGCAGCTGAATGTGGATCAACCCACAGTAGATCTGAGGTTGTTTGCAATCAGCAGACTGGGGTTTGGGGCAGATCAACCTCCGCTGTGGGTTAAACCTTGCAGGAACTGAATGGGGAACAGCGTAGGCATAGATACTAGTATAACCAAAATCTTGGCCTAACAAAATGGTACAATTGTGTGTGAGGGTTGGCAGTGTGCAGTTTAACTTCTGGTTTCTTGTTGCTCAGAACAATGAGATTTGATAGCACTCAACAGCAGGCTTGGCCTTTGAGAGTCAGAACTGATAGGCTTGTTAGGCTGGAACACTTTTGGCTAGGAGCCTTATTACTCAACAGTATCTTTTCCAGACAGTAAGTGAGGTGCCAGGTCAATCGTCCTTGTTTATCAGAATTGGGACTGGCTATTAAGTAGAGTCCTAAGAGGAGATGGTAGTCTTCAGAGCTTTGCCATAGATAGAGAGGTCATCTGCCACTGAAGAAGGATTAAGCAGAAAGCTCCAATTAAATTCACAGCTTTTCTTAAAGATTGGAGTTTCTGAATTATTCTCAGGGGGTAGCAAATTATACTGATTGCAGCAGCAGGATAAACAGTCCTGAAGTACTGTGACTAGCACTGATCTCCAGTGATGATTTGCTCAGGTCCAAACTTCACAGCAGGATCTGCAAAAGGGACAAGGAAGCAGAGTGAGACTAACTGCAATGAGGGGTATGTATCTAGCTTGCTTGGTTAGGGTCAGTTGAGAAGAAATTTGACTTAGAGGAAAGCCCTAATCTTCCTTGATTGGAACGTGGCATTGAAAGGCTCCTGGCTGGAGTGTTTCTCCTGAGACAGTGACTGAGCTCTGTCCCTTTCATGCTGGCTCTGCTGAGTATTGAAGCCTGACTGTTCAGGGGAGATTCTGTAATTAAATTGGTATGATGGACAATGTGCTTTAAAAAATGCTTTAGTGTGTGCAGTGCCCTTTTCTTAAACTGTCTCTCACTAGGATTCACCCCTTTCTTATGCGGCTACCTGAAATCACAGCCTTCCATTCAGGGAATGCTCAGTGTGACAGAAATGTGTTATCCTTGCAGTGACCACACGCTCTTCTTGTCTCCCTCAGTCTTCGTGGAAGGTCCCTTATCTCCATACGTTTTGTGGTGTTGGGAGCATAAAGTCCTGGAATGCAAGTCTTGAACATTTCAGTCCTCTGTATATTGACAGCATGGGAACAATGCAGACTTCTTCATGCCATTCCTTTCTGTTGCTGTATTGTCTATTCTTAGCATTGCTATAACATTTCTAGTAGACATTTATCCCATATTCATCTATGGGGTCTCCTATGCCAATGTGGAATGGCACTGCCAATGAGGGGCCAAAATGAAATCCCTGACCATGCTAATTCTTAGATATAAACATAGGGATTGGCGATGCATTTGCAATGCAAACAAGGAAGATGGACTCTAGGACGCATTCCTCCCCACCCCCAAGATATGTTGTAAATCTTATTGGTGAGGTAGGAGGATAGGGGGATACCCATCTATCCTGGGTAAAAAAATCAGTTACAGCGATCAACCTCACATATGGGCATGGAGCCAAATGCCCTCTGACATTTGGACCTGACTTTGATCTTTATGACCAGCCCTGGGTCTCTCTCTAAAATAGCCTGATCTTCTCACCTTCCCTCTGCCCATCCTAGAATCTTTTGAAGTGCGAGGTAGGAGCAACTAGCCACTCTTTAGTTAGCATGTGAGGGGTGTTGTGTTAGTCACCATGTGAACATGCCCAGAGAATGTTCAAGGAGAGTGTTTAGTGAGGTTGAATCATCCCGCCGGGGCAATGGGGACTGTTTCACCCTATGGTGGGGAATTAAACCTTGGAGGAACAGTGTGGGTGCAGGCAGCTTTAATTTGTATCCAAGACTCTCTCTGCAAGAGCTTCACCAGCAGAGGCTGTCTGTTCACTGAACTGATGTCCCTCAGATAGCTATGCCACGCCCCCTCCCTGGCCACCTTTGAGGCTAGGTTGGGGCTGTGGGCACCTCCTACCACCTCAGTCACTTGGTAAAGAGGTGTAATGGACTGCGCATGAGAGTGAGTGGAGGTAATGTTCCCACAGAAAGGACAAAGGGTCTGTCACGTAGGGGATCTCTTCTCTGTCCAGTGCCTGTGTCAGAGGCCTGTCTCTTTGATGCTAAAGAGGAGTCAAATTCTCAGCTACCTCTTGTGTGTGGTTTGGGTAATTTGTGCAGCAATGGTGTCTTATCTAGTAAATTAGTTACAGTGTATTCCTAACTGTCAAGGGCCTGTACCCTGAGTTATGCTGGTGGATTCTGAGCAAACATGCCAGCCAGTCTGATGACTAATTGCCACCACATTAAGTCACCCGAATGATATTATTGGATTAAAATATCCCTAAACAAATGACTTGAGTGAGATCTTGTCTGTATAATAAAGTGCCAGGTTTCTGTATTGGGGCCATAGTAAATCAACTCTCTGACAGCAGCCCCCAGATGGTTTGTTTTTCATATCTCAGATATTGGCACTTGTGGGTATCAGGGCCACTTGAATGCAGCATGTAGTTCTTTTTTCATGTGGTTGAACTGGCATTGAAATCTCTCAGCTAGTGATCATGATAACCAGCTAGTTGATAGTATTTTCTGATGGTGGCTTTCTTTTTAATGTGGTCTGGCTATGGCAGTTTAGTGAAGTCTGTAAGTAATATGAGAAGAATCACTTGAAAGACAAATGAGTTGATGTTCATCGTGCATGCATGTGTGTGTATGTGTTAACGTTCAGCATTTTTTATTTCCTGGGTGGTTTTGAATAAAATTAATATATATGATGAAATAACAATATTGTTTTGCTATTTGTTGTGATGAGAGTTACGCTCAGGTTACTTTTGTTATCTGTAAAAAGGCTCGGTACTGAAAGATGGATAGAGTGGGGAGCGATATCCTGTGACTTCATAGGACAGATGAGACTAACTCTTACCAATAAGAAAAGCATTTCCTCTTTATGGGTCACATCTGGTTACAAAGGTAGCCTGTGTACTTGTTTTTCCTTGGTCCACTTGGTGGAGGAAAAAGGAAGGCTCTGTTTTAAAGGGCTCACATGCCTTATGTGGGCCCATTTCACTGAGGGGGGGGGGTCTTGCTGCCTGTAACACTGATCTATAATTCTCAAAGCACCTTGCAATGGATGGTAAGAATCATTATGCCATAATAACTATATGGCAGTTTACAAAGGGGCATCCATGGGCTTCATGGTACCTGTAGTGAGGCAAAGGCCTATTACATTTGAGAGTTTTGTTGACAACTTTTTAAAACTTTGAGCTAGAGGACAAGTAAAAATACCTGCCATGCTCAGTATCATATTGTAGGGCAGGAGAGAAGGGTTTGCTGATGACCTCTGAAATGGTACCATTTTCTGACATCACTAATGCCATTAACCCTGCCTTTTAGCCCATAGAATAGGATGGCAGAGACCAGTCAGTATAGTGGCTCTCAACCACTGTATTGGGACACATTAGTATGTTGCCACACAGCAGTGTATAACGGAGAGCCAGGGAAATGGCTGAATTTGATTGAGGGGCAGGAGAGGGTGAGCTGGTGTGTCTTGTAGGTTCACAACATGTCACCAAGCATGTCACAACTTGCAGAAGGTTGAGAACCACTGAGTTAGTGGGTTGTTCCACTCCCACTCCTCAGTTTTCATTTTCAATGCAGCATAAGCCATACTAACATGGGTAAGTGTTGCTTTGTCCCCCTCTAGTGGCTAGACAGGACAGAGATTTATGGATCTGCTACTGGCTTCAAGCAAATGGCCTTCATCTTTTAGCTCTGGTGGCGGGGGGCACATGGTTTTGGATCCACTGTTCAGATGAAACAGTATTATCACACTAGCTTTCCAGCACACTCTGAATGCTACTTACATCCATAATTTTGAATGGATGTTCCTTCTACCGTTCTGTCCATGGAATGAATACCGAATTCCTTAATATGGCACCAGCCAAACATTGATCTCTATATTGCTCTCTCAGAGTATACAGTCAAAGGAAATTGCATTTATTACTTAACACACACAGTTCCCGATTACACACATGAATTCATATTTTGAAGGCACAGTTTTATGTGCAAAGAACTGAAAAGATATCTCTTGAGTGCAGTTTGTGTCAGAAATGTAACTGTAAAAATGGCCCTTTCTGTCTCAGTAGATCTTGGGTATAGTCGCTGCTTTATTACCCATCATGAAAGTTGTACTGATGTCATCAACACTACAAGAGTTACAATGGAGAGGAACTTTACAACGAATGGTCTGGTTTCAGAGTGATTGCACCATGGTTACCAGTGACAGCAAAGTGAATGGAAAGAGACTAAAGAAACACGATTTTATAGATCCCCCCCCCCATGGAACCTTAAGATTGCAATATGTGACTGGTGGTATTGCCTTTGAAAATAGATTGCTTGACAACCAATAAGCCAAAGTGCTGCTGACAGCCTTTGTGTGCTGATGCTAGCACTGCTATTGAATTCTAAAGGCAAGACGTGAGACCATGTGATTTTGAGTTGCTTTGGCACAAAAACCAAGCATGCCGTTGAATGCCGGTTGCTTGTTTTCTAGTTTTTCTGTATGTTATGCTAGTGGGGCTGTCCATGTGCCCATGTGTTGTCGTTCCGGCTGGAAAGATACAGCAGCTGGTCTTGCAGCCCCCGCTCCTTGTGGCTGTGGTTAGATGTGTGCAAATGTCAGCTTTCCGTGTCAAAATATTAAATCCCTAGGGGGTCACAACTTGCATTTTCACCCAGAGTTAATCTTGCTGTATGACATCATCTTTCAAGAGGGAAATAACAGCCCTGCTCCCCTCCCCCCAGCCCTCAAACACAGTTTTGACCATTTTAAAATTTGAGCAAACGTAGGAAGAGAAGAGACATTTACTGGCTCCAGGCATGCACTCACTCCTGATTGATGTTCGGTATTTTGAATAGGAATAGCAAGTCATTGCATGTTAACATTAATGGGAGTTTGACTGACTGAGAACCTGTAGGGTAGCAGACTGGCAGTAATGCTTTACTTGACTATGGGATCTTTGTGGGACCACTTTCTGACAGTTCAGAGTCAAAGTATTTGTGGGAGGATGCAGTATTGATAAGACTGATGCTTTTTACTGTAAAATGCTTTGAGAGAGTGTCTGTCTGTCTGTCTGTCTGTATTCACTTAGTGTAGGTGCCAGCATATTGGGGAGACAAAGTGGGTAAGGTAATGTCTGGGCTCTGCATTTGTTTGAAAGCTTGTGTCCTTACCTAACAGAGGTTGGTCAAATAAAAGATATTACCTCACCCACCTTTTCACAGTCACATATTGTCCCTTTGGAGCATGGGTAGTCTTTTTACTCCATGTTCATGCTGCACCTAGCATAGTAGGGCCTCTGGCCCATGCTTGTGAAGGAACTGCAGGCCTGGGAACCACATCAGCTGTTGGTACTGTGTTCTGGGGGCAGATATTCGCTTTGCTGTCTTCACGTCTCTGCCACTGAAATAGTTGTGTGCAGGGTGAAATGAGATCCCCAAGGTGCGTGTGCACTGTTGCTGAATCTGGCGAGACCACGCATCTGCTGTAACCCACCCTTCAGTGCGACCCATTTCTCTCTTTCTACCCCCCCCCCAATCCCCGAAGATATGTATCTGCTGTAGCTATTGGTGAGGGGACTTGTGTCTTGAGCCATAGAAGGGGCAGCTGTGTTAGTCTAGTTCAGTAAAACAAACAAATGAGGAGTCCTGTGGCACTTAAAGACTAACAAATATATTTATTGCATGAACTTTCATGGGAGAAAAATCCCACTTTGTTGGATGCATCTGACTGAGTGGGATTTTCTCTCACATAAGCTCATGGAATAATATTTGTTAGGCTTAAGTGCCACAGGACTCCTTGTTTGTTTGTTTTGTAGAAGCTTCGTGCTTTGTAAAGGCAAGGGTCACTGATGGAGCTTTCATGTGCCTCTTTCAGTAATGGGCTGACACTACAGCTGATGGAGCTTAGTGCCACAGGTGACTTGCTCTGCTGGGGGGGTGGGTACTATTTGAATGAGCAGCCACTCTACAGGCAAGATACTTTTTTATCAGGTGGCTTCACCAGCCCCTCTGGGAGTTGACCAGCCTCCTTTTGCCACTCACTGATGAGTTACAGAGCTGTTTTTGCTTAGTGAAAGGATCTGACCTATGCTCTCTGCTCTTAACTGAGGGTCCACTGGGAGAATGAAACTTCAAAGGCCTATTAGAAGCAGCAGCACCTTGGTGAATTAGTACACATTTCTTTGTATGCAAAGGCCACTACATGAGGTCAGCCTAAAGAGGTATAGGTTTTTAACTAGCTGCTTCTCTGCCTTAACTTGGTGTGGCTGGTGTCTGTGGGGGCTAGTCTGAGAGTTTTTGTTGCTCTGGTATTTTGAAGATAATTGCACCCTGGGGAAAACAGAATCGGAACCAGCCATTTTAAATGGGCATCCAACCACCAGCTCTCTGTCTTCGGCAGTCTCCCTTTGCTGTTTCCTTCTATGTCACTTCCTAGGAAAACTTGCTTCTTTTTTATGAGGATTTGTTCATTTAGAACAGGAGTGTCAAACTCATGTGCTATGGTGGGCCAGATTTGACTTAATGCACTTCAAGTGGGCCATACATACCACAAAACGAGTGCTTGCACTCTTGCGGCATCACGGAGTGTTGTATATGCGAGACTGTGCTCCACAATGCTGTGAAACCGCTCTCTCTGTTAAGGAGTGTTAGATATATAGACTCTAAGGTCAGAAGGGACCAGTATGATCATTTAGTCTGACCTCCTGCACAATGCAGGCCCCAAAACATCACCCATCCACTCCAGCAATAAGCCTCTAATGACTAAGTTATTTAAGTCCTCTAATCATGATTTAAGGACTTTAAGATTTAGAGAATTCACCAGCAGGTGAGCCATGCTATACGCGAGAAGACCACTCTCTCTCTCTGTCTCTCTTTCTCTATTAGGAAGAGTGATGTCACAACATGCAGTCCCACATAACCCAGCATGCCATGATGTCATGAGATCTGATGCTCTCTCAGCATCACAGAGTGCTAGGTATATGAGACTGTGCTCCATGAAACCACACTCTTTAGTGTGGTCTCATAGAGCACAGTCACAGGCGGCACAGGATATGGCCTGTGGGCCGTATGTTTGACACCTCTTATTTAGAACATGGCCTTGTGGTCAAAGCCCTGGACTGGGATGCAAGAGGATTCATTTCTTGGTTCTGCCAGTTTGGTCAGGTCTCTTTTCTTTGTACTTAGCTTTCCTATATGTGCAATGGAGATGATACTTCCTTACGCTGTAGGGTATTGGCAGAATAAATTCATGAATGATTGGGAAGCACTGGATGGAGGAGCCCAAGAGGCACCCATGATACATACAATTAGACTTGGTGCTTTCCAGCTAGCAGTTCAGATTTTTTTTTCATACTAGCTATAAAAACTAAGTTCTAATCTTCATGTTTGTTTGCAAACAGTTCTCACAGGCAAAGTGCATTGTGTGTTCCATCCCCATGTGTAAAGCTGAGCACTGGGGGAAAAACTGCCTAGCCCTGGCACTGATACTGGCCAGGCACAGTGGGTTCATAAAATAAATTCAACATAAGCCACTTGACTGTTCACCTTCCTGTTCATTTTGCCACTTGCAAATGTTTGGTCACAGTGAGAGTGAGTGTTTCAGATTGGGTGAAGTCACTCTAGCCCAAGAATCTAGACTAAGGGGTTGTCTACACTGCCTTCTAAGTTGAGATATCCATTTGAGTCTCACTGTGACTTGGGTCCAAGCACTGTCATTTGTACTGTGGACACAGCTCATGCCATAGACCTAAGTCAGAAGGTCTCTGTCGTGCAGCATGGGTGCATTAGTACAGCTGGGAGACTTGGGTCCAACAATCACAAGTTCAGGTTATGAAGTGGGTGGCCATTCAAGCACGGGCTGGACACAGCAAATCCAGGTCTTCCAGACCTGGGCTACGCTGCAGTGTAGGTATACTGAAGAATGGATCCAGATCTTCGGGTGCCATTCTGAAAACATCCAGCTGGGGCAGTGAAAAAGAGAATGGGAGTTTGCTGGAACAGTTACAAGCATAAGTAAGGGTATAAATTGCAGCTATCCATTTCAGTAGTTGCTAATAGTTAAGAATTGCCTTATAGGCAGACATGTTTAATGGTTACATGAATGCACCTTCTGAATGCAAGCTTTCTGCAAACAGCCTTTGCTATCTAGTCACTTGTCAAATAAGCAAATGGCTGAATTAATTAAGACTATTGTCTTCCAGTGAACAGTGTCCCAGTTCTAGTCCAAACCCTTCCAGAGAATACTGGGTTCTCCTCCTGGCTCTACCATTTGCTGTTGTGCATTCACTTGATCCCTCTGTGTGCTCGGCTCTACAGGAATAGCATGACACTTAGTTCTTAACTGGTGCGTCTCAGTGGTGGATTTCAAAGTGCTTTTGTGAAGGTGACTAAGCAGCATTTTCCTTCTTAGCACTTGGGGAAAGTGAAACCCAGAGGTGAAGCGATTTGGCCAATGTGTCCCAGTAGATCGGTGGCAGAGCTGGGGATAGCAGTCTCTATATTCTAGTGAAGGGGCTGTGCTGCCTCCCAGAAAAGCCGTTGAGGTGACAGACGGTGGCATACCAGTGTGCTGGTGGGATAGTGCTTTACTTGAAGCCTGAATCCCTTTTATTTTATGAGAATGAGAACAGTCTCTGTGATGAGCTGCAGGATTCAGAAGTTTGTGGTTGACTCTTTGGGAACTAGTGTCAGTCGCAGCGGATAGGCAACAGAACCTGATGCATAGCAGACTGGTTTTCTGGTCTTTGCTGTGTCACAGACACCCTGGATGGCCTGAGAGTCACTTCACTTCACTTCTCCCTCTCTCGGCTTCCCATCCTTACCTTTGTCCTGTCTTCTCTAGACTTCATGTTATACAGAGGCAGGGGCTGTCACTCTCCATATGCATATCAGTGCCTACCACAATGGGACCCATATATCAATAACCCTAGAATGATGCCAGGAGTCCAGAACAAGAGTGGTGGCCCTTTCCTCAGAAGAGAGAGCTAGGTCTCCTTGCATGCCCCAGGCAAGGGAATGTTGGCTCAAGGACCACACAAATACCAAATTGACACCAGCAACACAACTGAAAGGTGACATTTGAGGAGTGGTGGGTTTTCTAAAAATAAAATCTTTGTTAAACTCTGGTAGCTGGGAAGTTTGCAAGTTGTGGTTTTTGTTATGGGCTATGCTTGCAGGCAAGGCAGTCGTCACACACCTTTGGTTTGAACATCTTCAATAGCTGTCCCGACAGTGGTTGTTGACATGTTTTGTACCACTTTTCATTTTATCAGGCGCCTTCAGATCAGCCTTTTTGGTGTGGAGCGAGTAGCGAGAGATAAATTATGCAGTCATGTTTGATGAGGCTTAAAGGATGCGGCAGTAAATCTTCTTTTATTTATGATCTGCCAGAACAGTTGGCTCAAGGAGACCGGCGTCTTTTTTGCCTCCTCTCTTTTTAATTAAAAACATTTTGTGGAAATGGAGAATATGGCTATTTCAGTTTCAGCACTGAGTTTGTTGCATTTTTACCATAGGAGTGATTGAGAACTTTTTTGTTTTATTTATGTATCTATTTTAAGTAGGATAGTTTGGAGAGGAAGGTAGGATTTCTTGTTTTATTTTTGTCAAATGAGATATAATGCAACACAGGTTTGCTGAAGGCAGATGACACCACACTAACTGAATATCCTTCTTTCAGAAAAGAACTGATTTTTTTTTAAGATAACAGAAGTTCTTTAGATCTAATATATTTGGACTTCATTAAAGCAGTTGACACAGTATCCCATGTGAAATTATTAGTTAAATTAGGGAGGATTTAGATCACTGCAAACATTGTAAGGTGCCTAAGAAGCTGGTTAAGAGAAAGAAGGGTGCTTGCAGTTGAATGATTGAACTGAAGGGAGGTTACTAGCATAGTTCCTCAAGGGTTGGTCCCAGGACCAGTCTTATTCAATATTTTTATTGTTGATGATGGCACAAAATATAGAGCCGTGCTAAAGAAATTTGCTGAGACAAAGTTGTAAGGTATCATCTAAGGAGGATTGGAATATTATGCAGGAAGATGTAGGCGATGAACGATAATTTCTGTTACAAGGTGTGCATTCATCAGTTGGAAGTGCAGAGGAGGAGAGAGACTTGGTTGTTTGTTGATCACAGCATGAGTATGAACCACCCATGTCAGGTAGCTGTGAAAAAAGCCAATGTGATTTTAGGGTGTACTTGGTGAGGTATTCCCAGGAGAAAGAGAAGTATTAATGCTGTTGTACAAGTTATTGGCAAAATCTCCTTAGAATCCTGTTACAATTCTGGTCACCCATGTTCAAGAAAGATGTCTATAAACTGGAACAGATACAGAGAAGAGCTACTAGGGCGGTGGTTCCCAACCTTTTCAGTAATGTGGCATGTTCAATAAGACGAATTCCATGGCAGACCCACTTTTTTAAGCTGAATTGATTGATCATAAATGTGACATTTACTCTGGGTACAGTCTTACTAGAGAGGCTGGCAGCATAGTGTGTACAACAAGTTAAAGAAGGATGACATGCATTAATGTTTCAAATTTACTGGAAAATACTTGTTAGCTCAGTTTTGCTCCTTTGGGCACCTGCATTTAGAATATTCACATTTTTAAATCAAAAGGCCAATACCTCGCTTTTAAGTCAAATAGTATAGTGGCTAGGACCTCTGCTTAATAGGCAGAAAGTCCTGGGTTCAGGCCCCAGGGGGTTGGACTCGATGATCTCACGAGGTCCCTTCCAACCCTATGATTCTATTCTATTCTATTCTATTCTATTCTATTCTAATTTGATGATTAATTTTTATGAATTTTATGAGTTCTAATTTTGGTTAGATAGCATATTGTTTAAGATGAAACCGTGTTTGTTTTACATTGTTTATCATTACCTTTGTGCATAATTTCACGGCACACTTAGACAGTTCTCACAGCACACCAGTGCCATGGCACACTGGTGGAAAAACACTGTAGTGTAGTGATCAGGGAAATGGAGGCTTGTCTTACGAGAGACTTGGAAGACTTTGGCTAGCTTAATCCCACAAAACGAAGTCTGGGAAGGAGATACAGTTGTTTTCTATAAATATGCTGGAGATAAATACCAGAGTGCATGAAGAGCTATTTAAGTTTAAATGTTAACACTAGAAGAAGTATACATAAACTGGCCATGAAGAAATTTGGGCTGGGTGTTAGAAAAAGGCATCTTATCATCTGGGGAATGAGATTCGGAAAAAGCCTCCCACTAGGAGTGGTGGGGAGCAGACAACTTAATTAGTGTAGAGAGCAGAGAGTAGTGACAGATTTTGAGTGCTGGTGTATGATGACAAGTGCAGAGCTTAACAGCCCTGGGACTTCCAGTTCGTCTTTTATGTTCCTAAGGCTCATGCTTCAGGGGTTCATTGCCAGTTGCTGGCTGGACTTATTTTCCCCCATGTATCCTTGGAGAGTTTTGGTGTTTTTTTCCACCTCCTGTTCTCTGAAGTACTAGAAATGGCCATCATTGGGGATGGGATAGTGGGTGGAATGGGCCAGGGCTCTGAGGCAACGCTGAGCATTCTCTCAGGTGCAGCTCACTAGCCATGATTATCTGGGTTTAATTATTTCCTGGCCATTGCAGGATCTTGTGGCACTGCTGCACCTCAGTTCTTCCTACCCTTTGCTTATGATGTGTAATAGTCTAGTAGTGTCTGTGGGCTGCAATGCTTTGGTCTCATGCCAGTTGTTGGGCTTAGAGTGTGGGTGTTGGTGGTCTGTGAGGTACAGGATGTCTGACTCAATGACCTAGTGATCCCTTCTGGCCTTGAACTGAGTTACTGTGTAGGTCAGTTCAGGTGCATCCTGTGACTGAGATTTCATGGTAACTCAATTAATAAAGAGTACGAGTCTTCTCTGCAAGCCTGGCTTCCTTGGGTTCTGAAGAAGACTGGCCTATCTCCCTTGGCCAGAGGCCTACCTCCATCTCTTTATTCCAGGTGAATACTCCACCACAGCAGGTCAGCGGAATGTGCTCAACAGATCAATGTGCTAATGGGACAGCCAAGAGAAGAAGCTAGCATCTATCTGTGTGCAGACTTTTAGACTGATGTATTTATTTATTGCATGAACTTTCGCGGGAGAAAATCTCACTTTATCAGACACTTCCTGTCCTGTCATGGGCATGTCCCTGTCCAGCCACCTTTCTGTTTTATTCTGTTCCCAAATATTATTGTCTCTTGACCTCACTTGGACCCGGTTCCTCCAGCTTTACTGTAAAATGGAAGTGATCTGTTCTTTGCAACATGGTTCCTCTGTAGCCCAGGATTTTGGAAGGCCCGTGAGAACAGTTGATCACAAGAGACTTCTGCTTCATTGGGTCGAACTCTTACCCTTGTGTATCGGTTTTTGACTGGTGTATCATCAGAACAGAGCATGTCTCCTTGCCTGAGCAGCAGCCTAAACTTAATCAAGATCCACATGCCACTACCTTATTCTTATAGTATCTTGGTTCCTTGTGTTGTGCTGACTGGTATGTGAATGGTGCCCTAGAGATAACTGGATCCCAGAGAAGCTTTGATCCTAATGGTCTGGTGCAGCACAGTGCAACGTCATGCAGCTCAATGGCTGGTTGGTGTGTGGTCTGCATTGCTGGAAGGCATCCTGGAACAGGTGGGTTTTTCCTAAGTGTTTTTGAAGGAGGAGAGAGTGGAACTTTCTAAATAAACTAGAATGCTGAGCCAGGCCTGAGGGGTGGCATGGAGTCAGGAGCGGGCGAAGGAGACAAAAGAAGCAGTCAGCAGAGAAACTTGGGTGGAGTGAAGGGCGCGGTATGAATAACATAATCTGTGTTGCTTGCACCAGGGCATCTTGACGCCTCTTGTCTCCCAATGAAAATAAACTGTGCTCCATCTAAGGCAGACCTGTACAATCTGCTGTTACTCCTGTTGCTCTGTGCCAAATCCTCTCCCGTGGCTCACCTGTGGTTCTCTCCCAGCTTGGCCCAGCAAGCAGTACTCCAGACAAGGGGTAGCAAGTGCTGTATTCAGTAATGGTATTTCTTTTGTTCAATATTTTAGTACTCTCTGTCTCTGCTAATGCATCCTTGGGGCTCTCACGTCCTTAGACAGGGCACTTTGTGTCAATCCAACCTGCAAACAGTGTATGCGCCAGAAGTGCTTGGCATGGGCACTTTTCATTTTGAAATGATGTCAGAATGAAATTCCCATTTGTCAGTCCCTTCCTTGTGGTGTTAAAACCACCCTAGTTTATTATACCTGAAAGAGTTTTGAAATGGAATTTACTTTGCTTGTTTGTACAATCTGCTCCCTTTTTTTGGTCTGTACTCAGTGAATTGGAGAGCTCTGTGTCACTTTGTCTCCTAATTACTATTGCATCAATATTCTCAGACACTCACAAAGTGTCAGAAATGTAGCTATTGATACTTCCCCACCTTAGCAAAGTGCTTTGAGAACTGCAATTTAAAAATCTTTTGTACTTAGTATTAGTCCTTTTAAATTCACAGGAAAACTCCCAAACATGGGGAGAAAAATACTTGTCTCTGATAAAGTCACAATGAGACAACTTAATTTGTTTCACTGGATGTTTCAGTCACTTACGCCAGAGATGAGCTGGTCCCCTGTGTTTTTAGGCTTGTGTAGAAAATGCTTGACTTGCAGTACTGAGAAGTTATCCTGTTCCTAGGGAATATATGTGCTGTGGATGAAATAAATGCTCTAGGAGGTCTTTCCCACCTCTGGCATCTATGAAATAACATAAGCATTATTGACTTGGAAATAGAGGAGCTATAGCTGAAGAGAACTGTCCCCAGTTAAATGTTCTAAAATATGCACAGAGGGGACTTAACATAAAAAAAAAAAATTGTAGCAGGAGTAGCAGTGTTGTACTGTGCTTTTAAAAAATCCCTTCCAGTGTTGTTTGGGAGATCAACAGGGGCAGGGGATTAGCATAAGGGAGGAGGTTGGGTTAGGGTGGAATGGAAGATGAGACTATCTGGGCTGGGAGCCCAACAGAGATGGTTGGAAACACGTGGAACTATTTAGTGTGAGTCACCATGTCGGAGCATTGTGCTCAGTAACAAACAGCCCGGTGTTTGTTTAATGGTTTTTAGTGTGTGGGTGAAAGGAGCCAGCCCAGATTGCCTTAGTGACTGAGGGCTTCTATTTGTTTGTGGCCTTGGGAGCAGCAGGACAAATTTCCTCCTTATTCCTACTGCAAATGCACTCTTAAGGCTTATGTGGAGGGGACAATGTTTAACAGAACTCTGGATTGTCCTTTATCGCAGATAAATAACACTTAGCTGTGATACAGTTTTTCTCCTGCTTTGAACTCAAAGGAAATCATGATACAGACCTTCCATTTTGCAGTTGGGGAAAGCGACTCAAAGAGGAAAGTGAAATATCAGATGCACCCCAGCCACCTGCCCTGCACTTTGGACTGCTCCTTTCCAGAGCCATTGCATGAAATCCCAGACTCGGGAAGGGTGCTACAGGGCTCGGCATGTTGCCTCATTATTGCCTTTGTTCACCTGGCAGTTGGAGCATCTTCACCTAGGGTCCGTCCACACATAAAATGCTGCATTGATACAGCTGCAGTGCTTTATTGAAGATGCCCTGTGCCAACCGGAGAGAGCTCTCCTGTCGATGTAGCTAGACCAACTCCTCAAGAGGCTGTAGCTATTTTGTCAACGGGAGATGTTCTTCATTGGCATAGCATTGGCTACGTGGGGTTTAAAGTCAGTAGAACTACATTGCTGAGGGCTGTGGATTTTTCAGACTTAGAACCCTTCAATCTGGGTCCTAACTCTGGTTAAAAGAAGCTGCTTCCCTGAATCCCCAATGCATAAAGTCTGTTACTGACATTTTTTTATATCAAATCAAATCATAGGGCTGGAAGGGACCTCATGAGATCATCCAGTCCAACCCCCTGGGAATTGAACCCAGGACTTTCTGCATGTTAAGCAGAGGTGCTAGCCACTACACTATTTGCAGGGCTGTAGGACCCCCAAGAATGGGTTTAATCAGATATATTCTCAGAGTGGTCTCTTTGTTAACTGCAGGGAACACTGAGTCAAGGGCTAGTTTATAATGTGCTTTTTGCATGGGTGGTGATGTGCTCTAGTAGTGGATGACACCAAAGAGAGGATAACAGACCTACTATTTCTGTCACCTGAGGGAGCTCACCTTTAGCTCCAGTCACACAAGCCTTTGCTTTGGAAGCTGTTCTAGTACCAGCTTTCTGCTGTTGCATTGTGTGTTCATGATGAGTTTGTACACGTTTTAGTTTGTACAGGAGTCTATATGAAAGTGCAAAGCATTTTTGTTGTTTTGCTTAACAGCTGAAAAAAATGGTGCATAGGTTCCGTTCTGGCTCTACTGTATTAAGCAGAAAGATTCCTAGGTTAGGGATTCATTTGCATGAGCTTTCTATGGAGAGGCACTTGTAGAGCAGTTCTGAAAGCTTTTGCAGCTCAACCCTGTTTCCTGCTTGGTAGCTTGGTGGGGTGCAGCCGGGATCTAAGATTTTCCAGCATCATAGAAGGCTGTGAATCTTTTGTGTTGAGCAGAATCCTTCTGATGCTGTGCTGCAGCACCTCGTTTAAGCTGCTCCTCAAAAAGATTCCACCCCTCCTAATCAATTTCCAGAATAAACACCATATCCCAGCCAAATCCCACTGACTAATTCAGTGGGTGACATTATTTTTTTTTTCATGGAGCGAGAGTGGGTAAACACCTATTCTCTGTTGAGGCGCCAGCTATCAAAAGTATAGTTTTAATTCTCGTTAAGAATTCCAACAGAAGTGTTAATCAGCTTTGAAAGAGACCTATTTTTAGAGCAGCTGGGTTGTGTCTCATTCGGGATACTTCCAAGCCAGTGTGTGATCAGCAGGGAGAGGTGTTTTGTTTAGTTTTTTGTTTTGTTTTGTTTTTTAAAGAGACCTGGGTCAGTGGCTGTGTCAGATGTTTGCTGTGTGTGCTCTGGAAGACATTCTGTCCTTGTAGTGATGGAAGCATTGTTTGCATTTTAATAGGTCCTCCCAGTGGTGATAAAATCTCCTACCTGTAGGTGCTGTGCTTGGGCAGGAAATCTCCCTGATGTCTTGGGGTGTTTATATTAATTCTTGCAGATGGGTCCAATAAGACCGATGTTGTCAGGTGATCTGGGTCTTTTGAAGAAACTTTCTGGGCAGATTTAAAGATGAAATGCTCAGTTGTTAGAGGGTGTAAATCAGTAGAGCTCCACTGATTTCAGTGTAATGTCTGACTCCAGTGGAGCAATGTATGTTTCCTCAGCTGAGAATCTGGCCCCAAGTTCCACGTTAATATATATATCAAACCAGGTTACCGCACAATAAGAGGTGCTGGTCGCGGTATAGACTCTAGTGCTTCTGAAACATTTTGTGGGTTAATCTGAATAACTTGCAGTTTGGTTTACATGTTGGAAATTAACAGAATGTGCTGTTAATTTAAACAGCTGCTTTGGGGGCAAAAATATTGCTGCTTCGTAAGTAGAATCAAAGTCGCTACCCGCGAGAAGCTGCATAGTGAACTTCTGTTTCTGAAAGCCATGCTCTAATGAGCTTGTCTCTGCTTCTGTCTTCTTACTGACATTGAGACAAATTGGCTTTGAATTTAGGACAAATTACCCTGTTGCTTTGCCCTGCTCCCTGAGGATCTGCAAGCTCTTGGCAAACATTTAATGGCTGAAGCCTGTAAAGCAGGGCAGCAGTGAGGCTGGGTAGAGATTGGCCCAAGTCCTACTGGAAGGGCTTGAGTGTGAGGTACAAGGGAGTGGCCCCTGTGGCAAAACATTGGTTAACCCCTGGATAAACAGAGATAGCATTTCCTTCATTGCTGTGCATAGAAATAAAGAGGGGTTGCAGGGTCCTAATTCTGCAAACACTGGCTGGTTAGCAGTAATAAGCACTGCGCCTATGTGACATCTATCTGGCTGCAGAATGTGGTTTAGGAGGCAAATACTCCCTCCACTCACTGGAACTTTTAGCAGAGTAAGAGCTGAGGACCTATTCTTCCAGCTGCCAACTGGTTCTGTCTTCCGTTACCACTGAGCAGGGGGCACCCTGCTCTTGCCTCCGTTGCAGGCCAGACTGACTTGAGGAATCCTGCCCCAGTTGCTTGGCAAAAGTCCTTTGGAAGATGAGAAGCTGTCCAGTCTTTCTACTCCTCTTTGCTGTCCTAGCCTTGACTGGGCTTAGGGGCTCGGCTTGTCACTCAGAGCCTGATCCTTAAAGTCCCAAGACACTGAGCTGCAGACACATGTTAGCGAGAGCAGCCTCTGACGCTCCCCCTGACACCAATGCTGGCAGGCATCCTTCTCATGAGTCGTGTGCCTCTTGTATGGCTAGGTAAAGGGGCCTTCTCTTTGATCGATCTGGGTTTGCAAAGAGGCCTCCGAAGTGAAGCACATGGGGCCCGTTTATTCATTCTCCTTTCCTTCCTCAGCCCATTGCCACCGCCTCCTGGGAACCAAGCGGAGCTGCCTCTTCCGCACCAATAATGATTTGTGAAATGAGCGGCTGCTGCAGCATTTGATATTCTTGGCACCATTTCCTGCTACCCAGAGTGAGCAGGGAATAACAGGCTGTCATTCTCCTGCCTCGTAGCCTGGGGCCGTATTCGATAATTCAAGCTGGGAGCCCTCCCCCAGCAGATCCTGTGTTAAAGTGCCTTGTTTTGGAAGTGGAGGCTTTGGTGTATCCCTTTTCCACGAAGTAGGTGCTTGAAGAGTTCCAAGCTGCTCTGAGCAGGGAAATCATTTATTCCTTGGCTATTGGCATCTTTTAAAAAGGTCTTTGGACTTTGGAAAAATGTATCGATTGGGTGGGGTGGAAGTAACCCATCACCTCCCAGCACGTGACCCCTACTACATTCCTGACCTGAGTGTTTGTCCATCGTCCAGTGCCTGAGCTGCAGTATTGTGAACTCGACCTGTTTACGTGTACTTGTGCTTAGAGTTAAACCAGTGGATGTGGGTGAGAGAATTGCAGAATTAATTCTCAGTAAGTTACACTTCCTTACACACGTTGCCATGCTATCGTAACACGTAGCTGCTGCTAGTATTACGTTGTCACTTAAGTCCTGATCCTGTTGCTAGAACCAGAAGAGCCTCAGTGGGGATTCAGCAAAACACTGACGCCTGTGCTGCAATCAGTTTGACTGGGATTCAAGCACATGCATAAGGTTAAGTGTGTACTTAAAGGCTTTGCTGAAATCTGGCAGAGGTCACTGAGGCTCTGTGCCAGCCCTGAGGTCTGCCCACGTGGATCTGATGGCAAGAGTGAGCAAGATGTTCCTATTCTTCTCTAAATTAAAGAGATATGGGCAGATCACAGCTTGGCTCAAATTATAAGGTTTTTTTAAAACAAAAACTGACTAATAGAAATTTCTGTGATTCTCTTAAATGTTCACTGAAAGCATTTTGATAGCCAGTACCCCCCACCCACTAGTATTTGCAACCCCAAAATTGTAGCTTGATGCTTATTTGTAGGAAGCCAGCAGTGGTGAAAAGCAAAGTGAAATTGAATAGTCACTCTCTGCGCTGAACAGTGGGAAGTGAAAATACATAAATAAAATTTCTAAATTGGAATTTTCAAATGTTTTCAGTTCTAATAATGTACAGTGACACAGCCTGCTTAAAATTGCCCACCTGGCTGTAAATTTGTTACTTGCTAGCATTGAAGAAATGGTGTAAAAAGGAGAAATTGACACTTCTATCTTTTGCACAAAGAATTCTGAAATCAATGGATTCATCAATTCTAAGGCCAGAAGAGACCACAGTGGTTGCCTCACTGGATCTCCTGTACAACACAAGCCATAGAACTTCCCTCAGAATAATCCCTAGAGCAGATCTTTTAGAAGAACATTGATTTAAACATTCTCACTGCTGAGGAATGTGCCATGACTGATTTTTTTCCCCACTTTGTCAGTGTTGTTCATCTAAGAGCCCATGAGTAGAGTCAGATTCCCCATGGTTGGTAAGTTCCAAAGGGTAACTGTGCTCGTTTAGTTCAGCAAAACAAACAAGGAGTCCTGTGGTACTTATAAGACTACCAAATTTATTAATTTTATATATTTTTTTATCCCATGGTTCGTGTGTGCCTTTAATACAACAACAGGGAAAGAAAACCATAAATAATGGAAAATGTGGTCTTATAACCACAGTTTATTGAAATTTAGTAGGCTTCAAGGTGGCCCTTCTCCCCTTGACCCCACCCTGTAATACTATGAGATTTAGTAGCCCAAATCCCATTGACTATCATTGGGACTTGTGTGCCTAAATCCATTAGGCACTCTTAATCACCCTAATGATTTCATTTAAAAAAACAACACATTGCACGTCCCTTAAAGTCACCAAAGTCGACTAAACTTAGTGGAACCATTTATAGTTGAGTGCTAGAGATGAGTTACCATCTGTTAACAAACAGTCATGCAAATCACAATAAATACATAGATTGGACTGGGATGAGAAGGTGAGAGGTTGGGAAGTTACTGTAGCCATAATATTTTAAGGAGCTTCTCTTGAGACTCAGGACAGCAGAATTTTATTTCCATCTCTGCCATTGACCTACTGTGTGACCTTGTCCACGTCACTTTCTCTGCTGGCATTTCCCCCGCCTCTCTCATCTTGTCTGTTCAGATAGCAAGCTGTTCCAGGCAGAGAGGCAACATTACCATGTGTGTGTACACTGCTTAGCTCAATAAGGCTTGATCTTAGTTGCAGCCTGTAGATGTCCTGTTTTAGTGATATTGTGGGGTGTAGCTGGATACCTTATGTCTGATTGTCTAGGGTTCTGAGCATGCCCAGCTCCTATCAGTCATTGAGAATGCACAGCAATTCTTATTGTCTGGCTTCATGTGTTTCAAGCTGTGTGTGTCAGTGAGACCTCAGAATCAGTAGCCACCTTTGGAAGCATTGGTCTGAATGACGAGAGACAGCAAAAGGTCATTCTTGGTGACAAGGAGGAGAAATCTCTTGGTTCACTTTCACTGGACAAATAACTTACTGTAGCTTCTGGGCTAATGCTGGTAATGTTCCTTCCATCTTGGCTTTCATTCAGCCTTCGCTTCTGATTTGGAGTTGAGCAGAACTGCAAATGGATTCTTGCGGAAGCTAGAGTGGTGTTCTTGCTCTGTGGTTAACAGCTGCTTTTGGATTGAGGGAAAACATGAAGTTCTGTGGCATTTTAAAGAGTAACAAACGTATTTATCACATGATCTTTCATGGGAGAGAGTCCCACTTCATCAGACACTTGAAGATGAGGAACTTACAGAATGGGAGGAAAATAAATGCAACGAAGTGTAAGTCATAGGATCAGGGCAGGCTGGTACAGCATATCAAAGCAGTAGTTTAGATTCAAACATAGGGGAACAGCATATCGAGGAAGATGAGGTCAAATCACCTGTTGTAATGAGAAAAAATCCAAAGTCCTTGACAGCCCAAACCAGGAATCTGCAACATGTGGCTCCGAAGCCACATGTGGCCCTTTGGCTGCCTCCTTGCAGCTTTGGGGTCCTGACTCTAGGCCCCCCACCCCACCACTAGGGGACCTATGGGTAACCCACTTCTGGCTCCAGGCCTGTCCCCATCACTGGAGGATCCTGCAGACAGTCCAGTCCTGGCTCTCCCCCCCAGCAGGTGGCCCATGCTAGGCTCTCTTCTGCCACTGGAGACCCTTCAGGGCGCACGCTCCTTGTTCTGAGATTCCCCCCACCAGGGTACCCTGCAACAGGGATTTCCCTGACACCCTCCTACACCCCCCACTGAATTTCCAAACACCTGCCCGAAGTTGTCAGCTAGTAACAGTATTATACCAATTTAGTGAGCACCCCAATACCCCCCACACCCTGTGTAATTTCAAGTCCTAGGGAAGCTGCTGCCCTGCGGCACATACCCTGGCTCAGTTCCCCACTCCCACCTCCTACCAGGAGATTGCACCCAATGTGGCTCTCAAAACACTTGGTCATTGAAGGAATTTTTAAAAATGGCTCTACCTATCTTTTGGGTTGCCAGCCACTAGGCCAAACACTGTCAAATTTGCATATGAATTCCAATTCTGCAGTTTCTGTTTTGAAGCTTTGATTTGTTATTCATTTGACTGAGCACAGCTATTAATAAATCATCCATGGAGTGACCAGACAAACTTTCTGTGCCCAAGACTTTCTAGTGTTTCGCTGGCCCTGAAACAGGAACTGCAAAATAAAATCTGCTAAACAGATTGAAACTGCATCATTTCACCCAGGTGGCATAAGGTGACTCTGCATCTGTTTCCCAGAATGTGTGAACTGAGGGGGCTCAGCAAACCCCATATTTCGACTCACATTCAGCTTCCTCCACCCTGACGTAGAAGAACCAGTGCTGCTCCACTTAAGAGAAGCAGGGGTAATAGGATTCCAAGGGTATTAATTCCTTTTGCACATGTGTAGGGACAGGGAGGGGCAGGGATAGAGGATCCGCTGGTATGCAGCTCCTGGGAGCCTGCACTCACTGCTGTGAAACTGTGTGTGTTGTGGAGTTCTCTCCAGCCACCCTTCCCCTGGCTCTGTTACCCCTGCTGAAGCTGGGTTTGATTTGCTCCAGTCTACATGTTTGAAAAAGGCTTGAAAGAAAGCTTGTTCCCAAGGTTGGCTTTCTGTGCCCACGCAATTCCTGCTGTATATTTTGAGGGCGCTACACTCTGTGGCTTGGTGCAGGTTAGGAGTCTGCAAAGTGACCCAATCTCTCCCTTCAGCTCTCCTCCAGGAACAAGAAGGACTGCCCTCAGCCCTTTTCTCCATCAAGTAATTGGGTCCCTAGAAAGTCATAAGGCCAGATAACTTGTACTCCAATTGCTCTGAAGCACAAAGGCTCTCACTTCAGGCAAGACTCTCCCCTTCTTGTACCTCCTCTCATTCTCTGCTGTAAAATGTAGTCCCTGAATGTGTGGAGGATCCTGACAAAACTTTTATTCCTCTCTTCCCTGGACAGCTATGAGAGAAGGAGCAAGAGTTTGCTATAGCTTGCAGGTTAATAACAGAGCTGCTAACTAATTCTGCCCTGGGTTTCATCCATTCAATCCCATTTGAAGACAATGACATTGCAGAGTTGTAATGGAGGGAAGAACTTGGCCTGCAGAATCTTTATTACTAGTGATGATGCATGAGCCAGAAAGAACCCAGCCTGGCCTGGCCCTGATTCAGGTCTGAATATGAGTATAAGGCTCGTATCTAGGAAACAATCTTGTCATGGAAATTGAGCAAATCGGACGTAAAATCCAGTGAGCCAAATTAACCAGGAAGTTCCATGATGCATTTTTATGGGTTTTTTGGGATGAGGCTCTGAACATTCTGGCTCTGATTCACCAAAACATATAAGTCCTTCTTAAAATATAAGAACTCATGGTACAAGATCTCAGTATTTTTAAAACAGGGTAGATTGGTTTTTAAATCACCAATTTAAATCAGAAAGCAGGAAACCTTGATTTAAATAATTGATTTGAATCTTATTTTGCATTTGTACTTTTTTAGTTATTTTCCTACAGAAAGGTTGATGGATATTGGTTGGTAATTATTAAAATATGTTAATTTGCAACTAAATATAGCTACTGTTATACACTAAAATTTGGTACTTTTTGCTAACCAGGGAGATGCATTGCATCTCTACCCATTTAAGGAACAGTATAATTTTTTACATTTATTCAGATTCTTAATTTTTACTGTTATTACAGGAGAAAATGGTGAATGATTCATTTCTTAGTTACTAGATTTGTTTTACTCCTGATTAGTATTAAGATGTGTATGGATAACAATTATAATTCAATTTCAAATGCTCAAAAACTGAACTTTAAAAATGTTTTTTAAATGAAGTCCCTTAAACATCCTTGATTAAGAAGGAAATAAAGTTTTTATCAAAACATGTTTTTGTATTTCAAACTAATTTATTAAAAAAAGGAAGTATGATCTGTAGTTAGTGAATTCAATTGATTTGTTTCTGGACACCATGTCCTTCAAGATATTAGAACTAGTAGATCTCATCCTCACAACAACTAGCTTTTATTGATAGCTTGGAAGAAGAAAAGAAGCTTTACTGCTTTAACAAATCCCAGGTTTTCAACTTTGAGTGAATAGTTATTGAACTAGATGAATAACCTGACAAGAAGAAAATATTCTCTCTGCATATGCAGAACAGGCTACTGTTGTCAAAAAGCTAATGAAGAATTTCAGCAAATGCTCTGATTCCAGTTGCTTTAGCCAGTGACTTCAACCTGCTCTGTAGTCTGATTTTCTTTAAAATTTTGACAGTAAATGTATATTATTTGGATGGGTTTTTTATTTTATTTAAAATATTACTGGTTATAGTAAATTTGGCCCTACATATAGTAAATTTGAGTCATAATTTCAAATTTAATATTAAATAGACTTGTATATATTTTTTAAGCATTCAGTTTAAACAAAATTCTGATTTAAATAAAAATCCAATTATTTTCTTTTTCTTCATCCTTTTTCTACCCTGCTTAAAAAAATCACAAACAATTCATTTCTCTTTAAAATGTCTTGTCCACTGATGTTTTTGGGAATCTCCCAGAAAGGCCTGCTTTGTCTTGGAGTTTGAGTGATTTCTGATAGATTGCAGGTGTTGCATGAGGGATGGAGGGTGGTAGAAAAGGTGATGGGATTTCAGAATTCAGACTTCCTTAATCTTATCTTGTTCAAGAGAGGACTCTCTTTAGCCTACAGCAACAGTCATAAAAACCTAGTTTAATGTGCCCTGCTGAAAGATGACATCTGTAACTGTTTAGTAGAGCTAGAAGCTGGGTCACTGGGGATTTGTTGTGAACACAGCTTCAGGGCAATCGCTAATTACTCCGAGTAGTATGGAACCACTAGTTTGATTCAGACATTGCTGTATTCATCTGGATGACGCCAAAGGTACTGACTGTACTGTGGTCAACAGTCTTTTCCTTTACTGTAGAGTCCAGGCCAGGATTTAGGGAGGTCATGTGCAGTCCTAAATAGCAATACAAGCTGTTTTATTTAGCGTGGGAGTTAGAGGACTAGGGAGAACCACAGGGTCAGTCAGAGTACAGAAGTCTCGATATAGACTGTGTTGCATACAAATGCAGCCAAATGCTTCTCTCACAAGGGGGGGAGTGCATTGATTTCAGGCACTGTGATGCTCCTTCCTGTGGTTTTGCTTTGGGATACAAGGTTATTTTTTGCAGTAGGAGCAAGTGATTGCAAGAGGATGCCCGGCAGTGACAGAGTCAATCACAAAAAAAAAGGGAGTCCGGTGGCACTTAGACTACTAGATTTGTTTTTTGCATGAGCTTTCGTGGCAGAAAATCCCACTTCGTCAGATGCTTCAAAGATGGCTCATCTTTGAAGCATCTGACGAAGTGGGATTTTCTCCCATGAAAGCTCATGCAAAAAATAAATCTGTTAAGTCTTTAAGTGCCACTGGATTCCATGGTTTTTTGTTGGACTAGGCAAGAGTCAATCACCACAATCATAGGAGAAAGGGAAATATTTGAGGTGGATTTTTTTCCTGCAACATGGTTCCATTTCAGCACTGTTTGAGGGTCGTGCAGAAGAGCACATGAAGCCCAAGTTTTGAGTTAAGACGTTCTTTGATTTGCATCAAGGTAGTATTGGCTGGACCCAGCTAAGTTTGGTAGCTCTGCTTGTGCTAGTCACTGGACAGGTGCCTGCGAGATGGTGCCTCCCCTGAATGGCTTAACCTAAACAGCCAAAGGAAATGTCACTACCCCATTTACAGACTGTGAGATACAGGGAGCAGAACTTGCCTAAAGTGTCTGTCTGGGGAGGAGCTGGGAACTGAACCCAGCAATCTTGAGCTACAGTACTGTGTGTTATTCACAAGGTCATCCTTCCTCTGGGAGGGCTGCACATATGCTTCTTGAATTAACTTGTGCTGACTGCTGACTCTGGGCGGAAGAAAAGAGGAAAGTATGTTTGGGCCCCAAATGTAATTTCTCACTGAGTTTTTTCTTTGAATTTGAGTCTTTGTTTAAACTTGGAATTCAAGGGGTGAGAAGTCGTGGACTACTAAGAAGTATAGGGTGAAAATGTGGAATGGAGCCCTTTGAAAGGAAACTCTGGAGCTGAACCCTGCTTGGGGGAGAGTGTTTTTTTTCTTCCTTTTTTCCCTCCACAATAGTGTCATTTGAGCGTCAGATTTGTATTTACATACAGTAAATCAGTTCAGTGGGTTACCTCTAAAGTGGCGATCAATCTTCTTCCATTGTCCTGTCCTGGTGTGTTGGAGCTCTAGCATTCAAAACCAAACCAAACAAAGTCTTAAAAGGTAAACTGTTCATGTTGGTAAAAGCTGCAGGTTACATTGAGTTGAAAGTATAACTAAGGACCTTTCTGAGTGTAGAATTAAAACTCTTTGGACCTGACATTGGTTTCTGACATTGGAGTAAATAAAGAAAAACGTTCAGGTCCTTCTTATCTCAGGAAACCTTTTGACATGGCGGCTGATTTCATTTTCCACTGTAACACTGCTTTGAATTGTTGCTGTCACTTTTAATGGGGAATGCATTTGATGGCAGTACAGTGCCTTCTGCCTTCGACTCAGCACTACTCCAGTTGTTGGGGTGGTGGTCAGGGATTGATTTCCCGATCAGCCGAGCAGGTCTTCAGAGATCTGGTCTGTTGATCCAGAAGGCTGATCAGATGCTGGAGAATTTGCCACCATCAGTGAAGACAAACCCCTGAGTAACTGAGCTTTGTACTGCAGGGGTGCATGCAGGGAATGTAGGCTGGAATTGTAGAGGGACAATTCCTTGCTGCCCTACTGCATCTCTTCTGTAAGGTAAATCTGTGTAACAATGGTTCTTGTGGGCCTTCCTCCAGCTCTGTGAGCCCAGGCACAACCTCTCTCCCCACTGGTTCATTGAAACCACATGGGTTTGCATCCCAGGGATCTTCCACCCTGATATACTGTCCTGTCTAATCTCCTGTTTGTTCAAATCCTTCCTTAAAATGCTATGACCATTGAGCAAGGACTGAGCCACAGAGGATGGGAGAGATGAAATGGAATGGTGGGGGTGGGGGGTAGAGCAAAGGTGGCTGCAAGTGCAGATGTGGGCAACCCTAGGAAGGACAAAAGCAGGATAAAGGTGGAAGAACGTGGGGAGATCCTGACAGATGTCAGGAGAGGATATGGATCTAGGCTGCTGGAGCTTGGACAGGTGGAGGGAGGGAGCGATTGTGGTGTCAAGGCATTTCAATTCCAGACCAAAGAGGCGTGCATTCAAGCAGGGGTTAGTGGCCTCACAGCTGCTTTGAGACTGACTTCCCACTAGCGCAAAATGCCCTCTGTGGAATGGTTTTCTGGGTGGGTGGATGGATGTTGGAGGCTCTAGAAAGACAAATAGATGCATCAAGTCACCCTTTTGGCTAATAGATGTCAAAAGTTTGCTGCTGTGTTTTCTACACAGTGGTAATAAAATGACATTTTAAATTAACTTCTGTGAAATCAAATTGGGTCTTTCTGCTGTCAGGAAGCATTTGGAGGATGCAAGCTTTTTAATGTGAGGGTGGGGGGTATCTTTTAGAAAGCAAATTATGGTTTCTCCCCTAGAAAACTAAATTGACGTACTTAATCTCTTGCTAGCAAAGGCGCACCTCCTTTGTATGTAGCTGGCATGGCATACTGCTTCTACCTTGGTGATGAAGATGCTTGAATTGGAACTCAGAAAATAAATGAAATATTGAACATAATGGCCAGAGTGTGTCAGACCAATGGTCCTGCTAGCGCACTATCCTGTCTTCTAACAGTGGCCAGTGCCAGGCACCCCAGAGGGGATGAATAGAATGTGTAATCATTCAGTGATTCCTTCCTGATCAAGTATCTTGCCTTTTTTTGTGCTGCTAGTGGGATGGATGAGGAGTGAAAGGGCAATATCTCTCCCACCGCACAGCCTCTGGGGGTCTGGTTGCTGTCAGTAGCAGCCTGAGAGATGGAGAAATGCTCCATTCTGGCATTTTTGGAGGGGTACACAGCTGATTAACAGCAACACCTCATCTGTCTCTTTCTAAAGATGACACAGCTTTAGCATCAAGCATTTGCAAGGGATTAAAACTCCAAGCTATAGCTGCCCCTTGGTACTCATTCATAACCCTGTTGGGGTAGGCTTTAGCTTTGCAAACACCTCAGAAATAGGAGGGCAGAGGAAGGGAAGCCAGACAGCTCTATTTATGGGAAAGAGAAAAATGAGAATCCAAAAGTGAAGTAAAGGGTGTTTGAGTTAATGAGGAAGGGATGACCATAGGGAAAAGGAGCTAGGCTGTGGTGCAGATGATTTGAGTTGAAAGCCCAGCTCTGTGTCAGGTTACCTGCATGACCTCTAGCAAGTCACTTCAGTTACCAAAGGGATAGCCGTGTTAGTCTAGTCCAGCAAAAAACCCAAGGAGTCGTGTGGCACTTTAAGACTAACAGATTTATTTTTCGCATGAGCTTTCGTGGGAGAAAATCCCACTTCGTCAGATGCTTCAAAGCATCTGA